>CM076718.1:3016648-3454148 GCA_038501795.1 Pseudopleuronectes americanus | reverse complement strand
ACATCTGTCTCATGATTGTGCAGGCTCAAAGTTGCGTCATCAATTCAAGATGGCAGCGTCCATATATACAGAATATTTTGGCTTCATTATTGTACAACTGGAGGAAGTGGCGATTTCTCCTCCATCTTTATTTACAGTCATGTGCCATCTTGTTGATCCTGATCCTGGTGGTTGAAACACTGTTATTTAATCCTGCAGCTATTCACTGTGTTTGTGTGAATAGGCGATGGGATGGTGTCCATGTCAAGAGAAGATCATCGCTACAGGTGGAGGATGGAAAGACGGAGAGCTGAGAATCTGGGACACACAATCGGGGACTTGTGTGAATTCTGCCAACACCAACTCGCAGGTGCTCAAATTATCACAGAAGTATTTAACCGTGTGTACGTGTTGGATGCACAAGTCCTAACGTGTCCAGTTGCAGATCTGTTCTCTACGATGGGCTGAAAAGAAGAAGGGTCTGGTCACAGGTCACGGCCTTCCTCATCACCAAGTCACCTGCTGGAGCTGGGGGTCCGCTTCCCTCCAGCCGGTCTGTCAGCTCAGAGGTAAGAGAACCTGAAGTACAGCTCACACCCCACCAAGGCCAACAAATATTGAAATCAAAACAGATAAATCAAAAGTCAAGAACACACAACAGAATCATGACACATTAGTGAACATTAAATCTTGCTGTTATTGTTTTTCAGGTCATTGTGGTCGAGTTCTGCACTTGGCCTCAAACCCCGAGAGTACTCAGATTTACTCTGCTGCAGCCGACCAGTGCTTCCGCATCTGGGACCTTTGATCATCAACATCACATCACTGATGGTGACTGTGGTTGGGGAACTGGTCAGACCTGTTTTGCAACTTGTGTTAAATCATAATCTTTCTTGGTAATAACACAGTCTGGAGCCTGCACATTTCCTGTGCCACTTCTCTGAAGTAACTACATTACCTCAATGTCAAATGTGTTGTCACACCAAGACAAGACATAAGCTCCTTCAGGGTGAATTTGTACAAATCATTGTGGATGTTTTTCATGTAGCAGTTTACTTTAAAATGTTGAGATAGCATGAAACAATAACAATATAATATATAAATAAAAGGACACATAACACCATCATGTAAAGTTTGTATTATATCTGACAATGTCTAAAAAAGTATGACTTACATTATCCAAAATGCTTCCAACAACAATCAAACCGCAGTATTCATTGTGGTCGCCTTTCAATGACATCACATCAGTTTCAACGTCATAAAGATTTCACTGCTAGCCAAATAGCAAGTGTGCGTTTATTTCCTCTTCTTTAGCAGTGGCTGTGACTGAGGGGAAGAGCAGTCATCCTCCAACCAAATGGTTGACACTTCAAATCCCAGCCCCAACGAGTAATTGGAAGTCTCTTTGTATAGCTACATGTAACGGAAAATGATTATTTAATTGCCATTTGCTGTGAAACTTGAATAAAACAAACAACCTCATCTGTGAACATGATTTTCAGGTAGATTTCCTGCTTCACGACATCTAGGTCTTTTTGGTTGGTTCGTTGTTGTTTTGATTGAGAGACCCCTAGAGGCCGAAGTTAGTTGTTGAACGTTATAGAGGTAGTAGCAGAACACAATTCTATTATACAGACAAATACAGTACATCTAAACAATCATATCTAAATGGGTTTTTTCTTATGTGAATGTATTGTTTATGTTTGTGTGTGAACTGGCACTGCTAGACTTTTTTTCTGGTAGATAATCAGATTGCAATTTTTTGGAATTCGTTTTTAAGACTTATAAACAAAGAAAAAGCTCCCACACTTATGTTTCACATCGACAAAATGAAAGCGAATGAAAAGTCTGCGTGTTGAAAGATGTTTCATTTAGAACTTGTCATGTCAGAATTGAAAGAACACTTTGTGCCTGTTGTGGAAAAAGTGGTGAGAACTTCCTTTGAAGACCCTGAGTGAAATACACTTAGTGCAACATGTGAGGTTTTGACTTTGTCACCTCAGGCATCCGTTTCTCAGACTGCACCAAACCACTCTTCATCAACACACACATTCACAGACAGACGCTGTGCAATGCAAACTTCCTGAGAAAACTAAATAAAATTAAAAAAAGATTTGTGAATTTAGAAACTGAAACAAGGTTAATTCCTATAAATTGCACTGCCTCTCAGGACTTAGGACCCCAACTATCCCCGTGGGTGTTTGAAGAATAAAACTGTAATACGTTCCTATACGTGCACATGTCTCCTGTGGGGCTGCAACTGATGCAATCACTCATTTGTCATAATCACCTCAGGGATCATGTCAGGATGTAGAAAACCAGAAGATTGATGATACAGTTTTAGAACTGCATGGTTTTTTGTATAATATGTTATGAGTATTTTGTCTATCTTGTGTAACAATGATGGCCAACACATATAATTCATTCTTCTTCTTCTTCTTCTTCTTCTTCTTCTTCTTCTTCTTCTTCTTCTTCTTCTTCTTCTTCTTCTTCTTCTTCTTCTTCTTGAGAGAGAGAGAGAGAGAGAGAGTAACTTTTCATCATATATTCACTACACTGAGCACAAGTTCAAGGCTAAACTGACAAAACAAGATCTCCTGAAATAGGATGCGCCCTTGGATGGACTCACATGTTTTCTTTGCAATAAGGTCACATTTAACAGCCAAGATGGCAGATACACCTTGTCATGCATTTTCTCACACCTTGGATTGGTTGAGCAACTCATTGTCAGATTGTTATGTTCCAAAGGGCGCTCGATTTAATAATATACAGGCTGCTAAATAGCACTTGAATCAAGGAGGGGCTACAGAACGCTATTTTTAGCAGCTCCTACAAAAGCTGGACGCCTTTATCCCAGTGTTCAGTTTGAGTTGCATCATTCAGCCTGTTCAGGAACTGGACCCTAGCCAAAGTACACATTCGGTTCATTCACCATCAGAGAGGCTAGAAACCTATTTATAGCTCTTGGAAATGGAGTATTTCTGGAATGCAGGGAGCCAGCAGGTGAGCCACGCCCACCCGATCCACCTCTTGCATCTCCTCGCACGGTCGAGAGCTTATTTAATAAAACGTCCGGAGCAGCAGGAGTTCAAGGAAGACGACAGGGGACAGAGGATGATTGTTTGGCCTAAAGACAAGCTCCATACTCAGAACTATAAGATTTGGAAAATACTGCTGGAAAAAAAGATCTGATGTTTGCCTGCGAGATGCAGCTGCTGCGACCGGCTGTTCTGGGTAAACAAACATGCTTTGACTTATAGTTCATTTCAACTCGGAATGATTCAGAGAGATCATGCACAAGATATGACATGTGACTTATAACTTTTGTTTATTTCATTGGGTAGAACTCATTTCTATTAGTCTTATAATTCTTCTTCTTAGAATAACCCCCCCTGACAGACTAGTCCTGTTTTCTGAAGATCTTTATTACATGATAAGAAACAAAAACACACCACCTGCAGTATAGTATTACTAGAGTCTTTATCCTGTACCCTGGCTGTTGTATAATTGTATGACTAAGACAGAATAAGATGCATTGTATTTCTTTAGCAGTTTGCAGGGGCATGCTTATAGCACATCATCTAAAATGACTATGTGATAAGAAAGAAACAACTCAAATTATAAAATTGCTGGATGTAGTTGGAAGACATTCCAGCATTAAAATATAGTTATCCATCCATGCCCAGTGATGGAATCAGGTCAGAAACACAGCTGTTAATAGCTCAACCATTCTTCCTTTCTGTTTTGTCCCCCTGACCCAGTGGTGTGCCTTGTCGTAGCGCTGGCTCAGATCCCCTCCCCTCACTTCCTGTTCCAGAGACCCATGTCCTGGTCCAAAGCACGGGAGTTTTGTCAGCGGTACTATGTGGATCTGGCCGTGCTAAACACAGAGGAGCAGTACTTTGCTGTTCTCAATGCAACCCTTGCAAGCAAAGTCAGCTTCTGGCTCGGTCTGCGGCGTCAGAGCAGCCTCAGCAACTGGACCTGGGTGAACGGGGAAGAGCTGAAGTACACACACTGGTACAGGAGGAATTACAGAAGCCTCTGTGCCAGTTTGGAGTCCATGTTGGATAAAGACAAGAAGATGCTGGCTCGCTTCTGTGACGAGCCGCACATGTTTGTCTGTCAGGGTGAGTAATGCTTCATCGTAGGGTTTTATATGATAACTGGTAAATATGATAATTTCTGTGGATTTTTTTCATTGATCCAGGTTGAGCTTTGTTTTCAGTGCTTTTGCAAGTTCATATCTCACATGGAAATCATAAAGATATACACATTACACATGTGGATACTTAATAAACATTATGTATCCTCTACATACAGATAGACACGGTCCATGTGTAATGTACAAGGATTGACAAGCTACTTTATTCAGGGCTGAGGGACAGATTTTAAGTCGGTAGTAGTGTAGGAAGAGCCCAAAACCTTGAATGAATGATGGCTGAATTCCATTTAGCTGTGTTGATTAGTAATGATTCACAGGCCGCCTCCTTCGTAGGATGCAAACAAAGGCCGAACCAACAATCTTGGCACCTAAGGGGAAGGAAGCTACAGCACAAGACACTCAAGGTCACGTGACCTGGACTACAAGTGGGAAACCAACCTGACTGGCTTTATTCTCGTTCACAGGTCCAGTTGCTCCACAGACAGTGAAGGCAGCATCAGTGGGCAACGGCCAGTTGAATCTCATCTGGAACATCTCTGCCTTTATGCAGATGACACCTCACTGTTACAACGTGACCACGTGTACCAGCACATGTGACACAGTCCTGTACTCTTACACCGATGGCTCGGCCTTCATGAGCGTTAACATCTCCAACCTGACTTCAGCCCCTGAGACCTTCATCCAGGTGGCTGCTTTCATTGTTCGTCCTGACGCTGTGACTGGTGGTGAAAGGATCCTTCAAAGTGATCCCACAACTTTACACTTCAAAACGGGTAGGAAGGACTTTGTGTAAACTACATATTTGTCTGTTGTTGTGGACTCTAGGAAGATTTGTATTTCGTCACAATGACCTGTCAACACTGAAAACATTTAAAAACCTGCTGCTTGTAAACTCTTGTATCTCTGTGTCATATATAGACATTCTCTTCTCCTTAGCAGATTCTACTAAGCAGCACAACGTGATCCCTCAAATTTTTAAGCTGCTCCAGATCGTGTCCCTGGTTCCTCCGCTGTGGATTCTTTATCGTATCATCAAAAAAGGCAAGTCCCTCCTGTTGTGTAAGAAAATTAATATCCAATACTTTTCCTAACAAACCAGCCTGTTAAACATGCATCATCACTCCTGTCTTTTCTTCTTCTCCAGGTTTTCAGCTGGATCATGACGTCTCAGAGGAGTTGAGATCATTGGAGGGTGGAATTATTGATCTGATCCCTGAGAAACCACAGGAACTGGCTGAAAATGGCTAAACAGCCATCCATGAAGGGAACGACAACACAAAGAATCCCGAAGAAGTTGAATATATAACTCAAAGGAAGAGATGAGCTTTCCAACCTGGAAAAACAGGACCAATGTTTGGAAGTTCTCGAGAACCTGACCAGTCACCACTTAAGTGAGGATTAAAATGATCCGTATTGTAGATCATTGTGGAGGTTGCTCAGTAGAGCACCTCACCGCCGCCTGCTCCCAGTGCATCGCCGCGTTCTCCTCCACCATTTGAGTCAGTGCAGACACTGACTGGAGCTGCTGCAGAGCCGTCATTCAATCGGATGTGTCGGGCGCCATGTTGGGCGCCATGTTGGGCGCCACTGTGACAACTCACTAATCATCAGCAGAGAGACGAGAGGCGTTTTCGTGTCATACTTACTGGAATACTGGAATCTTCTCATCTTCTCATCTCTTCCACAAACACTGAAACATTATACCTGCAATTCATGTTTCGTTAAATCTGAGCTCATATCCAACCATCGTGAATAAAGCTAATCTGTTAGCATGACTAATCGAGGGTGGACACATTGATTATTAATTAAACCTATGAAACAAGGTGGTATATATGAAACCCTCTTTCTTTAGAGAGTAAGTTAATGTTGACATTAGCACCGTGAGTTCAACAAAGCTGCTTGGCAAAATGATCCCAGAATTTTTTTTTATCACTGAACTGATTTGAACTTTAGCCTTTCGTAAACTTTTTTTATCAAATAAAATGATGTTTATTTCAAAAGGCTTAATGTCAATAAATATGAAATGGTCCATTAGGCCACAAGTCACGTAAAATAAAGCCACGTCATATAAAACGTCACCATCATGTAGATGTGGTGCCAAATTCTAAAAGACTGTATCAAAAAGACACACGTTTTTCATAGAGTATTAAGCAATACTTTTGTTTGTTTTCAGATTTGTTTACATGTATTTTTTATATTGGTGCGTGCTGCCTACATCCAATGATGCTTTGGGACTAATGCCAAACTCATTGGAAAACAAATTATGTTTATAACGCTGTTATAAAAACGAAAAATATCTCAACTCAGCTAACACTGATGAGTCAAGAAATGAAATAGATTTTATGTTTTTCAGAGAAAGTATTCCATGCACAAATATTGCCGTTCTCACACCTTCACCTTTATGTTTGTTTGCTTTTATATCTGTTGTGTATTTTGGTTATTTTAAAGTAGAAATGTACTGTACCAGAGTTATATTCACTGTCTAAGACCTACACTTACACTAAAAAGCTGTTTCCCCAGTCAGACCTGACAATGTGTAGGTAGGGTGTAATCAGAAAGCAATTAGTTAGTGTCTGTGGTGGCAAACTGTGTCAGTAGGAATTAACTAATGCAGTAAGATTGATGACTTGATTGATGAGTTCTGTTCCTTTGAAGATATTGAACAACATGATGCTTATTTTCTTTCTGACACAGAGTTAGTGAAAGTATTACCACTCTCTTACCTGTAGAACAAAGGTGAAGCTGTAATCAGCTGCTAATTATCTTCTCCTGTATAAAGACTATAGAAACCTTGCCTTGTACTCACTGATTATGTTTTCATAATTGGTTAATATCCAACATTTTATAAGCCGTTAGTGTTATGTCCCTGTTTTATATTTGCATTTTGTACTGATGAAAAAAACTATTTATTCAAGGTAACTGAAATGAAAATAAACCTTTCTAAGTGTTTTATTTTTTGTGCATTTGTCCCACCCGCCTTGTGTCACGTTCACTTTCCTCCAGCAGTCTAGGTTTCCTCTGAGTCGTGATTAAAGACACTCATAAGGAAAGTGAAGCTGAGAAGGTCGACACCAGCCTTAACGTTTAGCAGCTGCATTCTGGGCCCGACCTCACTTACATGTCTGCACCCTGATCATGACCTGCATCACTTATAGTCTCCACCCGACCAGATGAGCGGTAAACGATAGCAGCGATTACCACAGACTTCTGCACAGAGATGATGCACATCAGTTCTCATGTCAAGATTGCGTCCAATACGCTGACTCATGAGTTTCCATGGTCCGACCACATCCTTCAACTTCAAGAGATAAAGATGAGTGTGAGCACTGAGGGGGGGCTTCAGTGCATCTCACCATCACATCAAAGAGAGAGATAAGAAGACATGTCCTGCCTGGGGTCTTTCACCGGTCTCTTCTCCTGCATGGTCCTCCTTATTGTCCACTCAAGTGAGTAGAACATTTCTGATTTAAATATGTCAGTTGCAACTTTTTCTAGTTTTTTTCTTCTAATGTATCGTCTGAATTTTGGTTTTAGGTGATGGCTCTGAGATTATCAATGGGAAAGAAGTGAAGCCCCACTCTCTGCCCTACATGGCTCTGCTTCAGGCAACCAACCACTCCTGTGGAGGGATACTGATCGATAAATCATGGGTCCTGACTGCTGCCCACTGTGAAGAGTAATTAATAATTACAATATTTCAGAACATGATCACTGTAATACGATCAATCTAATGAGGCATATACTCTCCCACTGTATATATTCTGTTATATATCAGAGTGCAGAACATTTCTGTGAATTGTCATCAAACACAATACTGTGTTTTTGCTCTTGCAGCATTAAGATCGTGTTGCTGGGAGTGCACTCCATCAAGGCAAATGAAGACAATTCCAGGCAGGTCATAAAGGTTAAGAAGCGTTTTCCACATCCCTGCTATGATAATGTCACAAGGGTCAATGACCTCATGTTGCTCAAGGTAAAATAACATTACGGCATAAATGTTAATGAATAAATGGAACAATAATCCAATATATGTGAAGAGAGTCAGAATTAATACATATTGTTCTTTTCTTATTTCAGCTTGGCAAATCTGTGAAGGAAACCAAGACGGTGAAGTGTCTTAAGTTGGGTGATGCTGTCAAAGAACCAGCAGCTGGGACCAGCTGCATGGTGGCAGGATGGGGCCAAACAAACAACAGAGTGAAGAGAATGTCCGACGTCTTGATGTCCGTCAATGTGACTGTGGTCGACAGAGTGAAGTGCAACTCTGCTGAATATTACAACTGCAAACCTGTGATCACCAGCAGCATGATATGTGCCGGTTCAGATGGGAGGAATACAGCTGACACCTGTGGGGTAAAGTAACAGTGAATGTTTGTTTACAGGGATTTAACTGCCGTCCCTCCTGTCAGTGTCTGGACTGCCTGTCAGTGACTGTGGTTTTCTCTGTAGGGGGATTCAGGAGGCCCACTGGTGTGCAGTGGAGGGCTGGTTGGAGTCACTTCTTTCGGATCCAAGGTCTGTGGCCGGACTAAAGAGCCAGGAGTGTACTCGTATATCACAGTGAAACAACTCAAATGGATCAAGAAGACAATGAAGAAGTCTGACATTTAATGAGCACTCGCTGTAAAGGATTTTGTATTTGCAACCATGTTAATCAATTCTATGTGAGGTGATACGAGGGAGATTTCTGCTTCTGCTGCAATAAAACAGGCTAAGGTGATTTTATTTTGAAATCTAAACGAGAGAAACGTGTTTATCATGAAAGCAAATCGCCAAATGGACATTATTGAGTCCTTCAACCAAACTGATTCACCACTTCCTGTATCAAGGGCCTAATTTGACACTGACTGTTTTCCATAGTGCAGTGTTGGTTGTCATAGAGTCAGTGAGTGAGTTTCTCAGCTAAAGCTTAATAATTTAAGTCATTTTGAAACTACTTCTCAAATGTTGGACCTTATTATTTCATGTTTGTGCATGGCAGCACTGTTGAGTCTGTAAAAACAGAAATAACTGAGTTGTTATGTATGTTGTGTTACCTTGTGTCCTAAAGATGCATTTTCTGTTTTTTAATTAAAATGCAGCTAATTGAGTTTAAAAGGGAATATTTCCCTCTCTAGCATCGCCACCTGCTGGTCGTTTTGGTTTGTCATTAAACTTCTTTTATTGTTTTGGCAAACTGTGTTTTTCTGTACTGTCTCAGGTTCAAGTCAGTAGGAATTAACTAATGCTGTAATATCGACGACTTGATTGATGAGTTCTGTTCATTTGAAGATTATTGAACAACATGATGCTTATTTTCTGACACAGTTAGTGAAAGTATTATCACTCTCTAACTTGTACAATAAAGGTGAAGCTGATCCAGTATGAAGACTATAGGAACCATGCCTAATGCTCATTGATTTGTTTTTCATACTTGGTTGCTATCCCACAGGTTATTAGCTGTTAGTGTTATGTGCCTGTTTTACAATTATATTGTTGTATTGATTAAAGAAACTGCATCACTTATAGTCTCCACCCGTCCAGATGAGCGGTAAATGATAAAAGCAGTTACCACAGACTTCTGCACAGAGATGTTGACTTCAGATCTCAAGTCAAGATTGCTTCCAATTCTCTGAATTTCCATGGTCCAACCACATCCTTTGACTTCAGGACATAAAGACGAGTGTGAGCACTGAGGGGGGGCTTCAGTGCATCTCACCATCACATCAGAGAGAGAGATAAAAAGACATGTCCTGCCTGGGGGCTTTCACCGGTCTCTTGTCATGCATGATCATCCTCATCATCCACTCAAGTGAGTAGAATATTTCTGATTTAAATATTTCAGTTACTACTTTTTATTTTTTTAGATTTTTAAATGTATCATCTGAATTTTGGTTTTAGGTGATGGCTCTGAGATTATCAATGGGAAAGAAGTGAAGCCCCACTCGCTGCCGTACATGGCTCTGCTTGAGACAACCAGACTAGAGTGTGGAGGGATACTGATCGATAAATCATGGGTCCTGACTGCTGCCCACTGTATGAAGTGCGTTACCATAATTACAACATTTCAGAACATGCGCCAACAATAATCTTTATTCAAATATGTTGGATAAAATAATATGTTAACATGATCTGAATGCATGAACTAATTATGACTAAATCACAGTTACTTTATCTTACTGGAGGCACATGATCACTGTAATACGATCATTCTAATGAGTCATATACTCTCCCACTGAATATATTCTGTTTAGATACTAGTTAATTTGTGTTTCCTTGCACTTATTAGTATCACATGTTCACTTATCATCACTTCACTGGTGTCTATTTCTGACTGTCCTCTCTGCTGCTGTCCTTGTTGAGGGACTAAGAAAGGATTATCTTATCTTATCTTGTCTAAAAACACTTTAAATATCAACGTGTAGAACAGTTCTCTGAATTGAAATCAAACATAATACTGTGTTTTAGGGGTTCCAATATTAAGACCGTGTTCTTGGGGCTGCACTCCTTCAAGGCAAAGGATGAGAATTCCAGGCAGGTCAGAATGGATCCGGAGCATTTTCCACATCCCGAATATAATTCAGCTACAAAAGTCAATGACCTCATGTTGCTCAAGGTAAAATAACATTACAGCATCAATGTTAATGAATAAATGGAACAATCAGCCAATATATCTGAAGAGAGTCAGACTTTTACATTTTGTTCTTTACTTATTTCAGCTTGACGAATCTGTGAAGGAAACTGAGACGGTGAAGTTTCTTAAGTTGAGTGATGCCATCAGAGATCCAGCAGCTGGGACCAGCTGCATGGTGGCAGGATGGGGCCAAACACACGAGGGTGCTAAGGAAGGTTCCGACGTCTTGATGTCCGTCAATGTGACTGTGGTCGATAGAGAGACGTGCAACACTGCTGAATATTACAAAGGACATGTTGTGATCACCAGCAGCATGATATGTGCCGGTTCAGACGGGAAAAATGAAGCTGACACCTGTGGGGTAAGTAACAGTGAATTTTTATTTGCAGGGATTTATCTGCCATCCCTCCTGTCAGTGTCTGGACTGCCTGTCAGTGACTGTGGTTTTCTCTGTAGGGGGATTCAGGAGGCCCACTGGTGTGCAGTGGAGGGCTGGTTGGAGTCACTTCTTTCGGAATAGGGTGTGGCCGGATTCACAAGCCAGGAGTGTACTCGTATCTCACAGAGGAAAAACTCAAATGGATCAAAGAAATAATGAAGAATGAATGATCTCCCGCTGTGAAGGATTTTGCATTTGCAACCATGTTAATCAATTCTATGTGAGGTGATATGAGGGAGATTTCTGCTTCTGCTGCAATAAAACAGGCCAAGTAAATTTTATTTTGAAATTGAAACTGGAGAGACATGTGTTTATCATGAAAGCAAATCGCCAAAGGGACATTATTGAGTCCTTCAACCAGACTGATGCCAACCAGATAGATTCACCACTTCCTGTGTGAAGAGCCTAATTTGAAACCGGGGCTTCAGCTCAAGTCTTATGAAAAACAAGTTTTGTAATAAAGATCAATTCTGGGCCATGATGTATATTATCTAATCATCACTGATCCATGTTCTTATAATGTGTTAAACCCCACATCAACATTTCTGTCGTCATAGAGGCAGAGGCCGAAACAAAGAGGGCACATTGTCTGTCTGTCTTTCTCTCTCAGCTTTTCTTTCTCTCAGCTGACTCTTTTACGTTTTGTTCTCCCTCCCAGCGCCGTGTTTTCTCTGGTTTCATGGTCCTAAGATCAGTGTTCAAATAAAAGCATATCATTTTAAATATTGTGTTGTCTTTCTCTTACTTTCTTCAGGTCATCTGTAGATCACAAAAAATGAAATGATCATATTTACTTTTTGCAAATGTCAAGAGAACTCAGCCATTTACTAAAATAGCTGTTCCTCTCCTACTGAATAAAGGTTTAAATTAATATTCACATTTACAAACACCAACAAGGACTGTATTATCCAGGTGAAGTTTTAAATACGATGAAGGTCTCTTGGATTTGAGTCATGACAAGAGAGTGAGAATTACATGAGGCGAGAGGAAGAGGAGGAAGCCAATGGTGCTGGAGATGGTGGTGGGGGTGGTGGTGGTGGTGGGGGGGGAGGGGGGGGGGTACAGCAGGTATTCAGTACAACATCCTTCCATCAAGTTGTTTTATTGTTCTTGTTCATATTGGTTCATAGTTCAAACATTGACTAGTTTGAACAAAATATTTGCTTTACATAAGCACTGTGAGATCAACTAAGCTGATTGGCAAAAAGTTTTCTGATATTTTTTTATTACCAAACTGATTTGAACTTTATCCATTTTTTTACAAATAAAACCTCAGAGAGTTTATTTTATTTCAAAGATCTTTACAACGCTGATATAAAAATTATAAAGATCTCAACTCAGCTAACCCTTGAGTCAAGAAATGAAAAAGATTTTACATATATCTCCGTTTCTTTCCAAAACTGTCGAGCGAGCTATCTTTAATCAACCCTCCTCTCTCCACCGTAATAAACTTCTTGACCCTCACCAGTCTGGTTTCAAGGCAGGCCACTCAACTGAGCCTGCCCTCGTTTCTGTCTCTGAGCAGCTTCACACTGCTAGAGCAGCCTCTTTCTCCTCTGTCCTCATCCTTCTAGACATTTCTGCTGCATTTGACACAGTGAACCACCAGATCCTTAGCTCCTACCTTCAGGCCCTGGGTGTCTCAGGCTCTGCTCTCTCCCTGCCCTCATCCTACCTCAATGACCGCACTTACCGGGTCACTTGGAGAGGTTCCATCCTGGGTCCCCTCCTCTTCTCCCTGTACAACAACTCTGTCATTCACTCACATGGCTTTTCCTACCATCGCTATGCTGATGACACCCAACTAATCCGCTCTCTTCCCCAATCTGAAACACAGGTAGCAGCACGAATCTTTGCCCGTCTGACTGACATCTCTCAATGGAAGTCCGCACAATACACACCTGTTCAATAAAGGTGAAGCTGCAATCAGCTGCTAATGATCTTCTCCAGTATAAAGACTATAGGAACCATGCCTAATGATCATTGATTAGTTTTTCATATTTGGTTGCTATCCCACAGTTTATTAGCTGTCAGATTTATGTGGCTGTTTTACAATTACATTTTGGTACAGATTAAAAAAACTGCATCACTTATAGTCTCCACATGACCTTATGAGCGGCAAATGATAACAGCAGTTACCACAGACTTCTGCACAGAGATGATGGACATCAGATCTCATGTCAAGATTGCATCCAATACGCTGACTCTTGAATTTCCATCCTCAGACCACATCCTTTGACTTCAGGACATAAAAACGAGTGTGAGCACTGAGGGGGGGCTTCAGTGCATCTCACCATCACATCAGAGAGAGAGATAAAAAGACATGTCCTGCCTGGGGGCTTTCACCGGTGTCTTCTCCTGCATGGTCCTCCTCATTGTCCACTCAAGTGAGTAGAACATTCCTGATTTAAATATTTCAGTTACTTCTTTTATTATGAATGCATCATCTGAATTTTGGTTTTAGGTGATGGCTCTGAGAATACAGAAAAGAGTGAAGTGAAGCCCCACTCGTTGCCGTACATTGCTCTGCTTCAGGCAACCAGACCAGGGTGTGGAGGGATACTGATCAATAAATCATGGGTCCTGACTGCTGCCCACTGTATGGAGTGCGTAACACTAATTTCAACATTTCAGAACATGCACCAACAATAATCTTCACTTTCAGAAGACAGTGTAAAGGACATTATGTACCAATTAAAATCTAAGATGTTTTACGTGGTTATAGAAAATGCAGCATTTTGTTTCTATTTGATTTATTTGCTGATCCAAATGTGTTGGATAAAATAACATGTTAACATTATTTGAACGCATTAACTAATGACTTTATCATAGTTACTTTATCTTACAGGACGCACATGATCACTGTAATATGATCAATCTAATGAGGCATATACTCTCCCACTGTATATATTCTGTTTATATACTAGTTCATTTGTGTTTCCTTCCACTTACAAGTATCACATGTTTACTCATCATCACTTCACTTGTCTTTATTTCTGACTGTCCTTTTTGCCAACGTCCTTGTTGAGGGACTAAGAAGGTTTATCTTATCTTATCTAAAAACACTTTAAATATCAGCATGCAGAACAGCGCTGTGAATGTTAATCAAACACAATACTGTGTTTAAGGGGTTCCAATATTAAGAGCGTGTTGCTGGGGGTGCACTCCAGGAAGGCAACTGAAGAGAATTCCAGGCAGGTCAGAAAAGTTATGGAGCAATTTCCACATCCTGGCTATGATTTAGATACATTGGACAATGACATCATGTTGCTCAAGGTAAAATAACATTACAGCATCAGTGTTAATGAATAAATGGAACAATCAGCCAATATATTTAAAGAGAGAGAGCATTAATGCATTTTTTTCTTTACCTAATTCAGCTTAACGAATCTGTGACTGAAACCATGGCGGTGAAGTGTCTTCAGTTGGGTGATGCCATCAGAGATCCGGCAGCTGGGACCAGCTGCATGGTGGCAGGATGGGGCCATATACACTCGTATGTTTCGAAATGGTCTGATGTCTTGATGTACGCCTGTGTGACTGTGGTCGACAGAGTGAAGTGCAACTCTGCTGAATATTACAATAGAGATCCTGTGATCACCAGTGGCATGATATGTGCCGGTTCAACCGCTGAAAGTAGAGGTGACTACTGTGCGGTAAGTAACAGTGAATGTTTTTTTGCAGGGATTTAACTGCCGTCCCTCCTGTCAGTGTCTGGACTGCCTGTCAGTGACTGTGGTTTTCTCTGTAGGGGAATTCAGGAGGCCCACTGGTGTGTAGCGGAGGGCTGGTTGGAGTCGCTTCTTTCGGAGAAGGGTGTGGCCGGATTGACAAGCCAGGAGTGTACTCGTATCTCACAGAGGATAAACTCAAATGGATCAAAGAAATAATGAAGAATGAATGATCTCCCGCTGTGAAGGATTTTTCATTTGCAACCATGTTAATCAATTCTTTGTGAGGTGATATGAGGGAGATTTATGCTTCTGCTGCTATAAAATAGGCCAAGGTGATTTTATTTTTAAATCTTAACTGGAGAGACACATGTTTATCATGACCCTCACCAGATTCTTGACCCTCACCAGTCTGGTTTCAAGGCAGGCCACTCAACTGAGACCGCCCTCCGCACTTACCGGGTTACTTGGATAGGATCTGTGTCTCAACCTTTTCCTCTCACTACTGGGATCCCTCAAGGTTCCGTCCTGGGTCCCCTCCTCTTCTCCCTGTACAACAACTCTGTCAGCTTTTCCTACCATAGCTATGCTGATGACATCCAACTAATCCTCTCTTTTCCCCAATCTGAAACACAAGTAGCAGCACAAATCTGTGCCCGTCTGACAGACATCTCTCAGTGGATGTCCACACACCACCTGAAAATATATGTTGACAAGACTGAACTACTTTTCCGTCCAGGGAAAGGCTCTCCCACCCACGACCTGACTATTACCTGACAACTCTGTGTTAGCCTCCACCCAGACTTCTAGGAACTGTGATGGAAAACTTCACTGATCAATGTCTCATAACTGTTTTGAACTTTATCTGTGCAAATGTGTGCTGGGTTTGATTCATCTTTCTATAGTAGTGATACCAGACAGCAGATATTTCCTCTCTGCTTCCTGTTTTGTTTCCTGTTTATCACATTTTATAAACACCTTCCTTTTCAACTTCTTGTGGTTGCACTCTGAGCCATGCTGCTGACTGTGTAACCCTCTGCAGAGCTAATAATTAAACATCTAAGACAACTCCGGTCTGAGAAACTCATTATTTCAAATCTCATGATGAACTTCCACGACAGAACCTGTGTGTGACACTCGCCGCCAACTCTCCCTTAATCCCAACATTACTGCAACAACCCGTCTCACACCTAGACTATTGTAGATCCCTCCTTGCAGGTCTGCCTGCTAGTGCCATCCGACCTCTGCAGCTCCTCCAGAATGCAGCAGCTCGACTGGTCTCTAAACTAAATTTACTCAGACTACTCCGCTCCTCCACTCCCTTCACTGGTGACCAGTGGTTGTCCGCATCCGTTTCAAATCATTAGTACATGCGTACCGTGCTGTGGACGGATCGGGTCCAGGCTTCATCCAGGACATGGTCAAACGTTACACTCCGCTCTACATCCTCCTATCAGCTCGTTCCTCCCTCACTGCGAGCTAAACACTCAACAAAATAACGACTGTTTGCTGTCCTGCCTCCTAAATGGTGGAAGGAGCTCCCCAATGACATCAAGACAGCAGAAAGTTCATTCATCTTCCGGCGCAAACTAAAAACACACCTCTTCCGAGTACACCTTGAATAAAAGTTTAAACTAACAATTTAGTAGCACTTACTTGTAAAACCTTGTAGTTTGTCTTTCTCGAACAAAATAATACTTTGATTCTTGTTGTTCTTGGTTTGTACCCTCATGGTTGAATGCACTTATTGTATACCGCTTTGGATAAAGCGTCAGCTAAATGAAATGTAAAAAATATTTTTCAGAGAAAAAATATTCCGTGCACAAATATTGCCGTTCTCACACATCTCACCTTTAGGTTTGTTTGGTTTTATACCCGTTGTGTATTTGGGATATTTTAAAGTATAACGCACTGTACGAGAGTTATGCTCATTGATTTGTTTTTCATATTTGGTTGATATCCCACATTTTATAAGCCGTTAGTGTTATGTGCGTGTTTTACATTTACATTTTTGTACTAATTTAAAACACAATTTATTCAAGGTAAACATAAATTGAAATAACCCTTTCTAAGAGTTTTGCATCTATCCCACCCGCCTTGTGTCACGTTCACTTTCCTCCAGCAGTCTAGGTTTCCTCTGAGTCGTGATTAAAGACACTCATAAGGAAAGTGAAGCTGAGAAGGTCGACACCAGCCTTAACGTTTAGCAGCTGCGTTCTGGGCCCGACCTCACTTACATGTCTGCACCGATCATGACCTGCGTCACTTATAGTATCCACCCGACCAGATGAGCGGTAAACGATAGCAGCGATTACCACAGACTTCTGCACAGAGATGGTGGACATCAGTTCTCATGTCAAGATTGCGTCCAATACGCTGACTCATGATTTTCCATGGTCAGACCACATCCTCTGACTTCAGGACATAAAGACGAGTGTGAGCACTGAGGGGGGGCTTCAGTGCATCTCACCATCACATCAGAGAGAGAGATCAGAAGACATGTCCTGCCTGGGGGCTTTCACCGGTCTCTTCTCCTGCATGGTCATCCTCATTGTCCACTCAAGTGAGTAGAACATTTTAGATTTAAATATTTCAGCTATTACTTTTTCTTTCTTTTTTTTTAATTTATCATCTGAACTTTGGTTTTAGGTGATGGCTCTGAGATTATCGATGGGAAAGAAGTGAAGCCCCACTCGCTGCCGTACATGGCTCTGCTTGAGACAACCAGACCATGGTGTGGAGGGATACTGATCGATAAATCATGGGTCCTGACTGCTGCCCACTGTATAAAAGTGCGTTACCATAATTACAACATTTCAGAACATGCGCCATCAAATATCTTCATTTACAACTGACAGTGTAAAAGACATGATGTATTGATTCAAAATCTAAGTAATTGTACGTGGTTATAGAAAATGCAGCATTCATTTTCTCTCGTATTTAATTTCCAATGCAAATGTGGATTAAAAAACATGTTAACATGATCTGAATGCATAAACTAATCATGACTGAATCACAGTTACTTTATCATACTGGACGCACATGATCACTGTAATACGATCATTCTAATGAGTCATGTACTCTCCCACTCTATATATTCTGTTTAGATACTAGTTCATTTGTGTTTCCTTGCACTTATTAGTATCTCATGTTCACTTATCATCACTTCACTGGTGTCTATTTCTGACTGTCCTCTTTGCTGCCGTCCTTGTTGAGGGACTAAGAAATGATTATATTATCTTATCTTATCTAAAAACACTTTAAATATCAGAGTGCAGAACAGTTCTGTGAATTGTAATCAAACATAATACTGTGTTTTTGCTCTTCCAGCATTAAGACCGTGTTGCTGGGAGTGCACTCCATCAAGGTCAAAAAAGACAAGTCCCGGCAGATCATAAAGGTTAAGAAGCGTTTTCCACATCCCGGCTATAATTCAGCTACAAAGGTCAATGACCTCATGTTGCTCAAGGTAAAATAACATACAGCATCAAATGTTAATGAAAAAATGCAGCAAGCAGCAGATATATGTGAAGAGAGTCAGTATTAATACATTTTGTTCTTTTCTTATTTCAGCTTGGCAAATCTGTGAAGGAAACCGAGACGGTGAAGTGTCTTAAGTTGAGTGATGCCATCAGAGATCCAGCAGCTGGGACCAGCTGCATGGTGGCAGGATGGGGCCATAGAAATAACGGTGTTAAGAAAATGTTCTGACATCTTGATGTCCGTCAATGTGACTGTGGTCGACAGAGTGAAGTGCAACTCTGCTGAATATTACAACAGAGATCCTATCATCACCAGCAGCATGATATGTGCCGGTTCAGACGGGAAAAATGAAGCTGACACCTGTCAGGTAAGTTACTGTGAATGTCTGCAGGGATTTAACTGCCGTCCCTCCTGTCAGTGTCTGGACTGCCTGTCAGTGACTGTGGTTTTCTCTGTAGGGGGATTCAGGAGGCCCACTGGTGTGCAGTGGAGGGCTGGTTGGAGTCACTTCTTTCGGAAAAGGGTGTGGCCGTAAAGACAAGCCAGGAGTGTACTCGTATCTCACAGTGAAACAACTCGAATGGATCAAAGATACAATGAAGACGTCTGACATTTAATGAGCACTCGCTGTGAGGGATTTTGTATTTGCAACCATGTTAATCAATTCTATGTGACGTGATATGAGGGAGATTTCTGCTTCTGCTGCAATAAAACAGGCCAAGTAGATTTTATTTTGAAATCTAAACTGGAGAGACATGTGTTTATCATGAAAGCAAATCGCCAAAGGGACATTATTGAGTCCTTGTTGTCATAAAGATAAATTCTGGGCCATGATGTTTTATCTAATCCAGTGATTCTTTACTGCTTGGTCGTGACCCAAAAGTGGGTTGTGGACCTGTGTTCAGTGAGTCGCGGGCCTTTGCCTGGGCAAAAAAAAGCATTTCAGTAAATCCTGTGCTTTTACTATGAAGGTTTTTTGTTTGAAGCTTCATAGTTTGAGTCTTTTAGAAACTACTCCTCAGCAGTTGGACCTTTTTATTTCATTTTTATGCATGAAAGAACTGTTGAGTCTGTTAAAACCGGCTGAAGTTACTGAGTTCATATGTTTGTTGTATTACCTTGTGTCCTTAAGATGCACTTGATGTTTTTTAATTATAATGCAGCTAATTGAGTGTAAGAGGGATATTTCCCTCTCTAGCATCGCCACCTGCTGTTCGTATTGGTTTATCATTAAACTTGTTTCATTGTGTTGGTAGAATGTGATATTCTGTACTGTCTCAGGTTCAACCTGCACCATCTTTTCATTAAATAAATTCGAGAAGTGGAACCTTTTCCTCGATTTGAGTCGTGGCTTGTCATTAAGGGATGATGGTGGGTCCTGAAGTCAGACCAGTTGAGAACCACTGGTCTAATCATCACTGATCCATGTTATCTTAACACACCACACCAACATTTTATGTAGTCATAAAGGCAGAGGCCGAAACACAGAGGGCACGTTGTCTGTCTGTCTTTCTCTCTCAGCTTTTCTTTGTCTCAGATGACTCTTTTACGTTTTGTCTCCTTCCCTGGTTTTGTCTGGTTTCAGGTTCCTAAGATCAGTGTTCACATGAAAACAGATAATTTTTTATGATATGTTTTCTTTCTCTTATTCTTCTTCAGGTCATCTGTACTTCAGATGGTTCCCACAAACCTTCTCAAACGTATAATTCAATTCAACAACTTGTTAAGAACATTCCCGCTCTAGTTTGCTCACATTCAAGGTTTGGTTTGATCTTGGGGGAACTTGGCAGCAGTGTGCAGCTCAGTCAAACACAGTTTTTAGATTTGTTCACATGTATTTTTTATATGAGTCCGTGCTGCCTACATCCAATGAAGTTTTGGAACCAAGGCCAAAGCTCATTTCAGAACAAATTACTTTAACAACACTGTGATTAAAAATGAAAAAGATCTCAACTCAGCTAGTATGATGAGTCAAGAAATTGAATAGATTTTATGTTTTTCAGAGAAAGTATTCCGTGCACAAATATTGCTGTTGTCACACCTTCACCTCTAGGTTTGTTTGGTTTTATATGCTTTGTGTATTTGGGATATTTTAAAGGAGAAATGTACCAGAGTTATATTCACTGTCTAAGACCTACAATTACACTAAAAAGCTGTTTCCCCAGTCAGACCTGACAATGTGTAGGTAGGGTGTAATCAGAAAGCAATTAGTTAGTGTCTGTGGTGGCAAACTGTGTCAGTAGGAATTAACTAATGCAGTAAGATTGATGACTTGATTGATGAGTTCTGTTCATTTGAAGATTATTGAACAACATGATGCTTATTTTCATTCAGACACAGAGTTGGTGAAAGTATTACCACTGTCTTACCTGTACAATAAAGGTCAAGCTGATTCAGTATGAAGACTATAGGAACCATGCCTAATGCTCATTGATTAGTTTTTCATACTTGGTTGCTATCCCACACTTTATTAGTTGTTAGTGTTATGTGCCTGTTTTAGGTTTAAATTTTTGTACTGATTAAAAAAACTGCATCACTTATAGTCTCCACCCGACCTGATGAGTGCTTAATGATAACAGCAGTTACCACAGACTTCTGCACAGAGATGGTGGACATCAGATCTCATGTCAAGATTGCTTCCAATATGCTGACTCGTCAATTTCCATGGTCCGACCACATCCTTTGACTTCAGGACATAAAGACGAGTGTGAGCACTGAGGGGGGGCTTCAGTGCATCTCACCATCACATCAGAGAGAGAGAGAAGAAGACATGTCCTGCCTGGGGGCTTTCACCGGTCTCTTCTCCTGCATGATCCTCCTCATTGTCCACTCAAGTGAGTAGAACATTTTAGATTTAAAAAGTTCAGCAGATACTTTTTCTATATATATTTTTGTAAATGTATCATCTGAATTTTGGTTTTAGGTGATGGCTCTGAGATTATCAATGGGAAAGAAGTGAAGCCCCACTCTCTGCCGTACATGGCTCTGCTTGAGAGTACCACACAAACCTGTGGAGGGATACTGATCGATAAATCATGGGTCCTGACTGCTGCCCACTGTATGAAGTGCGTTACCATAATTACAACATTTCAGAACATATGCCAACAATAATCTGTATTCAAATATGTTGGATAAAATAATATGTTAAAATGATCTGAATGCATGAACTAATCATGATTGAATCACAGTTACTTTATCATACTGGAGGCACATGATCACTGTTATTCGATCAATCTAATGAGGCATATACTCTCCCACTGAATATATTCTGTTTATATACTAGTTCATTTGTGTTTCCTTGCACTTATAAGTATCACATGTTTACTTATCATCACTTCACTTGTCTCTATTTCTGACTGTCCTCTCTGCTGCCGTCTTTGTTGAGGGACTAAGAAAGGATTATCTTATCTTATCTTGTCTAAAAACACTTTAAATATCAGCGTGCAGAACAGTTCTGTGAATTGTGATCAAACATAATACTGTGTTTTAGGGGTTCCAATATTACGACCGTGTTCCTGGGGGTGCACTCCATCAAGGCAAATGAAAATGATTCCAGGCAGGTCAGAAAGTTTCCAAAGCATTTTCCAGATCCCGGCTATGATAACGTTACAAGAGTCAATGACATCATGTTGCTCAAGGTAAAATAACATTACAAAATCAATGTTAATGAATAAATGGAACAATCAGCAGATATATGTGAAGAGAGTCAGCATTAATGCATTTAGTTCTTTACTTATTTCAGCTTGACGAATCTGTGAAGGAAACCGAGACGGTGAAGTGTCTTAAGTTGGGGGATGCCATCAAAGATCCAGCAGCTGGGACCAGCTGCATGGTGGCAGGATGGGGCCAAACAAACACAGATGTCATGGAAATGTCTGACGTCTTGATGTCTGTCAATGTGACTGTGGTCGATAGAGAGAAGTGCAACACTGCTGAATATTACAACGGACATGTTGTGATCACCAGTGGCATGATATGTGCCGGTTCAGACGGAAAAAATGAAGCTGACACCTGTGGGGTAAGTAACAGTGAATGTTTGTTTGCAGGGATTTAACTGCCGTCCCTCCTGTCAGTGTCTGGACTGCCTGTCAGTGACTGTGGTTTTCTCTGTAGGGGGATTCAGGAGGCCCACTGGTGTGCAGTGGAGGGCTGGTTGGAGTCACTTCTTTCGGATCCAAGGTCTGTGGCCGGAAAGACAAGCCAGGAGTGTACTCGTATCTCACAGAGGAAAAACTCAAATGGATCAAAGACACAATGAAGATGTAATGAGCACTCGCTGTGAGGGATTTTGTATTTGCAACCATGTTAATCAATTCTATGTGAGGTGGTGCAAGGGAGATTTCTGCTTCTGCTGCAATAAAACAGGCCAAGTAAATTTTATTTTGAAATCTAAATTGGAGAGGTACTTGTTTATCATGAAAGCAAATCACCAAATGGACATTATTGAGTCCTTCAACCAGACATATTCACCACTTCCTGTGTCAAGAGCCTAATTTGAAACCGGGGCTTCAGCTCAAGTCTTGTGGAAAACAAGTTTGTAATAAATATCAATTCTGGACCATGTTGTATTATCTACTCATCACTGATCCATGTTCTTATACTGTGTTAAAACCCCACATCAACATTTCTGTCATCATAGAGGCAGAAGCCGAAACAAAGAGGGCACTTTGTCTGTCTGTCTTTCTCTCTCAGCATTTCTTTCTCTCAGCTGACTCTTTTACGTTTTGTTCTCCCTCCCAGCGCAGTGTTTTCTCTGGTTTCATGGTCCTAAGATCAGTGTTCAAATAAAAGCAAATCATTTTAAATATTGTGTTTTCTTTCTCTTACTTTCTTCAGGTCATCTGTAGATCACAAAAAATGAAATTATCATATTTACTTTTTGCAAATGTCAAGAGAACTCAGCCATTTACTAAAATAGCTGTTCCTCTCCTACTGAATAAAGGTTTAAATTAATATTCACATTTACAAACACAAAAAGGACTGTATTATCCAGGTGATAGTTTTAAATAAGATGAAGGTCTCTTGGAGGTGAGTGATGACAAGAGAGTGAGATTAACATGATGCGAAAGGAAGAGGAGGAAGCCAATGGTGCTGGAGATGGGGAGGGGAGGTGGTGGCGGTGGTGGTGGTGGGGTGGGGGGGGGGTACAGCAGGTATTCAGTACAACATCCTTCCACCAAGTTGTTGTATTGTTCTTGTTCATATTGAATTCAAAGTTCAAACATTCTCAGTTATGAACAAACTATGTGCATTACATTAGCACTGTGAGACCAACACAGCTGCTTGGCAATATTACTGAACTGATTTAAGCTTTAGCCAATTTTTTTTATCAAATAAAACCTCAGAGCGTTTATTTCAAAATTCTTTATGTCAGTAAATGTGAAATGGTCCATTTGGCCAGTTACATAACATAAAGCCACAATGAGATTATTTCAGTGAAACGATATAGGACGCTTTTATAAAATGAAAGAGATCTCAACTCAGCTAACCCTTGAGTCAAGAAATGAAATAGATTTTATATACATCTTCCCTTTGCTTGCTAAATATGGAGCGAGCTATATTTAAACAACTCTCCTCCTCTCTCCAGCATAATAACCTTCTTGACCCTCACCAGTCTGGTTTCAAGGCAGGCCACTCAACTGAGCCTGCCCTCGTTGCTGTCTCTGAGCAACTTCACACTGCTAGAGCAGCCTCTCTCTCCTCTGTCCTCATCCTTTTAAACATTTCTGCTGCAATTGACACAGTGAACCACCAGATCCTTAGCTCCTCCCTTCAGGCCCTGGGTGTCTCAGGCTCTGCTCTCTCCCTGCTTTCATCCTACCTCAATGACCGCACTTACCGGGGTCACTTGGAGAGGTTCCGTCCTGGGTCCCCTCCTCTTCTCCCTGTACAACAACTCTGTCATTCACTCACATGGCTTTTCCTATCATCGCTATGCTGATGACACCCAACTATCCTCTCTCTTCCCCAATCTGAAACACAGGTAGCAGCATGAATCGTTTGCCCGTCTGACTGACATCTCTCAGTGGAAGTCCGCACAATACGCACCTGTTCAATAAAGGTGAAGCTGCAATCACCTGCGAATGATCTTCTCCAGTATAAATACTATAGGAACCATGCCTAATGCTCAATGATTAGTTTTTCATATTTGGTTGCTATCCCACAGTTTATTAGCTGTCAGAGTTATGTGGCTGTTTTACAATTACATTTTGGTACAGATTAAAAAAACTGCATCACTTATGGTCTCCACATGACCTTATGAGCGGCAAATGATAACAGCAGTTACCACAGACTTCTGCACAGAGATGATGGACATCAGATCTCATGTCAAGATTGCATCCAATACGCTGACTCTTGAATTTCCATCCTCAGACCACATCCTTTGACTTCAGGACATAAAGACGAGTGTGAGCACTGAGGTGGGGGGGGGCTTCAGTGCATCTCACCATCACATCAGAGAGAGAGAGAAGAAGACATGTCCTGCCTGGGGGCTTTCACCGGTGTCTTCTCCTGCATGGTCCTCCTCATTGTCCACTCAAGTGAGTAGAACATTTTAGATTTAAAAAGTTCAGCAGATACTTTTTCTATATATATTTTTGTAAATGTATCATCTGAATTTTGGTTTTAGGTGATGGCTCTGAGGATATCAATAAG
This sequence comes from Pseudopleuronectes americanus, assembly GCA_038501795.1. Taxonomy (NCBI): domain Eukaryota; kingdom Metazoa; phylum Chordata; class Actinopteri; order Pleuronectiformes; family Pleuronectidae; genus Pseudopleuronectes; species Pseudopleuronectes americanus. The sequence goes on along the minus strand of CM076718.1, from coordinate 3,429,144 downwards.
AAAGAAGTGAAGCCCCACTCGCTGCCGTACATGGCTCTGCTTCAGACTCCCATACAAACCTGTGGAGGGATACTGATCGATAAATCATGGGTCCTGACTGCTGCCCACTGTATGAAGTGCGTTACCATAATTACAACATTTCAGAACATGCACCAACAATGATCTTCATTTCCAACAGACAGTGTAAAGACATCATGTACTGATTAAAATCTAAGAAAATGTAAGTTGTTGTAGAAAATGCAGCAAATGTGTTGGATAAAAAAACATGTTAATATGATCTGAATGCATTAACTAATTATGACTTAATCACAGTTACTTTATCATACTGGAGGCACATGATCACTGTAATACGATCATTTTAATGAGGCAGATACTCTCCCTCTGAATATATTCTGTTTACATACTAGTTCATTTGTGTTTCCTTTCACTTATAAGTATCACATGTTTACTTATAATCACTTCACTGGTGTCTATTTCTGACTGTCCTCTTTGCTGCCGTCCTTGTTGAGGGGCTAAGAAAGGATTATCTTATCTTATCTTATCTAAAAACACTTTAAATATCAGCGTGCAGAACAGTTCTGTGAATTGTGATCAAACATAATACTGTGTTTTAGGGGTTCCAATATTAAGACTGTGTTGCTGGGGGCTGCACTCCAGCAAAGCAAATGAAAAGGATTCCAGGCAGGTCAGAGAGGATCCGAAGCATTTTCCACATCCCGGCTATAATTCAGCTACAAAGGTCAATGACATCATGTTGCTCAAGGTAAAATAACATTACAGCATCAATGTTAATGAATAAATGGAACAATCAGCCAATATAGGTAAATATAGTCACCATTAATACATTTTTGTTCTTTACTTATATCAGCTTAACGAGTCTGTGAAGGAAACCTGGGACGGTGAAGTATCTTAAGTTGGGTGATGCCATCAGAGATCCAGCAGCTGGGACCAGCTGCATGGTGGCAGGATGGGGCCAAACAAACACAGATGTGCATGGAAATGTCTGACGTCTTGATGTACGCCTGTGTGACTGTGATCGACAGAGAGAAGTGCAACTCTCCTGAATATTACAACGGACATGTTGTGATCACCAGTGACATGATATGTGCCGGTTCAACCGTGGAATATACAGCTGACACCTGTGGGGTAAGTAACAGTGAATGGATTTATCTGCCGTCCCTCCTGTCAGTGTCTGGACTGCCTGTCAGTGACTGTGGTTTTCTCTGTAGGGGGATTCAGGAGGCCCACTGGTGTGCAGTGGAGGGCTGGTTGGAGTCACTTCTTTCGGAAGAGGGTGTGGCCGGATTGACAAGCCAGGAGTGTACTCGTATCTCACAGAGGAAAAACTCAAATGGATCAAAGACACAATGAAGATGTAATGAGCACTCGCTGTGAAGGATTTTGTATTTGCAACCATGTTAATCAATTCTATGTGAGGTGATACAAGGGAGATTTCTGCTTCTGCTGCAATAAAACAGGCCAAGTTATTTATATTTGAAATCTAAACTTGTCTTGTCAAGTGTTGTAATGAAGATAAATTCTGAGTCATGATGTATTATCTAATCATCACTGATCCATGTTCTTAAACTGTGTTAAAACCCCACATCATCATTTCTGTCATCATAGAGGCAGAGGCCGAAACAAAGAGGGCACATTGTCTGTCTCTCTTTCTCTCTCAGCTTTTCTTTCTCTCAGCTGACTCTTTTACATTTTGTTCTCCCTCCCAGCGCCGTGTTTTCTCTGGTTTCATGTTCCTAAGATCAGTGTTCAAATAAAAGCAAATCATTTTATATGTTGTGTTTTCTTTCTCTTGCTCTTCTTCAGCTGATCTGTAGTTTACAAAAATTGAAACTATCATATTTACTTTTTGCAAATGTCAAGAGAACTCAGCCATTTTCTAATATTGCCTTTCCTCTCCTTCCGAATAAATGTTTAATTAATATTCACATTTCCAAAGACAAACAAGGACTGTATTATCCAGTAGATGTTTTAAATAAGATGAAGGTCTCTTGGATGTGAGTCATGATAAGAGAATGTGAATCACATTAGGTGAGAAGAAGAGGAAGAAGCCCATGGCACTGGAGATGGGTGGGGGGTGGGGGGGAGTGTGTGTGTGTGTGTGTGGGGGGGGGGCTGCTGGGGGGGGTGCAGCAGGTTATCAGTCAAATTGAATTAAATCAGGCTGCACCAAATTTGTACTCACTCATAGATATTAGAAATCTGTAAATATGATGAAAAACCTCTTATCTCCACAGTGTGAGATAATAATTGTACTGCTCCGATGACGCTGTCACTGGTGCCTGTTACAATAAACTTTGATTTGATTTGATTTTAGTATTAAATTAAGTGATGAAAGAAATCCTGGATCCGTAACAAAATGTAACAGGATCTCTTTTTCACATCCTTCCACCAAGTTGTTGTATTGTTCTTGTTCATATTGAATTCATAGTTCAAACATAATGTGACATTTATTGTGATAATTAATAACATTGATAGATTTTTTTGTCATATTGTCCACCCCTATTCAAACCAATTAGTAGATTATCTATATTTTAATATTAATCAATTAATCGTTATAGCTCTGTACTGTTTCCACGACTGCCTGAGGTTGTAAAGAGGATTTAGAAGATGCTTTTCTGTGTTGTACTTGAAGGTTTGGGATCGCCGCCTACAGAGAGTACAGCAGTGTCGGCAGATACTCGAATATCTCCCTCTCCTCGCCGCTGCCTGGGATCCCTAAGCTGGTGTTTGCATCCGTGGATGGTCACGAGAAATACGAGACCAAGATCACTACTCTAGAAAATGGCCTCAAAGTTGCTTCACAAAACAAGTTTGGTCAATTTTGCATAGTTGGAAGTAAGTTGCAGGATTCATATGCTAATTTTAATTTCTATAATTTCTTCAGGATCTGGTTGAAGTGAATTAATTGTGGATTCTTTTTTTTTCTCTTTTAGTTTTAGTATCCAGATATGAAGCGAAATACCCGAGTGGATTAGCACATTTCGTAGAGAAACTTGCCTTTTCTGTAATTTTCAACTTGTTAGCTTCCTTTGGCTAAAAACTTTTATGTTAACAGTAAGGCAGAATAAATAAAAATAAACAGTGATCATCTTACATCAGCCTCTGCTGACAACAGTCTGTTTGATCCTCGAAGTCTACAGCTCAGTATGGAAGCAAAGATGATTACTTTCACAACTCTGTGTCAGCCCCCACCTAGACTGCTAGGAACTGTAATAGAAAACTTCACTGATCAATGTCTCACTTCTGTTCTGATTTTTATCTGTGCAACTGTGTGCTGGGTTTGACTCATCTTTCTGTAGCAGTGATACCAGACAGCAGATATTTCCTGTCTGATTCCTGTTTTGTTTCCTGTTTATCACATTGTATAAATACCTTCCTTTTTAACTTCTTCTGGTTGCACTCTGAGCCATTGATTGATGTGTTCTGTTAATTTGAGGATTATTGAACAACATGATGCGGATTTTCTTTCTGACAGAGTTAGTGAAAGTATTACCACTCTCTTACCTGTACAATAAAGGTGAAGCTACAATCAGCTGCTAATGATCTTCTCCAGTATAAAACCTATAGGAACCATGCCTAATGCTCACTGATTAGTTTTTCATAATTGGTTGCTATCCTACAGTTTATCAGCTGTTAGTTTTATGTGCCTTTTTTTCAATTAAATTTTTTGTACTGATTAAAAAAACTGCATCACTTATAGTCTCCACCCGACCTGATGAGCGGTAAATGATAACAGCAGTTACCACAGACTTCTGCACAGAGATGGTGCATAACAGATCTCATGTCAAGATTGCATCCAAAATGCTGACTCGTGAATTTCCATGGTCCGACCACATCCTTTGACTTCAGGACATAAAGACGAGTGTGAGCACTGAGGGGGGGGCTTCAGTGCATCTCACCATCACATCAGAGAGAGAGATAAGAAGACATGTCCTGCCTGGGGGCTTTCACCGGTCTCTTCTCCTGCATGATCATCCTCATCATCCACTCAAGTGAGTAGAATATTTCTGATTTAAATATTTCAGTCACTACTCGAATTTTTTATGTATCATCTGAATTTTGGTTTTAGGTGATGGCTCTGAGATTATCAATGGGAAAGAAGTGAAGCCCCACTCGCTGCCGTACATGGCTCTGCTTGAGAGTCCCACACAAACCTGTGGAGGGATACTGATCGATAAATCATGGGTCCTGACTGCTGCCCACTGTATGAAGTGTGTTACCATAATTACAACATTTCAGCACATGCACCAACAATAATCTTCATTTTCAATGTACTGATTCAAATCTAAGAAATTTATGTGGCTATAGAAAATGTAGCAATAGGTTTCCCTTTGATTTATTTGCTGTTCCAAATGTGTCGGATTAAATAACATGTTAAAATGATCTGAATGCATTAACTAATTATGACTTAATCACAGTTACTTTATCATACTGGAGGCACATGATCACTGTAATACGATCATTTTAATGAGGCAAATACTCTCCCACTCTATATATTCTGTTTATATACTAGTTCATTTGTGTTTCCTTGCACTTATTAGTATCTCATGTTCACTTATCATCACTTCACTGGTGTCTATTTCTGACTGTCCTCTTTGCTGCCGTCCTTGTTGAAGGGACTGAGAAAGGATTATCTTATCTTATCTTATCTAAAACACTTTAAATATCAGTGTGCAGAACAGTTCTGTGAATTGTAATCAAAGATAATACTGTGTTTTAGGGGTTCCAAAATTAAGAACGTGTTGCTGGGGGTGCACTCCATCAAGGCAAATGAAGACAATTCCAGGCAGGTCAGAGAGGATCCGAAGCATTTTCCACATCCCGACTATAATTCACATACAAAGGTTAATGACATCATGTTGCTCAAGGTAAAATAACATTACAGCATAAATGTTAATGAATAAATGGAACAATCAGCCAATATAGGTAAATATAGTCACCATTAATACATTTTGCTCTTTACTTATATCAGCTTAACGAGTCTGTGAAGGAAACCGGGACGGTGAAGTTTCTTAAGTTGGGTGATGCCATCAGAGATCCAGCAGCTGGGACCAGCTGCATGGTGGCAGGATGGGGCCAAACAAACACAGATGTCATGGAAATGTCTGACGTCTTGATGTCCGTCAATGTGATTGTGGTCGACAGAGTGAAGTGCAACTCTCCTGAATATTACAACAAAGATCCTGTGATCACCAGCAGCATGATATGTGCCGGTTCAACCGTGGAAAATACAGCTGACACCTGTGGGGTAAGTAACAGTGAATGTTTGTCTGCAGGGATTTAACTGCCGTCCCTCCTGTCAGTGTCTGGACTGCCTGTCAGTGACTGTGGTTTTCTCTGTAGGGGGATTCAGGAGGCCCACTGGTGTGCAGTGGAGGGCTGGTTGGAGTCACTTCTTTCGGAAGCGAGTGTGGCCAGATTGACAAGCCAGGAGTGTACTCGTATCTCACAGAGGAAAAACTCAAATGGATCAAAGAGAAAATTAAGACGTCTGACATCTAATGAGCACTCGCTGTGAGGGATTTTGTATTTGCAGCCATGTTAATCAATTCTATGTGACGTGATATGAGGGAGTTTTCTGCTTCTGCTGCAATAAAACAGGCCAAGTAGATTTTATTTTGAAATCTAAACTGGAGAGACATGTGTTTATCATTAAATCAAATCGCCAAAGGGACATTATTGAGTCCTTCAACCAGACTGATGCCAACCAGACAGATTGAAACCTAAATTGAAACTTGGGCTTAAGCTTGAGTCTTGTGGAAAACAAGTGTTGTAATAAAGATCAATTCTGGGCCATGATGTATTATCTAATCATCACTGATCCATGTTCTTATACTGTGTTAAACCCCACATCAAGGCCGAAAATAACTGTCTGTCGATTGTTTGTCACTCTTTCTCTCTCAGCTTTTCTTTCTCTCAGCTGACTCTTTTACGTTTTGTTCTCCCTCCCAGCGCAGTGTTTTCTCTGGTTTCATGTTCCTAAGATCAGTGTTCAAATAAAAACAAATCATTTTATATGTTGTGTTTTCTTTCTCTTACTTTTCAACAGTTATAATTAACCTTTTCTAAAATAGCCGTTCCTCTCCTTCTCTAACAAAGATATAAAGTAATATTCACATTAACAAACACCAATAAGGAATGTATTATCCAGGTGATGTTTAATATGAGATGAAGGTCTCTTGGAGGTGAGTCATGAAAAGAGAGTTAGTATCACATGAGTCGAGATAAGGAGGAGGAAGCCCATGGTGCTAGAGATTGGGGGGGGGGTGCAGCAGGTATTCAACAACATCCTTCCACAATTTTATAATAGTAATAGTGCCATTCACTTAGTTGTGGTGACATTATAATTGTGATAAATTTGATATTAATCATATAAATAGAGTTATAATTTTCTTAACCTTTTGACTAAAGCGGAAGTGCTCGTGTAGACTTCATCGTTCTCATCCGGGTCGACTTCCGGTCACAGGAGATCGAAGATGGCGACTCACATGTCGAGGTGCAGATCCTGGAGTCGTGTCCAGAGGTAAGAACGCGTTTCAACTCGTCTCTGTAAACCGTCACCGGACTCTTTAAATCCCCGTGAACACCTAACGTCATTGTCACGACTCTGCGTGCCCCTCAGTGCAGTGGAGCTCCCTCGGTTAGCTCGATGCTAACAGGCTGAGCTAATGTTGCATCAAGGAGTGGATACAGTTAGAAAACAGGAGGAGGCTGTCAGTGGGCTTTGTGGAGGGGGGGTGTAGAAGACAGATGGAATTTCCGGTTTGGTCCATTTATTGTTGTTATTCAGCTCCGTCAGTTAGCTGCTGTCTGTTGATGATGAACTGAAGCTAAGATTTGTTGAGCAACAACTTTAAAAAAACAGACAAAAAATATCAATTAAAATATTCTAAGTTGACCTCCGCTCTGCAAACAGCTGTGAAGTGAAGGTTATAATGTGAAGTCCCTGTTAAACTTCTTTTTTTTAAGAGAGATACTGATTTAACTTAAATACTCGTAAGAGCTGCTTTAATATTCATTCACCAAATTCATATCTATTATCGTGACCTCCTGTCAAATTGCTTTACATGAAAATCGTATTGTGATATTTATCGATATTGTTTCTTCACCCAGCTCTAGTTTCTTTAAAAGAAAATGAGTAAAAATTATCCAGATTCTGCTTCTCAAATGTGAATGTATTTATTATTTTGTCGTCTTATTTTATAGTGAATTCAATATGTTTGGTTCTGGATTTTTTGTTCCCCACATTACTATTGACCTATTTGAAAGTTTAGAGAAGTGTCCTGTCCACACAGAATCTACAGTGCAAATAAGAAACTGGTCAGCTCAGCGGTGCAATAGTTCAATTAAAGTAAAAGCAAAGCAGATTGAGGTTACTATAAACCAGTCAAATACAAAACTAACACTATATGCCTTCAAAGGTGCTGTGAGACATTCGTTGCAAATGAATTAATAACTTTAGCTGTATGGAGTGTGTGTGAATAGTTATTGCAGAGGCAGGAAAACGCGTGTGCAGAGGGTTGTTAGTCTTTAAATGTAAAACAATTTCATAATGTGACATTTATCGTGATAATTAACAATATTGACTGTTTTATTTGTCACATCGTCCATTCCTATTCAAACCAATAAGTAGATATCTATATTTTAATATTAATCAATTAATCGTTATAGCTCTGTACTGTTTTCCACGACTGCCTGAGGTTGTTAAGAGGATTTTAAAGATGCTTTTCTGTGTTGTATTTGAAGGTTTGGGATCGCCGCCTACAGAGAGTACAGCAGTGTCGGCAGATACTCGAATATCTCCCTCTCCTCGCCGCTGCCTGGGATCCCTAAGCCGGTGTTTGCATCCGTGGATGGTCACGAGAAATACGAGACCAAGATCACTACTCTAGAAAATGGCCTCAAAGTCGCTTCACAAAACAAGTTTGGTCAATTTTGCACAGTTGGAAGTAAGTTGCAGGATTCATATGCTAATTTTAATTTCTATAATTTGCTCAGGATCTGGTTGAAGTGAATTAATTGTGGATTTTTTTGGACTCTAACCCTATTCTTTTTTTCTCTTTTAGTTTTAGTAAACTCGGGATCCAGATATGAAGCGAAATACCCGAGTGGAATAGCACATTTCGTAGAGAAACTTGCCTTTTCTGTAAGTACTTCCACTTGTTAGTTTCCTTTGGCTGAAAAGTTTATGTTAACTGTAAGGCCGAATAAATAAAATAAACGGTGACCATCTTACATGAACTCCTGTTGACAACAATCTGTTTTGTCCTCAGTCTACAGCTCAGTATGGAAGCAAAGATGAAATCCTGCTGACGCTGGAAAAGCACGGAGGAATATGTGACTGCCAATCATCAAGGTAGGAAATCTGTCACCTGTCTCAGTGTTTCAAAATCTAACACTTGTATATTCATGCTGTCCAAGTAGAAGCTTGTTATTTCCTCTGTTATTAGTAACACAACACTTTGGGAATGTGTTGTATTTTCCCGTGCAGAGATACAACCATGTATGCAGTGTCTGCTGAAGTGAAGGGTCTGGATACAGTGGTTAGTCTTCTCTCTGATGCTGTTCTACAGCCTCGCCTACTGGGTAAGTCAAATAATGACTGTGTGCGTGTTAGTGTAAGTGCGAGCAAAATAACTCAACAACACATGGACAGGTTTATAACACCTGCGAGGTGTCTGCACCAGTGTTTTATTGAAGGTGAAATGTGTTGGTTCCATGCAGATGATGAGATTGAGATGACCAAGATGGTGGTGCGCTTTGAGTTAGAAGACCTGAACATGAGGCCGGACCCTGAACCTTTACTCACCGAGATGATCCACGCTGTGAGTCACACATGGTTCTGACACCACAACACCACCTTTCTGTTAAACATGTCAGAAAGGTTTCTGTAGAGCTCAACCTGTAGATTAAAGATTAAGAACCATTTAATGACTCCTTCAAACAAAGAGGTAAACTAATGTTAGAATTTTAAGAGATCATGGCTAAACACCTTATATATTTGTTTATTTTTGTACTCGTGTTTGTAGAATCTCACCACTACGTCTTGGTCATATAAACGTTTCTATGTAGCTGCACGACAACTGAAGTAAAAGCCCAAAGTTGTAATTTGTCTCACTGAAGTGTGTGTCCCTGACTCTTTGCCGTTTGTTTCCAGGCGGCCTATCGAGGCAACACGGTCGGACTGCCGCGCTTCTGTCCCACAGATAACGTGGACAAGATCGACAGGAAAATGCTTCACAGTTACCTGAGTAACTACTACTGCCCTGAGCGCATGGTGTTGGCTGGGGTGGGCATCGAGCACGAGCAGCTGGTGGAATGTGCCAGGAAGTACCTGCTGGATGTGAGGCCGGTGTGGGGAGCGAGCGGCGTGTCCAACGTGGACCTGTCCGTGGCCCAGTACACGGGGGGCATCGTCAAGGTGACTCATCGGTTTTATTGTGACCATCTTTGCACCAGAGTTGGGCCCAAACGTCTCTTCAGGTTTCCAGAATGGTGGAAAAGAAAAGAGAAATATCTGTTCACATTAACAGAATGTGGAACAGAACAACAACCATAAAAATTAAATGCATCTCATGCTTTAAATACAAAAACACACGGATAAAGTGATGATAAATTAATCTATATTTGGTCCAGATCTAGTGTTTATTATTTTTAGTTATAAAAGAAAATCATATTTTTTGGCTGTATTTACGAAGGATGGAACTTGACTTAAAAGTGGAAATTCTACTTCAAGCACTTCTTTAGTTTATTAATTAGTTATAAGGTTTAATAAGATCTTTTTTTTTCACCTGTTAGATGGAGAAGGACATGTCGGACGTGAGCCTCGGCCCCACCCCGATCCCAGAGCTCACCCACATCATGATCGGCCTGGAGAGCTGCTCCTTCCTGGTGGGTGCTTGTGGTGCTTTCCTTCACTCACTCGTGTGATGCCTGTTAGCTACAAACCTTTTTAAAAACATGCTTCTTGTTTTTCCCTTTCCAGGAGGAGGACTTCATCCCGTTCGCAGTGCTCAACATGATGATGGGTGGAGGAGGCTCCTTCTCTGCAGGAGGACCCGGTAAAGGCATGTTCACCCGCCTCTACCTGAACGTGCTCAACAGGTCAGCATCTCTGTGCATTTTTAGTTTCAGCCTTTGCTTCACAAATACAGCTCCAGGCAACAGGTTTTATTCATTGTGTCTAATTTGGATTATCTGTTGTAGGCATCATTGGATGTACAACGCCACCTCCTACCATCACAGCTATGACGACAGCGGTCTGCTGTGTATCCATGCCAGTTCAGACCCCAGACAGGTTGGTACTGAGCCCACATACCAGCAGAGGGTCTTCTGGTTTTTGTAGTTTGTACCTTAGTCAACGTCCTTAAAGCTATTTCCTCCGCTATATGTCATATATACACACACACTTATACAAGTATTGAACGTGTTGTCTTAGTGAAAATCATTCCTGTTAATGGTCAATAGCTTGTTTGTTCATTTCTTGCATACATTCATCTCTTCAGGTTCGGGAAATGGTGGAAATAATAACCAGAGAGTTCATTCAAATGGCTGGAAGCGCAGGAGAGGTAACTTTCATCGCAGGGAAACTCCAGTACAGAGTTTGTGATATAAATCTTGTAACTGGATCAAAGAGTAAGTAAGTGATTATACATTTCCCCCTGTGTGTCCAGATGGAGCTAGAGAGAGCCAAGACTCAGCTCAAGTCCATGTTGATGATGAACCTGGAGTCGCGGCCGGTTATTTTTGAGGACGTGGGTCGCCAGGTTCTGTCCACGGGAAAGAGGAAACTGCCACATGAGCTGTGCGACCTAATAAGTGAGTCCTGAGAAACATCTGTTGACTGGGAAAGTGGCTCTAAAACATTGTAAAATTCATTCTTATTCTAACTGTCTCATTCATTTCCAGGCAACGTGACAGCCAGCGACATCAAGAGAGTGACCACCAAGATGCTGCGTAGTAAACCCTCAGTGGCGGCTCTGGGAGACCTGACGGAGCTGCCCTCGTACGAGCACATCCAGGCCGCCCTGTCCAGCAAAGACGGACGTCTGCCCCGCATGTATCGCCTCTTCCGATAGACTCACCTCCCTCCCACCACCACCACCACCACCAGTACTACTATGTGAACTGGCAAACATCCCTGTAAATAAGCTGGACTGGAAAGATCAAGAGTTCCCTCCTCACCCAGAGCTCCGCAGAGCTCACCCGGGGAGGGGAGGGGGGGTTAATCCTTGGGGCTCTCAAGTGAACCTTTGCGACTGTGGATTTTAAAGAGATGGTACATTTTACTCAGATGTAGTCTACATACAGTTGGATTGTTTGTATTTATTGTTTGGTGGGCATGAAGCCACGCGTCATTATTTGCCGAGGGTTTGCAGGAGTTGGGTTTTAAAGGGACAATTCCCCCCCTTCCACCACAGGCATAGTTAGAGTATTCATTTCCTGTTTTAAAAAACCCTCGGTATCGATGTGTTTAGTTTTTACACAGAGGAATCAGCATAGAGACGAGAGAAAGGAGGACGGGTAACATCCGCAGCACGGTCAATGCTGTTACTTTTTATTGTGCCATTGGATTTTTTTGCAGTTTTACAGACGTTCCTGCTCTTAAGAATTCACAGAGCTCCAACTCAGAAGATAAAGAAACTGAAAAATCATACTATTTATACAAAAGCACTTCATAATCTCTGAAGGCTCAGGAGACACAATACACAGTGATTGTTAGTTACGACACTAGTGGTAAAGACATTGCTGGCCAACTGTACGTCTGTGGACTGAGATCGACGCTCTGTGAAGAGACTGAACCCTACAGTCAAACCCATTTCTGTGTTTGTTGGTGTCCGTGTAGATTTCAATAAACTTCAAGCAGATACATTCAAAGCGAGGTTTGGCAGGAAATTATTTTTGGAGAGAGCAGTGGGCGGTTTGATCCTCGGTGTCGACTCGACTAACTCAAAGTCCCTTTTGTTTTGAGTTGTAATTACACAAGTGGCACTAAATTGAGAGGATTCACATTAGTTATTTTTGAATGCCGTCTTGTGTGTGAACATACACTTAATGACAGAATAGTAAAGAAACCCTTTAGGTTTGGGACATTTTGTCGTATTAAAATAGAATTTCGTTGACTGTTAAAGCTAAGATTGGTAATCCTTGAAAATCAAGAGAAGGCCACACATTGACAATATGCAGCCGATACACCAAATGTGACCTGTAAACAACTGCAGTTCCATTCCATCAAATATATTATCTTTTTTAAATAAAAACATATTTCAAAAGCTCCAGCGTTGCAGTGTGATTAACATTCAGCCGACAAACGAGTGTTTTAAAATGTTTATTAACGCTGTGACATCACAGGTGAACATAGACAAAGACAAAGAGGTCCTGAGGAAAATGAAAACAAGACCTACAGGCACTTCTCGTGGAGCCGACTGCTCTTCATGATGGAAACATTAATGTGACATACAGTACATGGAGAGGTTACAGTATATGTGAGGTTACGCAGCAGGGTGGTGAGCGGTTAAGGCAATGAGTTACAATCTGCTGTAAAGGATCACTTGGCCTGATAAGAGAAACATGTGTGACAGGCAATAACATAAATAAATAAAATCCTGTCTATTTTACAGGAAGTGAGTTCCTTAAAAAATAAAACGTCAGATACACTTGAAATTCAACAGTACCGTGTGTAACGACCTCGTCCCTGTAGTGTTAGCTGACCTCATGCCGTTTGAGTCAATGACAGAAACAATGGAACGGCTCCCTTCTTCTTCTTTAAAGGTAAAAACTGACCAGTGTGACATGAGGTGCAGCAAAATGTTTACTGCACTGACCTGTGATTCCCTAAGTCACAAGGCATTTCAACAATAATGACAAATTTCAGACAAACAGGTTAACACTGGGTTTCATGATGCCTTTTTAAATGGCTAGAAAATGAATTAGAAAAATGAAATGCAGTTACATCAGCTCACACTGCGACGTGTGACTGAAGAGTGAAGCAACAATGACAACCCCCCCCCCAAAAAAGCTGTACCTGTTGAGTTTGGGCCGAGGGGGCTGAATAAATAAAGGCCAGACTGCAGCTGTGTCTGTGACCTCAAGGTCCCTGCCCTCAAGGACGGTCAGACACTCCCTTAGACCAGCAGCACACATATACACACACACCACACACACATACACACAAAGTTCTCCAGAATGTCCAACAGAGGGCGCAGTCTGCTCAGTTACCACAACCTGCACTTGGTTCTGTGTAGTTAAAAATCCCACTCCGGTACTTTAACAAATCACCAAAAAGATCATCTTTGTTCCCCAAAATGAAATATTCAAAAGGTTTAATGCCTTAAATACAACTCTGCATGTCTCGTTTCTTCTTTTCGTGAGTAGAATGTGTGAATGTGAGGATAGTGAAGCCTCCTGCTCCCTGTCTCAGCTCACCTGTAGCTGAGCCCCGCTCCCCCCTCCCCCACAGGTTAACAGGAATGGTTTCTGAACCTGCCTGTTTGAATTCATTATTTTCAGACTGGCCTTTGTTTACTGCAGTGTTAAGATGTTAATAGGTCTTCTGTGAAATAAAAAGGCACAAAGGGGACATAAAACATGGTTTTCCCCGGAGCAGGACTTCAAGACCACTCTGGTTTCCTTTTGGTCCTTTGCCACCTTTTTCTGGATTAGTTGGATCCAGTCCAGCCTGGTCCAGTCCGGCCTGGTCCAGAGAATCCACTTTAAGGGTCTAAGAGATGGCGCAGACGGTGCTGCTACCTTGGTGCTTCATGGCTTCCCTCCTCTTCAGCTCTCTGTTGATCCTCCTCCGAATGCCCTCCAAGTACACGCCTCGGTCGAACTGTCCCGCACCCAGAGGAATACTGACAAACACAGGTAAAGAGACAACAGCAGAGGTCAGAATGAAAAAAAGTGTCTCAAGCATCAAGTCTAAAAGCCAGAAAAAACTATTCTTACTGTCCAAACATCTGAAAAGGGCCAGAAGGTATGAGCAAAAGTTTTAAAATGACCTACACCAGAAGGTGATCATGTAAAAACAGTGAAGCCACTGACACTGTCTGTGACTCACTTGTCTCTGCCCGGTCTCAGTTTGACCTGGAAGACACCGATGACGGGTCGATGGTCTGAGGTCTTGATGCCGGAGCAGTTGCTGTATTTGACCACTTTGATGTCGTCGGCCTGTCTGTTCCTGAACAGGATCCTGTCCTGTGAACACAAACAACAGAAAACCTAAACCCCAGCAGAGAGTTATCAGGACTTGAGTCCAGATACAGCAGCTGAACACTGTATTTGACTCATTCTGGAGATTTAATGACTAAATTAACGGAGCTGAGAGTTTTTCCTTTTCTCTTCTTACAGTGTACGAAGGAGTTCTCTGTTTAGAAGTTGTGTCGTAGACGTCGCAGCCGCTGTCAAATTTGTACGTCGGGGGAAAGCGTATCGGTGCCTCTTGAAAGCCTTTAAAGATAGAACCTGGAGAAACAGAATCAAATTCTCAGGATCAGACACAACAAGAATATTTAGGACAAATCTTTTCACAGAACTGTAACCCTCCATCTTTCATGCTTACCCTCCTTCATCTCCTTAGACAGCTGGTCGTGCTCCAGCAGGGGGCCCATGTCGCCTCCTGTGGTTCGGCTCATGATGCTCTCCACCTCACCGCGGTCCTTACTCAGCCGGAAGTTAAAGTCTCCAAACCAGAAGACCTGGTCGAATCTCGTGGTGACGTCAGCTGCAATTAAAAATGACTGGATCTCAATATATTTAAATCAAACATTTTCAAGGCAACTTTTAAAGTGACTTAAATACATAAAATATCATGTTTGAACATCGCGAATGAAGTTTACTGCAGCAGCTGTTAGAGTCATCATGTTACACTTTTTCTAAATCACGCAGGGGAAACTTAAATGAGTCTTACACTGCGTGGAGCGGTAAGGGTTTGTGTCTGGAAGGCCTTTGGGAAGAGCCAGAGCCTCGATGATCTTGTTGTAATCGAGGATTCTCTCGTAAACTTTGGCGTCTCCAGCTGGAAGAGGAACAGACGGACAAGTTAGAAACACTGGAGCTGCCACATCCCTGCTTCACTTCAGTAGAAACGTATAAAACCAGTCCTTTCTACAGTCAGACTTTCTACTCACAGGTAAAATGGGATGTGATAAAGAGGAAGGAAGTTCCAAAAAAGGTGAAGGCGATTCCCACAGCCCCTTTGGTCTTGATCTGAGAGATGATCCTGGTCGTGACTGTGGCGTGTTCCACTTCTGCATCAGTCAACAGAATAAAGGTTAGTGATAAATCAGATGGATTCAAACACGAAAACCCGAGAGGAGCCGTGTACAGAGAAGAAATGTGTCATCACATCAAAATCCTTTTACACCCAATAACACTGATGAGGATCTTGTGTATGATTCTAACTGTGGATGAAATGTAAAACCATCAAATTAAAAATAATAATATGATCATCTTTCCACAATCTCATCTACACTAAACTTATGAAAGCATGGATCAATATGGGAGGAGTCTGGGACTTATTTCATCATCAATCAATCACTTTCTTTTCATTTTCCCACAGACAAATGTGTGATGTCTTGTTATGCACATACAAATATTAAAATATTAGCTTTACTATCACATAAGAAACTAAATCAGCAAATACTCAAAATCCTAAAGAAGTGTAATTGGTGTATTCTGGGCATTTTGTTCAAAAAGAAAGTATTTCTGTAGATCAACTTATTCAGTTTCAGCTCAAATTGAATCCCCTGAAACTGACGTCTATTCCATGTTTTAAGTGAAGAGGAACTGACCTGAGCAGAACCAGATGAGGTCCCTTCTGACGAATACAGTGAGAAACAAAACGCCATGTGATGCTGCATAGAGCATGACGTAATAAGGTCCCAGAGTCTCCTGAAGTCGAGTCTCCCACTCCCTCCTTCACACACACACACACACACACACACACATCAAGTATTTAGAGCTAGGTTCACATCCCTGATAGAATAATCAATTATGACATAAGGTATTTTATTCAGTGAACATGACTAAAATCCAACAAAGCGTATCATACCTGTCAGGACAGCCCTCCTGAACCCCGATGACGTAAAAGTCTTGTGCAAATTCAGAGTCAGTTGGAAGGAGGAGATCGTCTAAGTTGAGTGGAAGCCCCTGAGGAATGACAAAAACTCAGTTACATCCCAGTTGGTGCAGGAAGCGCCGTTTCTTGGTTTGTGAGACGCTGCAGAGCCACGACTTCCTCGTACCTTCTCCCCCTGCATGTTCCACGTGGCGATGAAGACGCCCAGTCTCCTGTCGGGGAAGTAGCGGTCCAGCTCCTCAGCCCCGAGCAGCGCCCCGCTTCCCAGCACGCTGCCCTCCAGAAAGCTCCTAGAAAATACAAGTTGGACAGTTAGCACTTTTATTTGAAGCATAGGGGTTTGGGTTTAACTGTTAACAACTTAATATACAATAGAGGAGAAGTGAAAACTGTGTTTTCAGATATTATATCAAAAGGTATAGAAACAAACATTTGACTTTTGCCTCCAGGGTTCTGAATTAGTAGCAAGACTTTAGGCTAAAGCAGTTTTTTTTCCTCCTCCTCGTGTCAAAAACTGCTGAACAAGCATCTCTTCAGATCCTGTGTTAATCTCCCTCCACACGTCCACGTTCCCCTTTTCTCTAAAAGATGTTAGCGCTGCGCACACACACACACACACACACACACACACACACACACACACACACACACACACACACACACACACACACACACACACATTAAAATCAAGATTAAGATATTAACAGTCTGCTGGTGTCCCTAAGTCCTGATGTTGAGCCAAACTCACCATCAGGAAAGATGCGCTGTGCTGAGCCAAACGTCACAGCAGAGGTAACTATTAAATGTGTAAATTAATAACTGTATTGATTATACAAAAGGTTGAAAATACACAGTCCCAGTTCTAAATTGGGCTCAAGGTGTCACTGACCTACGTGTAAATTAGCAGCTTAGGAAGCCTCAGCAGAAACCGGTTTCTCAAAACGCTCTGACACCAGAAAGAATAAACTATAGGAAAAGGGCTGCACATCCAGCCTGAAGAAGACTCCAGCAGAATCCTCTACGTGTTCTGCTACTGTACCTGTTCCTGACGTCCTGAGGTCTGATGGGGCTGAGCACGCTGTACGTGGACCTCATGGAGTTGACAGAGGCGCTATCCGACCCCATGTTCTCCAGGAGCCGGCTGTCGCTCAGGTTCCTGTGGAGTCTCTCCCCGAGCTTCTCTCTGGCCAACACGGCATAATCCAAACAATCCCTGTCAATCCTATTAGCAGCCTTTAAAGTAGCTGCCACAAAGCCCTTCTCCAGAGCGGGCAGCGGTCCCTGTGGGTTGCACTGGGGACAGGCGCACCTTGGCGGACCGAGCCCGCTGTCCGTGGGGTCGCTCTGCTGGCTGTGGGGCCTCCTATCATAATCTGAGAGACTGCTCCCTCGCTCCCGGAAGACTGGGGATCCTGTGGAAGCGGCAGAGACGGGTCTTGCACCAGAGTCCTGGTTCGTGACGGCTGCAGCGCTACTGACGATGAACCCACCTGGATTTGGTCCCGTTTGGTCGTCTCGAAGCGAGTCTGTGGAGGAGCCGGTCTCAGCCGGGTCACTCAGGCTCTCCTGGCTGTTTCTCAGCCTCCTGTTCCTCACCGTCTCCTCAACGGAGACACTCCTCTTGGACTTTGTCTGCCTGGGTATTAAGGGCGGCCGAGGCTGGTAAGGAATGAGCTCTCCCTCTCTGTTCCTAGCAGTGAGTTTAAGGGCATCATGTTGTTGCTTGACATCCACTAAGGGGGCTTTGAGTGGCCGGCTGTCCTTGACAACTGAACCCCTTATGTCAGGAGCTTCACTGTGCTGATGGACGCCGCCGTCCTCGCCATTCTCAGTCATCCTCTTGTCACGTCTGAGACCCGCTGTGGTCAGATGGTAAAACTTCTCTCATCTCTTAAGTGACACAGACCTGAAGATGTAAAGTAGAAAAGGGATTCAGTAAAATGTAAAAATGTTATCAGGAAGAATGTAAAGACTGAATCTTAACTGAAAATAAAAAATCTGTCAAATCCAAGAAAAGCAAGAAAAGCAGTTGTTTGCTGATCATCCAAGATCAGCAAACAACCGAGTCATCGGTTGTCTCCTGATCATTTATTCCTACATAACTTTGATTTGTCTGTCGACTGAGTGATCTTTATTACTGCTTTATTATATAGTTATTGACATTATGCAGGTTACAGTGCAGATTGTAGCACAACCACTGTGGTGAGACTTGTCAGATCTGGACGAGGTTAACAGGGAGAGAGTAAATTTAAAATCACAGCTTCAGATCTGTGGAAAATCTATTAAATTGGTTGAAAAACAAACAAAAAGGAAAGAGAGAAACAAAAATGTTTTGTCCCTGCTTGGTTCCACACCTAGACTTGTCTAATATAGAATAAATTAACTCAGAGAAGACTTTTTAAAACGAAGTAACAAAATAAGACAAGAATTCAATTTAGAGAAAATCTTTGAAACAAAAGCAAAAAGAAAACAAACAAAATGAAAATCATATCTCGACTAAATTAACTTAAGCTAAAACCCCAGTTTCAAATTAGTCAAAAACTAATAGTCTCTAGTTATGTTTTTTATCAAGTTTCCCTGAACTCAGATGCAAACAAATCTGAAGCGTCGTTATTCTTCATCCGAAACACAGAATCACAATAAAAGCTTGTACTGTAGTTTATCAGTTAACTTTACAAACATAGTTTCATCATGACAACATGGACTAATAGTTATTTAGTTGGTTGTTTAGCGTTGACTGATCAATAGCAGCTAGCTAATGCTAACCTTAGCCAACAACCCTGTTGCTATCCAACTACACAGCTGAAGAGAGACACAGTGATTTGTGCTAAGCTAGCTGTCGTCCAGCTAACGAATCCCATGTAGACACTTACGTTATTTATCAATCTGGATTCATTAATCAATGATACAACTCTACTAGTTAGCAAAGATACAACTCTACTAGTTAGCAAAGATACAACTCTACTAGTTAGCAAAGCAGGAGTTCTACAAGTTAGCAAAGCTAGTGCATGTTAGCGGTGCAGCAGCTAGCCGAGCTAACGTGTCTAGAGGATGTTTGTACAGTTGTGTTAATAAACAGGTGATGTTCCTGTCCTCGTGCCTTGTTGTTGTTCACCCTCTGAAGTGAAGTTACGTATCGTGCTCAGCTGTCTGTTCTCGATGAGGCGAAGTTTTTACAGAAGCAGCTTCGACTTCCTTAGCAACGTTTGACAACAAAGATCCAGTAACCAAGAGGAGACGGTCCCACTCAGCCGAGTCTGAGTCAGTGTCACAGCGCCCTCCTGTGAGGAGAAGTGGAACTGCAAGCGAAAACTCCCTTATTCTTCTTATTTGCAAATAACTTAAAGGGATAGTTAAAAAAAAATGAAGGCAAATTCACTCATCTACTCACCACTAAGCCGATGGAGAACTGTTTGAGTCCATAAAACACTTTTGGAGTTTCAGTGGTAAACAGCGTTGCAGCCAAATCAAAAATAATTTAATTAAATTATAATGACTTCTTCAATTGTAATAAAAATACAAAAAGTGTCCGTAAACCTGGACATTGAAATTATTATAATTTTTTAGCCTTAAAACCAAAACTTCACCCACCCCTAAATCGGCATAGTAGTGAGTAGATAATGAATGCATTTACATTTTTCTGTGAACTATCCCTTGAATCTAGAGACGTGTTTACCCGATTGCTTCAAATCTCTATTTCTGTAGATTTCTCAGCAATATTGCAGATATCCTGTATTTATTAGATCCCAATCGGGTGACTGCTGGAAATAGACATTTGAAGATAGGTACATTTTGGCCATAAGTGGATGCAAATTGCCAGCAACAACACTGAGATGTGACTCAGACAGGTTGAGTCCAAGAATTCACCGTTATTCAATTCTTATCTTACCACCTGCAGCCTCAGCAGAAATCACGATTCCTCAGACCAGGCTGCTTTTTCTGGTTTCCAACTGTCCAGGTTTGTTGAGCCTGTGTCCACTGCAGCCTCAGACTTCTGATCTTAGATGATAGAAGTGAAGAACCTGACGTGTTCTTCTGGTTTAATCCATTTGCCTCAGGGTTTGTTGTGTTTTCTGAGATGCTCGGCTCAGATATAAAACCTGGCTGGGAAACCTTAACTCTGACCTCGATACACCGATAAGGGGATTACTGTATTTAATTTTACTGTATTTAAAAATAAAAGACGACCAAATTAATGTGTCTCAAAATGCACATGTGGAATCATGAAACAATAACTTCTTCTATTACTGAATTTGGTTTATGATGTATCAATGTGTTTTGTGTTGAATAAGATACACCCTAAAATCACTAACCCAATATTTCTCTGTGAACTAATAACTATAACTCCACAGGCTGTTTTTGCTGTTTATTGTATAAAACTATTTTTACAATGTCTAACATTCAGGGTTTTATCATCCCTCTGTTTTTACCTGTAGTTTTTTTTTCCATGTAATGTACAACAGTGAATACAGGGCGGGGGGGAAAAAGGTTTTTGCTGACACCACCCTGTCTGTGACAATGACAGAACAACGTCAAGGTGAGACCCCCCGATTGTTAACCCCTCCCCCCCTTTCTGTGACCAGTATGTGTTGTGCGAGAAACGCCCCCCCCCCTGGAAACGGAGGACAATCCCTCCATATTCTGTGCTTTTCTATGGCGTCGTTGCTGGCTCAGGGGGTTTACACAAAGGGCCAGTCTACGGCGGCAGGTATAAAAGAAAAGGGTTAAACCAGGCAGGATACAGTTCAGTGCAAGAGCAAGAACAGCAGCAGCTCCAGCCACAGCAGAGACCCACTGACCAGCCAAAATGACTTCCACTGGAATGAACAACATGGGCAAGGTAAGTTCTTCTTTTCAATAATCTTATTATATTTCAATTGGCAGAATATTGACAAACACATCATTTGGACTTCCAATGTCCTGTTACTTTCAGTTTTTGAGTGTATTTTAGCTTATTGTTTTGGTAATTCACTTTCTTTTCATTCAGTGATCCAGTGGAGTATTTTGGTCATAGCAAGCAGTGGAAACTACAACAACAATAGACAAAGTTAGCATCTAGCCAAAAACATATGGGAGAATTTAATTCCAAAAAAAGAAAAAGACATATCCCGTAAAAGTTGGTGGTTGAGAACAAAAACTGAGCAAAAAGCTAAAGAGTGAATGATTGACTTTTGGGGCCTGAAGCAGAACTTGTGTCACTCC
Organism: Pseudopleuronectes americanus; assembly: GCA_038501795.1. Lineage (NCBI taxonomy): Eukaryota > Metazoa > Chordata > Actinopteri > Pleuronectiformes > Pleuronectidae > Pseudopleuronectes > Pseudopleuronectes americanus. The sequence continues at coordinate 3,407,843 of CM076718.1, read as the reverse complement.
ATATTTACTGGGTTAACTTGAGCTTGTGCCTCTCGTGTACCTCACGCCTGCCAAACCAAAGCCTTTCCCTCTCGCCCCTCCAGATCATCTTCTACGAGGAGAGGAACTTCCAGGGCCGCACCTACGAGTGCATGAGCGACTGCCCCGACATGTCCTCCTTCCTGAGCAGGTGTCAGTCCTGCAGGGTGGAGAGAGGCTGCTTCATGGTGTACGACCGCACCAACTTCATGGGCACCCAGCACTTCCTGAGGAGGGGCGAGTACTCCGACTACATGAGCATGATGGGCACCAGCGGCGACTGCGTCAAGTCCTGCCGCATGATCCCCATGGTAAGATCTCACACCTGGCTAGATTGCCTTTAACTGAAATTGCCTGAAATCCAATTGATAGTAAGTCGTAGAAGAGCTTGAAGATAAAGCTCCTCTTCTGCACCACAGCACAGAGGATCCTTCAGGATGAAGATCTACGAGAGGGAGAACTTCAGCGGCCAGATGCACGAGCTGATGGACGACTGTGAGAACATCATGGAGAGGTTCCGCATGTCCAACTGCCAGTCCAGCAACGTGATGGAGGGCCACTGGCTGATGTACGAGCAGCCCAACTACAGAGGCAGGATGATGTACATGAGGCCCGGCGAGTACAGGACCTTCATGAACTCCGGCATGAGCGGAATGAGGTTCATGAGCATGAAGCGCATCACCGACTCCTGCTATTAAACTCTTTGCACTGAATAAAACTGTCAAAACCTAAACTACTGCTTCCTGTCGTTTTACTCTGGGTGTTTCCACAAATTCACACAATTCAGAGATGGTTTTTCACCCTCATTCGAATATCCATGTTTAAATTTTAATTTCCCACACAAAATTATAACCAATAATCAAAGATCTCAGGTCTGAGTATCAAATCTCCTGGCAGATACATGTTCCAGATCACTTTCACTCAGTTGAGTTGTGGGTCTGAACATAAAACCGTGAACAATCTGCAAACAAACAAATCAAAGTACTAGTACATTAGGCATAAGGACCAATACAATAAATAAATCATGGATACAAAAAATAAAAAAAAACAAGTATAACATGTAAAATAGAAAACCTAACTTTCCAAGTAGAAGAAAAGACCAGGGTATGTCTTCATATTTCACAAATCACTTTACAAAGAAAAATGTATATATTAATCAAATTAGCAGAGAAAATTGCATAAATGACGGTTGTGCCGTTGTAATGACCCAAATACATTAACCATCTATTCAAGAACATGTCTGATAGAGATTCTTTCCATCTGTCATAAATATGTTTATTCCAAAAACCTGCATCTAAAACATTTGCAATATAATGTGTACTTTTTTATTTTAAGTTTGGCATTTTTCTTCTGCTGGGCAAGGTCAATAACATTGATAGCATCTTTACACAGAAACAGAACTGCACTGTTTTTTCAATGTACATGGTCTGTGACTGTGCTTTTATCAGAGAGTAGAAGGTGGAGTCAGTGAAACATGTGGGTGAGGCCATGGGTATTCAGTTGGTTGTGTGTATACAACTTCACCACTAGATGCCACCAAATCCCGCACTGAATCTTTTAAGCGTGAATGGCTTTCGTGAAAATATCATTAAAATTTGATTAGGAAAGCAAAATATCTTATTGTTTTTACTTGGGTAAAAAGCTCCTGGCTGCCTTGAATATAACTGTGTGGATATATAAATCACACACTAGAGGGGTTAGACACAAGTTGGTAGTTTATATACATTCAAATAAAAAAACAGGTTTTCATGTAGGGCAAGTGTCAGGAGTCGGTAGATTTCCATGTGTGATACATTCAGACTCAAACTGCCTCCTTCTCATTCTAAATACTGAAATGGTTGCACACTGAGCAGGAGGAAGTTTAGTCTGAATCTGAGTGAACTGTAAACCATTGTGTCTACAGCCTCACATAGGAAACTTGGACGGTGTCGTATAAATACTGGAATCTCCGGGATTCACTGATTATATTTACACTGCTGCAGTTCGGCCGCTGAAAGACAATGAGATGTGAATCATTTGTTTTGACATGTTTCTGCTCGACTGTGTGTGTGTGTGTTTGACAATGAAGTCACACAGGGAGATGACTCACACCACCAATCAGGTTCAATGACATTATCACACATCTCCCATCCATTAACAGGGAGGAGGCATCATTTAGGAGCAATAATTCAGTCGGCCACCAGATGGCGATCCTGGCTTCGGCTTCACTTCTGAGGAACTGTCATGTCGTCCATCTTTATATATGATTTTAGGTGTACCTAATAAACTGCTAACACAATGTATCATTCACTTATATACCCCAACAAGATATAACCCTATACATGCAGTATTAGTTTGATGTCTCGGGGGAGCACATTAAAGGCACATCCCTCTTTCTTTCTTTCTCTCTTTCTTTCTTTTCCTCTGTCTTTCTTTCTCTCTTTCTCTCTCTCTTACTCTCTTTCTCACTCCTTCCTCTCTCCTCTTCCTCCAGAGAGCAGCCAATCCAGCAAGCGAGAGGGGAATCGATGCCCTGATATGAGATTCAGCCTAATGAGGATCAGAAACATCTTAATAAAGACCCATAATCCACCACTTAATCCCTCATTACAGAATCATCTACATTCACTGGTCCTGCTCCGTACCGCCGCAGTGACGGCACATCCAGGCCCATTGTTCTGCCGCGCCTCATCTCTCACCGAGGGCCACGTCTCCCTTTGTCTCCCCTCGCTGTCAGTTATATTTGATCTGCTCTCATTAGACTTTCAGACGAGATGAGCAGAAAGGCCTGAAAATAGTGCTTTTGTGTGCAGCTTCTTCGCTATCTCCGGTCTGAAATGGAAAGTGAGACATATGCTTAATGAGGAGGGAGATGGACGGGGACCTGGGAGTTGCCGTCCGACGGAGAGATAGGGAGCTCATTGTGAAGTGACCGTGATACCGCTAAAGGACACGCTTTCCAGGCAAACGTCCGCGTCAGTGATTATGACTTCTGAGAGAGAGAGAAAATTACTCTGAAGTGGGACACATTGATTAAAGTTTAACGCTGAGCCCTGGAGACGCTCCGAGGCCGCGGCTTGGTTTAGTGCAGCATTAACACAAAAGTTGGGGGGAAGTTTTACTCAAGTTAAAAAGTATTCGTGGTACATACAGTATATCCGTGATGGGCCGGGATTTAATTTCCCAACCTCGTTGTCATGAACCTGTTTCTCTTCCTTTTCAACACGATATAACGTTTCCATCGCCAGCGAGTGAAGAGATATTCAGTTATATTCAGAGTATGTATCACCAAAATACACACGAAGATTAAAAAGTAAAAGTATTCAACCCTGTGAGTGGGATCATTTAAATGATTATTAATACTTAGCAATAGTTGGTTGAGGTGGAACTAGAATTAATAAGTTGTTTGGTTTAGAAAACATAAGAAAGTGGTGAAAAATTTTCTCAACAACTGCAGAGGTCAAAGTTGTGTTTTATTTTGTTTAAGTCACCATATATGAAATTTTAACAGTTAATAAACTAACCTGTGATCACCTGTCATTAAATATTGGTCATAACATGATCTGATTGGTGTGGATCTGAAGGGAGAAGATTCAGGAATTTATTTTCAATTTCTTAAACATTGCAAGATGAGACGTTTTTCATCATTTCTGATTTCAATGATTGTGTGAAATGTTGTGCTGCTTCGTAGAATGTAGTGGAACTGATGAGTCTTGGTGGAGAAATGTGTTTCTTGTATTTTGAAAAAAGGGATTCTGTGAAACTATTAATTAATATCAAGTAAAAGCCAAACAAAAGAATATTGGCCCAGGATTGATTTCACGCTCTTCCTCTTTGTCCACGAGTAAATTTAGAAACAGCAGCAGACAGATGCTCAACATTCAATGTGGACTAACAAAGGAGGTTATTATAGAATTATGTGGCGAGAGAGGAGGAGGAATCTCTTCTCCTGTAGGTGAAGCTGTGAGATGATCCTCACGGGGGTCGGATAATTAGCCCCACGAAGGTGTAGAGGCGTCTGATTCCTCGTTTCTCTGCACTGAGGTGAGCGGGAGGTGGAGGAGGATAAAACAAAACAAATAAAACTCATTAAAGGTGCCTGTGTGGCTACAGATCCCCCTCCGCAGTCTGTGCTTACACACCACAGACATCATTAGCCGCGGTCAAAGGAGCCCAGATTATTCAGCCTGGATATGAACACAGATCAAAGTCGGCTTCGGGTCATCGTCTTTTAACCCGAGGCGGGATTCTTCAAAATCACAGCTCGCTTTCGTTTGGCAGGTTTCCATTTTCTCCCTCCCTGATCCCGACCTGTGGAGACTCGGAAAATCAAAAAACAAACAAATCTAAATGATTTCTCCACCGATGCACCCGTGGCATTTTATTGTTGTGAGGATGGGAATTAATTTTTGAAGTTGCAAAATAAGATAAAGGTTCTTTTGCCGTTCTATAAAAAGAAGTTTGGTGAATCTTCATAGAAAAAGACATCTGGTTTTCCCACGTTTTTTTGGGCTCTTTGGTGAATTGTCTCAAAATATACAGGTTTTGAGAGACATATCTTAATTATGAGCAGGATTATAGGGTGAAATTCTGTACATTTATTAACGTCTTCCTGAGAAACAGCCAAAAACGTCTATTAATTTAGTAACTAGATCTGAAAACCTTAAAGACCATTTTAGAAACGTCCACATATAAAGCTTCAAAGTGCAAATAATGAAGATAGTTCAGCACAGCCTGGTTTAATGTCATTTTTAAGACCTTCATCTGTAAAAGAAAAGTATTGGATGGGCTATGCTATTTCATATTGACTTTATTAATTCAACTCATCATATGACGTCAAACGATAAGGATTTATATAGCATATTTTGTTGACCTTTAACTTTGACCTTTCAGCTCCAAAATCAAATCCTACATGCACTTGGATATATGTAAAGACCATGTTATGACTGATGTGATCGCTGGAGCCACTTTCTGTTGGAAACATTGTGTAACACTGACAACCATCAGCATGTTTTCACTGATGTTCTGCTCCAACATGCTGGATGTGATCCCAGCGGCGTCACATGACTCATCCTCTGGGCTCCATCCCTGTGACCCCACTGAGCTCAGTGTTTCTCCTCAGGTATCGTGGCCTCTACGTGTCCTGACAACTTGATCCCATCCATGCAAGTGCTTTAATTTACATGCCACACTTCCCCTCCTGCTCACACACACACACACACACACACACACAGATTGTTTTTTCTACCTGTTTACATCGGGCAGGTGCAGGGTGTTTCTCCTCGGGGCGGCTGCCAGCTGTGACGGCTGTTAGACAGAGAGGGAACATGTGCCGACAGATGTGCTGTTCACTAATCACACATGATATCATCTCCAGCCAACAGACAGCAGGCACACGTTACAGACCTGAGGCGCAGCAGCTCGGAGCTGAGGGAGCGACCGCAGCTGGCCGTGACCGACACAACACACACAGAGGAACACACACAGGCCAGGGGGAACTCGCTTTGTAACGTGTTTGTAGAAATTTAAGAAGCTGGCTGAGATGGAGCTTGTTTTTTATGCTGAGAAATGTAATCCATGACTAATGACTATCTTTAAACTGAGGTACGATAAGGACATTAGATAGATTACTTTATTCATCCCCGAAGGGAAATTACATTAGCTTGTGTTCCTCCGAGTAAAGCTTGGTTACAGATAGTTTTGTTAAACCACTGTTTCCAAGGTCAAAAATGAACTTCAATCATTTCATTTCAAAAACTTCAGTTACTTAGATGCTACTTAATTTTTCAATTTCAGCTTCCTTGTGTTCTCGGGCAGGTGGAGGTTTTTCATTCAGGTAAAACACTAACATGAGGCCTTGACACAGAAACCATAATAAAATACAAAATGTAAAACAGATTAAAACCATCTTTTGGTTTGGGGCCTTTATTAATTTATTTAAAAACATATAAGATGAAGAAAAGCTGCAAAATCCTCACATTTAAGAAGCGGAAACTGAAGAAATCTAAAATGGGACTTAAAAAGTTATTCAATCATCAAAAGAGTTTTATTGATCATAGTGATTCATTAATTGATCAAATAAATCAACTAATTGTCACTATTCAGCATTTGCCGACATGAAAACTTCTATTTTCCATTTTTACTACGTTTGAAAGATGCATTGGTGTTTATAGTTCATGTGAAAATGATTAGTTTTCTGTATCAATTAAATCAAGCTCTGCATATTGTTGTGTAGTTATTTATCTGTAAGTTTATTGTTAAATTGTAAAATATTAATCCTGTTCTGTAAGAAGGGTATTTACTCCCTCATATTGGCATCGGCCCCCAAAAATCCATATGGGTTGATAAATTAAAATGAATGGAGCAGAAGTAAAATCATGAATTCCAAATAGTCCTTAAAACTGTGCTCAGATAAATCTAAAGTGTTAAAGCTTTCACACTCTTCATTCTTTCCTCCTGTGTTTCCAGCCATCAGGATAACAACTCAGGTGGAGGAATGTCGGCTCTGGCGCTGAGTGTTTGTCCTCGATGACTTCTTCCTCCAGCTTGTTGCAGTTGGAAGCTTTTTGGGAAAGAAACAAACTGTGGAATCCTGTCTGCTCGTAACAGCAGACATCCAGGAAGTGCAGGGTGAACAGTGGAGGTGCCAGGACTATTGTGTTCCCATTGTGTAACCGAACACACACACACCCTGCACTGGTCAGCAGCGGTCAGACATCGACCTCTGACCTCTGACCTCATGATGAGCAGGTTGAGGGTTATCAGCACCGACATGGAAAACACAAATCAGCTTTGACCCATGAGAAACTTCTCTTGTGCCAAAAAGATGAATTCATGTTTTTAACGGTTGGATTTCTCATTTTTAATTTACTATACTTTACTATTAAACTTATTATAGATTATAGAGGCTTTTAATATAAAAACAGTAATTTGCTCCCACAGCTGCTGTGAGAAGTGTGAAAAGGTGAGTTTAGATTTTCGTTTGCCATTAAATAAACTTTTCTCTGTTTACTCGGCTTTGTCCAGATGAGGAAGTGAAGGGGTTAAAGAAAGTCTTCACAGCCTCTGAGACGGCTTCATCGGATTAACCTCTGACCTTTGTCACATTAGCCACTTAACAAGTTGAGAAGATAAACACGTAGAGCACCGGGAGCTCACAGTTCACTCACAGATCGAGTCTCTGTTTTAACATGAGAACTCTTCTTTACTTTTCATCCATGCAGCAACACAGTGAGCTCAAATTCAAGTTTCAAGAACAGTTTTTCTTTTGTGTGTGATTTTATTTTGAAATACTTGGTCGTCTTTCTCTGAGATCTCTGAGCTTTGGAGCTGTCCCTGAAAAAGAAACCGTTTTCAGACATGAACCATTTACGAAATTGGGCGGAAAATTGAGTGCGGACATTTTCCTGAGTTTGCATTTCACTTCTCGAGGAACGCAGAAGGAGATTGTCAACGACAGTAAAATGATTCAGACCAGGGATGGTGCCTGGGATCGAGCACGCAGGTCAACACGCCCTCTCGCTACCTGTGAAGTTTACAGACGTGCCCCTGCTGTATTCCCACGTGGGCTCACTCTGACATTCTCCAGTCATTTTCCTCGAGGTCTGGCAGGAAAACTTCTCACTCTGACATTGTGCGTTCTCACACGCAGCCCCTCCGGACCTCAGTGCGTGTCTGAACCCAGCTCACCTCAGTCGACTTGATTCCACTGCCGACTCCACTTCAGGGAGACTCGGTGCACAGACACTGATGAGGCCCTGACGACCCACGGCGACCTCTGACCCCTGAGCCCTTTTACATAACCTCAGCTCATCAGTTCCATATTGTGATCCGGAGAGGAGAGCCCACTTCAGAGCGATTTAATTAGAACTCTGCCCGTGTGTGGATCAGTGGAACATACCAAACCTTATGAGGACGGGGATGATCAAAGGAGTTATTAACTGCACTGTAAGTTACAGAGTCAATGTGTAATGAGGAAATAACTGCTTCTCTTTCTTTGAAGCCTGGTTAAAGACTGACAGCTGCTTTCACTCAGCGTTGAAACACAGTCATTATTAGAAGGAAGCTTTTTAAACTGGGGCTTTTTTTTCAATACCGCAAATGTAAGGATGTACATTTTATAACTCGTAAAAATCTGCCGTTTGTAGTCGGAGTCAAACATATTTTTTATCTCTGCCCCTCGGTGATACAACAGATTGTCAGTGTCTGCCGACTGTTGACACAGCTGCAGTCGGGGTGTAAACCAACGTGTTCAGGATACATGTCGGTGCTGCTCGCCAGCGGAGCGGCTTCACGAAAAATACAAAGACTGGAAAGTTCGTGTCTCCCACCACAACATGTGAAACCAGTCTGGGAAATGTTCTCTCTCACTTCGTTTGACCTTAGAGGAAAATCTCAGATACTTTACGATGGGTGGAAAGGACGTTTTGTTAGAACTCCAACAATGAACAACTTTTCACTGTCCGGTGCAGTGTAGTTTCATACAGAATAGTGGTTTACATTTCATTACTCATTATACTTACACTTTACTTGCGTATTTTTATACCTTTTGTACTTCACCTCCCCGGGGGAAGTACTGCACTTTACTCAGGATCTTAAGACACTGAAAAACTTGTGGTAGAGATGAAACCATGTGGATCCAAATATATTTAGCTCCTGCCTGCCACATAAAAAAGTAGTGCCTTAGGTCGAGGCCCCTTCGTCATGTTTCAGATGTGAGCAGTTAAACAAAAAAGTAATTTCCCCGCTTTAGACATTGAATTGAAAAGAATTTAGAAAGTCCAAATGTGGATACTAATCTATGGAGCTGACCTTTGTCTTCTTTCCTCTCCCATCAATCATCTCTTGAACCCTCAGATTGACCTCTTGACCCTTTGTGAGAAGCAGGAACCTATGTTGGGAAACACTGGTGATTGGTACTTCTGTGTGGAGTCTGCATGTGTCCTACGGGTCAGGTTGATCAGAAACTCTGAATTAAAGGATTAGGTGTGAATGTGTTGTTGAATGTTTGTCTGATTCTATTTGTTGACCCTGTGATGAACTGTGACCTTTCCAGGTTGACCTGCTTCTCCAATGTCAGCAGGAACTTCCTTAACCCTCAGAGGATAAATGATAGATGATATATTGATATAAGATACAATTTCAAACACAGCAGCCCATTCTCTGCACAATGCGTATTGTTGTATGATATTTTAAGTGCATTTTGCTGAAAATGCCTCTTTTCTTTTACTTTTGCTTCTGCTGGAGATGTTTTACTTTCCCAGTTTTATGCTTACAAAACAATTTGTGCTATTTCCTCCATCTCTGCAGCAGACGCGATGATCACAAGATCTTTGCAAGAATGAAAGTATATCTTATCTTATCATCCTTTTCTGAGTTTACAACGTATTTCACGATCACTTCTCTGGTGCTTGTTATATTTTTATATTCAATTTAGTTTCCTTCTTTATATTCCTATATTCCTACTTGCACAAAACACAACACAGCAAATTCCTTGTATGTGAAAAACCTACTTAATAAACCCAGATTCTGATTCTGAAGTAAATAAGCAGCCCTGGCCCATAGAGTACCACTCATGACCAGAGGGGGGCAGTGATTCTATGACTGAATCCCAGTTGAGGTTGATTCCCCAGTTCTCCAGCTCCTCTCACTCACCAGATGTCTTTCAAAGAACCAAACATCTGAAACTAAACCTGACAAGGAAGCCAGACTCGGACCCTTTGTCAGCAGCAGATCTGAGACTCTGCGGGATCTTTCTCTTTGCTCCGGTATCATAGCTTCAGTGACAGGGAAGCCCTGCCCTGTAGGCAGACAGACACAGGGAGAGGAATCACCCTTTGTCTAGCCCCTCCACTTGTCCTCAAGCCGGGCTCAAACATCCAGCTTTGTGTGAGAGTGGGTGTTAATGTACCGGGGGACAATGGCATCAGATGGGCGCTCCACGGGGACAAGTGTTCACAGATCTATATTTAACACTGTATATCCCTGAGTTGTGTATCAGAGGAGGATAGAGTTAAATGTATTGTTGTGTGTGGGTCGGGGGGGCTGGGGGGGTTGAGAGGACATCCTCTCGGTGAAGTGAAACAGGTGCTGTGGGGACAGAGCTTCCCCCGAGGACCAATCACACGGAGCCCTCGCTGTACGCTGCACGGTTTACATGTGTGAGAACAGAGAGGAGAGAGGGAGGATGCTTCATGACAATAAAGAGCAGCAGCAAGAAGTAGACAGATGCACATTCTCATTTATAAATATAAAACAAAGCTCAGGAACCAGAGAGTCAACACATCCATCAATCAATCATCTTCCTCCTGGACTCTTACGTCTCTCTCACGTTCTGACTCTGTGGTATTAATGTTTCCCAGTGTTATTCATTCATCCTTTTCCTCTTGATGACTCCATCACTGCAACACAGTAACCTGGAGACCAGAGATGATACGTCTGAAGAGTCACTGTCACAAAATCCCCTCAACTGGGATATGATGGGTAACGAACACTTGAAGGGACTTTGGTTGACTTAAAATTTGAGTGTGAAGTCAACCAAAGTCATTTATAATTTAATAAAGACCCCAAATAACCTAGAAAAGTGAGTAAGTGGACAATTAGTGGAGATGGATGTGCTGAAAATAAGTTATTAAGCCCAATTCTCTATCTCTATCTAAGTCACTAATCTTTTGCCTTGGCCTTTATTGCTCTAAAACACATAAATTCATAATGTTTCTGGGTCAAACTAACAGACATGAGTTTGTTATACTGGTCAGCTCATCCCAGGTTTGATTTTTGTCTCAATAATTCAATTGTTTGCGGGAAATAGTGATAAAAAAACGCCTCCATGTCCGAGAGGGAGAAGGTCCCTCAGGATCTGAGAGATTCCGTTTACCAGTAACTCCTCTGGCATTTTTCACAGAGGATCTGATGTCATTTCCTGTTTGTTATTCCTGATGCGATCATCCTGAATGGCCCAGCCGTTGTTTTCCAGCCATCCAGGAAGTCTGCTCTTAATTTGTTATGCCTCCATCACCTCCTCTCCTTTTATTTCTATCTCCCAGTTGAAACGGTGCACAAAGGGAGCGGGTGCTTATCAGCCACAGACTTTAAACATGTTTATTTACAGATCATCAGGGAGCTTGGGAAGAGGCCTCCGAGAAAATCTGCCTGCCGGTCTTCAAACCCGGGGATTGGGTCCCTGGGCGCGGCGTCGGAGGCCGTGCTCCTGCTGCCATGTTTGATGGGTGTCGACTGCCACTCGCGGGGCTTCAAAGAGAAATGTGGCGGCTGTAGATGTGTGACTGCTCACAGGGTCCTAATCTGTTCAGAGGAGGGGGGATCCAATCCGGATCTTTTTCATCCAGCCGCACAGAGAAGGGGCTTTTTCCGAGAGGCCCGCTGTAATACTGAGCATTACTGAGATAAAGGCCTCTGCTCACAGCTGTCTCCTGCTGACAGACTCTTGGAAAAACTGGCTCTGGGTGGATCTGGGAGGATCCCTTCCTCCTGCTCTATCTCTGCCACAGGTTTCTTCCTCTGCAGCCTCACACTTCCCTTCCAACCCTTGAGTTTGGCCTTTTTTCACCCGTAAATCCCCGTTATCATTGTTTTGATAAGGTCTCCTTACTGTTCTGGTTCATGACACTTCACTGCAAAGCCACTGACATTTTTCTCAGACACATTTTATGACTAAATGCTGTGAGACAAGAATCACTTGAAAAAATACCAATCAGCTTTTTCTAAATCAGGGGGTTTAGTGTGGCAGCCACAATGTGAACCATCATGCAGGAATTTGACAGAATCAACTTATGTATTCTCATTAATTATCAAATATTTAAATATTGGATTTATATTTTAAGACCATCTTAAATACTAATGATAACATCGTCAGCATATAAAGACATTTCCTAACGTGTATTGGTTGAGAGTCAATTTTCTCCACCCTTTTGTAGTTTGGAGATAAAATTCACCATAGCAACGATAAAAACTATGTGAACCATGAAGTTCAGAACCAAATTCAATCTCTGCCATCTTGAATTTAAAATGTTCAAAAAGGAGGATCTAAATGCTCCAACAGAAGAAGCCACATTTGACGATCTTACTAGTAAATGGAAACTAACTCTTTAAACTGAAGAATGGAAATGGAAATCTGTCATTAATATTTGAACATCTGCTAATTCAACAAAGCATCTTAAATAACCTGATTGTAAAACATGACATTATTAAAAACCAAGCCCTTGAAAAACACTTTAAATTTAAATGAATACTTAACAAATTAGCTTTATTTTTAACAATGGATCAAAAACATTTAAACTCCTCAAAGACACAGAGATGAGCTCTCTTCTGATTGGGCCATAATAATGAGGTTTAATAGCTGCTCCGGTCCAATAAGAGTCAGCGATGTGCCTGTTGTGATTGTATTTATAGAAGCCCGAGTGATGGATTGTATTCTTCCCTCCTCGCAGCAGACAAACCAGGACATAGAGAGGAGGACGTCCAGCCGAGCAGACCAGGGAGGAAGGGAGGAAGAGATGGAGGAGAGGTGGGAGGGAGGCTGTGGGCCCCAGACGTCACATCTGCTACCACTACTCCCCAGGGGCCTCCAGGGCATGGGAACGTAGCTCACCTCCAGCCAGGCCCCAGCCCCCCCACGCTCCGACTGGTCCCTCCGCCGGCCTGAGACCTGAATTCACTTAGATATATACCACAGGTTTATTTTAAGGCTTCACATACAATCAATTATAAATTAATTTTAGCCGGTCATCCTCAAGCGTCAAAGCCCTTCACTGTTCAGTTACTGAGGATGTGAAGACTTGGGAAACTCCCTCTCTTTAATAATTTCCCACAAATACACCACAGAAAAACCAAGAATATATCATCCTGCTAGTAAGTACTGCAATATGTTTTCAAGAAACCATAAAAATAAAATCATAAAGCCAAACATTGTTTTCAGGAAGATTTTCACTACCAACCACAATGGAAAGTTAATCTGGCTTTTTTATTTTTGACTTTATTTGACAATGTTCAAGTTGCATATTTGCAGGACTCTTTTACCAGTTTTAAAAATTTAAATCACATCTAGAGCAACTTGTTTTCTTGAGTTTTCTTATGCTGACATCCAGAAAGGACTTAGACGGAAGTTCGAAAATGTCCACTTTGAGTTTCTTTTAATCTATCTATGCTCTGATGACTCACTCGTTCATAGACATGTTCATTCCGTCCTAAAAAATAAGCTTTTCTCGGGTATGAATTACGTTCATACTTCCGATAACTCTGTCCAGAGACGGACACGGCTCCTTTCCAAGTCGACTCAAACCAAATATCTGTCACACTGTTGCATTTACTTCCCAGTTTTGACAGTTCATGTTACCATTGTCACATTATCTCCTCCCCCTTTGCGTGTCTGGGGTAATGCAGCACTTAAACCCCCGCCAGCTGTTAACAATGGCGAGCTGTGTGTGAGTGTGTGTGCACATGCATGTGCAGCAGCTGTTGGCAGCACGTACGAAGTTCTCTCCATCTTCCAGTGGCCAAAAACACAGCAGCCGGCTGCTCCCAGCACTCACAGCACGGCGGCCTTCACACGTTTACTGCTAACTGCTGCCGGCCCTTTACACCGTGTCAGTGTTATTACAACACGTCCCAACACTTGAACCAAAAATATCTCAGAGTATAATGGGCCAGAATTAGCATTTTGGAACTATTTAGGCCTGAATCGCAGCTTTCTGTGCACAGCAATACGTAGACAGCAGCATTTTTTAAATTCTTTATGATTGTAGCTGCTGCCTTATAGGAAATACCCAATTAAATTAATGTAAGATATTAAATTTGATATATTTTACTAAAAAAGGAAGAAGAAATATTTAATTCTCGGATAGCTATAGCTATTTTGGCTTCAGTTCTAAGATTATGGTCTGATTTAATAAAAGAAAATGTCGGTAATGGATTTTAGATTGTTTGACAACGGTTAAGATAAAGGCTATGTTCACAGATTAGTGAAAAACAGAAATGAGTTTGTTTCTGTTTTTCACATCACATAACCCTAACCCTAACCCTATGCTCATGTTATCGTCTATAATGAATAAAATGTTTACACTCATCCGCCTGTATTTTGATATTGGACATGCTAGCATGTGCTTACTGTCACTAAACTCACAGTGCTGAATCGTGTGAACGAGCTAAGGTTAAAAAAAAACACACAACCTCCCCCGCCCCTCTCCACTAGCTTAGCGGCGGTTGAAACTTCATAAAAGTATAATGTGTCATCTCGGACACACAACAAATCGACATCAAACACACAACACATTCTTCTCTCTCCTCAGGTTTCACAAAGCTGGTCTGTGTCTCAGTCGGGGGGGAATAAACAAGCCAGTGCTCCACATGCCACAGTGCGGTTTGTCACAGTCACTCAACACATGTCTGAGTGTGTCTCCTATGTGACTAACTGCATGTTGTCAGACTTACATCAGCAGAGCATAAATCGGCTCTGAACTGCATGTGGACACAACAGATTTGGCAAAAAAGCTTGTTTTCATGCAGGTGCAACGCTCCGGGCTTGTGTGCACTTTGCCCTGAGAAACCAGTCGCTGAGGTTTTTCCATGGTTTCCTGCAGAATGTCTCGTCTTTAACAACAATCTCCCTCCGTGAGTTGTCTTGGAATCTTCACGCTCCCTTATTGAGCGGCCTGTTCGTAAAGAACTCGCCTCGAGCCCTGTAAATAAAGTTGGGAGGAGTGGGATCACCTGAAATGACACAGCGCTCCAGGGGAAATTACTTAATTTCTGAAGTGTGGCGCTGCACCGAGGGCAGAAGCAGAACCGAAGCTTGATCAATGTAAAAAGTTCAGAGTTGACTGGTGAGTGGTTATATCATAGAGTTATATTACCCTGGTTATAATGAGACTAGATATTTAAGATAAAATCAAATACAGTGATGATTTTACCGACACATTCAATATCAACATCCAATACATTAAAGGGATCTAGATACTTCAATTCAATTCAACTCAATTTTATTTGTAAAGCATCCAATCATAATAGACTTTTTCTCAAGGCAACTTTACATTGAAGGTCAATGTACTTCAGCTGTTTGCCCTCGGTGTTATTTCTTTGTCGTCCAGTGTTTTGCAGTGAAGTCGACTCCGGCTTCCTCCCGACAGGCGGGAGCTGAACTCAGGGAACAAACTCAACACTTTCCTGAGATTCTTACTCTCCAACACAATCAGGCCTCAATTACAGCTTATCACTACAAGAACAATGTTCTCGTTCAGGTCCTGGACCTAAAGTACAAGGAACTGGTCCAGCAATAATAAACTGGCAGACACACATACACACACACACACACACACACACACACACAAACACACAGACACACACACACACACACACATATTTATGTACTTATGAGGACGTCATATTGACATTGAAAACACTAAAACCAGTTCTGATTGCATTCAATTGACCTGAAACTAAGTCTTAACAAGGACATAAATGGGGAATCTTGTATGGATCTTACTGTTTGTCTACATCAGGTGACAATTTCATTTAGTTAGTTGTTTCATCAGATGCTCAGGTTTGAATGTGCGATTAAGTTTAGGCAACAAAAGCCCAAAAGTTTATGGTTTTGTTTTAAATTTGCTGCCTCAAAATGTGTTTTCATTGTTAGAAGCAGCTCGGGAGGCTTCGCATTTCTCTCAGTAGCCAACATGTAATTTGCGGCGGGGGTTGAATTTCAAGAAACAAGAACTAAAGGTTTAAAATGACCGATCTTGACAGTATTTCCGTGATATGATAGAAGTGCAGCACAAATGAAGAAGTTTCGGTGTTTCATTTGCTATTTACGTAATTTCTTTATGATAGACATATAGATTTGCACGTATGAAATTGTAAAATGAAGGAAATACAACTTTTTTTTATGAAGAAATATAAAAAAACTATCATAAAAGCACATAAAAGAATATAATATATAAGAAAAAAGTTGAGAAAGGTTTTATTTTTACATGAGATAATTACATTGAGAAGACTGAGTGTAAAGTTTACTTTACAAAAGCTGACATAAGACTCCAAACCTCCTTTAAACCCTGTTTGTCTCCATCTGTCACTTCACCTCCTCTGGGAATCTGTGGCGTTTATCAACTCGCCGCACAAACAGTAATAAACCCCCTCATTTGTCAGGAAGTGTATCCAACACCTTGTTAGAATCTGGTTCTCTCCGAGGCTCTGACGGGGGAGACGCAGCAGCTGAACCACATTTCCCATGGTGCCCCGGCGACCACTGGGACGGGAGAATTGACTAAATGCTCGTTTTAAAGACGCGGCCTTCTTAATTGGCGCGGTGCTGCAGATGGTCCTCCTGCTGATATCGGAGCTGAGTGATGCAGGAGGCATCGTGCTCACGTGTTCTCCTCCGCTCTCTGCCCACACACAGAATCAAGAGTGATGCTATAACTGATGAAAAAGAGGGATGACTAAACACAACAGGGGGCATCAGAAGCTGGAATATCAAGTGGGACACGCAAAGGAAAAGGAGATTTTTTCCTAGAAAGAATACGAGGAAAAGAACCTTATAAGAAAAGTTTAGAAAGGAAAAGAAAGCAAAGCAAATTGTTGCACGTTCCCCGTCTCTCTTCCTCCTCGCTAATCCTCGTGTTGAGCAGAGGCGGCCGGGAGATTGGCAGCTCTTCAGTCCCTAATGAGCGCCCGTCTCCCTGACCCTGCCTCGTCCCTCTCTTCCTCCTCCCATCCTCCGTTCAATAAAGCCCCTCGCTCCAAACCTCCAGCCTCCGCCTGCCTCGCTCCAGCCAGCTCTCCGCAATTAGGAGAAGGACCAGATATAATTGCAAAGAAAGGAAGGGAGCCTGTGTGGCCCACGCCGTGTCAGAGCGGGGGGTGTAGTCAATAGTTCCAACAACTATAAGACAGGAGGAAGAAACTTCAACAATGGCGGAGACATAGTTTTTTTTTGTCACAACCTGCGCCACCGCCGCCATGTTTGTTGTGGGCAGGGTTAAACCCAATTCATGCTTCTGCGTCGAAGTAACACCTTAGCTACACACGTGGCCTACGCACGGGTCCGAGCCCTCATAGTTGTGCGCAAGTGTGTGTGACAATTACACACCGCAGAAACTCTTATGGCGGCAGAGTTTCTATTCTGGTGTTGAGTGTCTTCCGGTTTCTGTTTCGCTTATTTACAGATTCTGTGTTTACTTCAGAATAAAGGTTGTGATCGTGTTGGAGTTGGAGCTGAAAGATGTTAAAGAACAATTACTTTTTCAGAAAGAACTGTACTGAATAAAAGAAAAGATGTCGTCCGTGTTCGTTCCTTCAACTCAAGTTAAAAAATGACGGTGAGTGTTCTGTAAATGCGATTCTACCAAGCGGACCAATCACAGCAGGAGGTGCACGCTGTAGGCGCAGCATGAAGAAGCATGAACTGGGCTTCAATATAAATCTGACAAGTAGAGTGAGTGTGTGCGTTTGGGTGTGTATGTGTGTGTGGGGGGGTGTATGTGTGTGTATGTGTAGCTACACAAACATAAAATAACCAAAACATTTACACAGCTAGTTTGATGAAATTCTGTTATGCAAAACCTCTCACTGACTGATCTGTTGGCCTTTCAGAGGATAAACATTCTTATGCAAAATTATTACAGCTGCTCAGTTTTTTTCTCACCCCCATCAAACACAAACCAGTCGTGAACCGCGCCTGAACCTCGAGAGGCTTTTTCAGTCCCTGCTCCAGACATCACTGCTAAATATCTTTCTATTTTGTGTTGTGCACGATATAAAAAAAAAGATTGTGTGTTGGTTGCAGAGAGCAGTGAAACCCGAACCTCTGTCAGGTACCAGGGAAACCACTGTGTGAACATTAAGATGATTTCCTCACTCAGGAGTTTGTTCCCAGGCTCTGGAGGAATTTGGTTCCTGTTTGAAAATGACTGCAGAGCCGAGAAAAAAGATACAGGAGTTGGTTGGTAAACAATAGCCAGTAACCCTGAGGCTTTTCTCCTTTGTGATGCTGCAGGAATGGGGGGTTGGAGGGGTGAGAACCGGAGAGTGAGATGAAACAGGATGACAGGTGTCAGATTGTCTCAGAGATACTAGACGGCAGCAGTGTATGAGATATATATATATATATATACACATTATAAAAAAAACGTATGCAGCGTCAGCATTTACAAAACTATACCCAAACAGAGGGAACGTGGTGAGCAGCCGACTCTGTGGGAAACTGATGAGAAGATTAAGTTTCACACAATCGCCTTTTCTGGCTCCTGGTATTTGAGGGTTTTATAAATATGAATATGCCCAATATTACTAATAATTAGCCACCAAAATTCTTTAAGGACAATTTAAGTAGCCTTTTGCAAGTTTTACATTACTGTACATTTAATTGAACAATGTCCGATGCAAACTTCCTGAGAAATATGTTGTTTCAAGGCTGTAGAGCATAAAAAAAAAGTGCCGGGAACAACAGGCCGTTTCCTGTCGTGCAGCCTTGGCGGAGAACAGATGATTTCCCCACGCAGCCTCCTGCAGATGTTGGCCAGTGGTGTGAGCTGAACCAGAGGAGACTGGTGTTTATACATGCCATCGTGATTAGAGCCACTTAATAAAGACCAGCGAGTGCATAAAGAGAGAAAGATATGTTCTCACCAAGGAAAGAAAAGATGACACTGGTCATTTGATTTGCTTATTTTGACTGTGTGTAATTTGGTGCAGCTCAAGGGGACTGTCTGGCCTTGGCTGGAGTATGTACTCAAACTAATACCTATCTAGTTTTTCATTTGGCCTTAATTCAACCAATAGTTTCTCCAGAATGTTATCTCTCCTTTTCAAAAGATTCTTGATGAACATTGCAGCAATGATTGAGACATTGAGAACAAGGATCTGTCCACATGGTTTCTCTTGGTGACAGTCCTGAGCAGAGACTGGAGGTTTCTTTAGTCATTTACCTGTTTTGGACCTGAGAGGGAGACCTGTGTGACACCTGAGAGGATGCAGGGGGGTTCTGTTTTTGAAATGCTGCCTGTGATATGAGCTCTGAGAATCAGAGAGTTTAAGAAAAGTTACATTCTTTAAAAACCCCGGCCTTTGCATTTTGTTTTATGACTTAAAAAATTGAATGTCAAAGTCAAATCTGGTCTTTCTGAGGTCTGAGAAGCTGCATCACAGCGTCTCTAAGGTAAAAAAACAGGAAATCAAACATCTCAGGGAACAATTACCTTTAAATGAATTTCCACAAAACTGGAAGGATGCATTGTGAGTCAGGGAATAATCCATTCATGTTTGGTGTGGATCTGGATCAGAGAGTGGATCTAGGATATTTTCTCATCTTTTCTACTGACACCAGAGTATTCTTCTTTAAAACCTGCATTTACATTTTGTACTATGACTTTAAAATCTTGTTTATTGCACCTGGAGCTCTGGTCCGTCCGAAATCTGAACGACTGCATCACAGTTTGGAAAAACGAGGGAAGTGAATAATTACTGCTGACGTGTGAGCACAAATTCGAAAAAAGTTCAATCCAAACACCTGTCCATCAACTCTTTGAACGAGGCGTCGGGAAAACACTAAATCCATTGTTCTGTTTCTCACTTGTTTGTTTGCAAATGAAAGGATTTCACAGTTAGTGGCGGTGAAAAGGTGCAATAAAGCTTTTATCTGCCGAGAAGTTTCTCACCGCTGCCTTTTCAGGATCAATGCCACTCAATTATGTCGTTCAGCTGGTTAAAATAAATTTCCCACCGTGGTGAGATTGTCTGGTCATGAGAGCCAGCCGGGGACAAACAGGTCTCTAAATGCAGACTACTGTATTTGTGTGTGTGTGTGTGTAGACAGAGGGGATATTCAAGTACCCTGTGAACTGCACTGGAGCTGGAGCCTCAAATAGCTGTTTTCTTTTAGGAGCAGGATTAAGTACATAAGCAAACAGTCAGCGGCTCTATAATTCATGTAAGTTCTTGGAGATGTTTGTAGGTGAAAGTGGAAATGGGAACTAAAGTCAGATCCCTACGTGGGACCTGGAGGAGAGGGGCACTTTTTTTGTAATTTTTTTTTAAACCAGAAGCTAAGGGGCTTAATTGCAGAAAGCAAAACAGTTACTTCCTGAGGACTGTGTACGTGCTGCTGGGAAAAGCGGAGCAGTGTGTGATTCTGTCGGCTCGGTACCGCTGAGGAGGAAACATGCACTCCGAGCTGCTACTTATCACCCGTTTGGTCACAGGAGCCATTGTTGTGTTTTATGTTCTCATGCTGTGTCCAGGTTTCAGTCAGTCATCTGCACCCACAGCACACTGCAGGGTATTTTAAATAAAGTAGTCCAGAAATGCAAACGTACAGAGCAAATTAAGATTTTTTTTGAGTTATTCCCATTGATTACTATGACACTTTAATTGAAAAGGCCTTTTTCATTGTTTTCACAAATACCTGGGCTTTATTTATTATATAATCAAATTCCTTCTGCACTAACCTTAATTTCCCTTCGGGGATGAATAAAGTAATCTATCTATCTAACAAACTGTGCAGCGACCTCTTTTTTCTAAATCGATATAATTTATATGTATGAAAAAGACATTAAATGAAATTGTGCGGCCGTCTTGGGTGTGGGTTTTTGTAAATTTGCACAAACATAAACAAAGAATCAGGACCTGAGGATAATACAGAACACAGATGTATATATCCTATATTGTCAGACTATGTGAGACAACACAACTTGTACGCAGCTATCAGCTCTATTGTACAGAAACCAGTATGAATTATCACTAGATTTTAAAATGGATCTGCACCAAATTGCAAATGGTCATACCATGAATTCCCCTAAACATTTAAGTTTTTTCCTCTAGATCCATGAACTAATCTGATCGTGATCGATAGAAAAAGTAAGAGGTTCTTTCCTGACTTACACCACATCCTTCCTCTAAGATCCATCCTAATCCATTTTTTACATTTTGGGTAATCACGCTAACAATCAAATAGATAATAACAGTTTTGAAGTCAATGTGAACCTATAGGTTGAAGAGAATATATGTTAAGTCACGTTTGAATGAACGAGTGAGTCGCACATATCAATTAAACAAGATCAAATCTAATTGTACCTTGTAACAGTAAAACATATTTGACGACCCCCCACCTAACTGAGAAAGAGAATAAAAGAGATGTGTGTGAAATTCCTCTTTCCGTCACTTCCCCGGGCTGAAACCTTCAGGTGCTCCATTGTCCCACAATGCTCCTGGTTTCCTCGCTCTTTGTGTGGCAGCGTGTCACAGGCTCCCACACTGTTCTCATTACACAGCGGCTCACAGAGGAGCGCTAATCCTCACCCTTCCTTCCCCTGCCCAAACGACAATTATGAGATTACTCCCACAAACAAACATCACACACACACACACACACACAGACACACACACACACATCACTGAGGCTCGCAGTGATATTGTACAAACTCCGAGGACTTGAGGAGACATCAAATCTTAGAAAAATAAACCGCAGAGCATCAAAGTCTCAGCGTAAACAGTTATTTTCCAGCAAATATTTTCCCTCAAAATATATACAGTGGGAAAACGAGTGAGAGAAAGACGCTGAGGGTATTTCTGTATATTTTGCAGAGACAGAAAAAGAAGCAGGGGTGGAAAATAGTTCCACGAGAGACAGAGTCCCTAATGAGAGAGAGACAGAAAGTCCCTCTCGGTCCGAGCGGTGACCTTTCCCCGGTTAAGTCCATATCAGTACTGCAATCACAGGCTTGACATGGAGCTATTTCATTCCCATGACTGGGCTGCAGATATTTACCCACAATCCCTACATGGTCAAGGAGCCAGTGTGTCCCACAGCCTCCCACAGCTCCCCTATCAGTGCACCATCAGTGGAGAGCAGCTATCGGGTTAAACATCTTTCAGGGAGAGGATGACAGGTGCAAACGTTTCACCGTGGAGACAAGATGTTGAGATTAAGGATGAAGGAAATATTTCATCAAACTATGGAAAACTTAAGTTGAACTGAAATTCATCAGAGTTTGGGTTTTAATTTCAACCTTGCTCTGCCTCGAGGGATTCTCGAGAACTGGTGCACAGTTCCTCTTCCGGGCCCTTTACATTGTTTCACATCATGTCAACATGTGCAGCTGTGGTTCAGGAGCTGGAGCGGGTTGTCCACCAACCAGACGGTCGGTGGTTTGATTCCTAGATCCTCTAGTCAGTCAAACCCTGTAGGAAGATGGACGAGTGATCTCCACTTTGTCCCTTTGTGCAAAAGTTTAGCTGAAATATACAGATACAGGTGTGGATACACATGCTCGACTAATTGTGAGTCAGTCTCAGGCAGTAGTCATGATGGCAACTTACTAGAAAGATGAACACATGAAAATGCTGAAATATGTTTGACGTGTTCTTTGAAATTTTAGTTTGGTCCCATCTGCTAACATGGATGAGGCAAGATGTATGACCCATATTGTTCGGTCACAACAAATTGTCGATTTGATTGAGGTTTTTCCAGTTTGCTGCACTTTGTATGAAGTTCATTAAAAAATTCAAACTTCTCATAGTATTTTCAAAGCATCCTATAACTTAACTTGTTGTGTCTCAAACGTGCATAGTTCTCTAAAAGGATTTTTAAATCGAGGTTTGTACATCCAGAGCAGCCTCATGTAACAGAGAAGAACCACACCCTCACTCCTCTGGCAGACAGGTTTCACTGGCAGCTCACGTTGTACTTTATACCTCTTTCCCCTAAATTTCCTGTCAAATGTCTCTGAAATGTGGGCAAACGAGTGGCTGGGCTCTGTGAGGACATTAAAAAAGAAAAGCGGGAATGCCAAAAGTGGAGCAAAATGGGCCGTGACTGGGGAAAAGGTGACGCACCTCGCCATAATGTGAGGTGGTGGCTCTCATTCCGCAGGAAGTGATTCAACATGGGAGAATATGGTGCCCCTTTGGTGACATCATCGGGTGAAATTTGGCTTCAATGAATGAGTTTTTGTTTTTGCAGATTTAGACGCTTTAAGACTCAAAGGTTCAAAGCTTCAACCGCAGTGATTATCTAGATTATCTCATCAAGCACTTTGCGCATAAAGTCAATATCTGACACCACATTCCTGCTTTTGATTGAGATTTTCAAGCAACAACTCAGGCTTTTAATGGATTGTGAATTAAGCTGGTGAGTTATTTTTATGTTTGACTGGAAGTTCCAATTTAAAACTGCGGTGGAAAAAAAGGGGGAATTAAAGTTCCTTAAGTCGCCTCTGGGAATTAAACAAGCCTGGACCTCATGGCAGAGGCACTGTGTGTGTGTGTGTGTGTGTGTGTGTGTGTGTGTGTGTGGGAGGGAAACATTAGTGGCTGGCAGCTGAAACGTAGAAAGAGCAAACAGAGAGGGAAAGATTAATAAGAGGGGAGTGAGTGGCATCATCAGGATGGTGGAGGCAGAAACAAAGGAAAAACAGTGAGAAGAAAGCTGAAGCTTGAAAGAAGGAACCAGTGATGGACGGATGAAGAAGTGGAATCACAAGAGTCTCTGGGGAAATGCCAGAAAGGGAAAGGCTGCATGTTTCCCAAACCTTCTGAAACCCAGAGGTTTTTCCTGGCTGCACCTCTGGCAAAGAGCCTCAACTCTGGGATGTTAACATTTAAAGTTAAATGTAATCCCCTCAACTTCCTCAAAGACTCAGATGTAACTTCTTCCATAAAACTTTTTGTGAAATCACTTTTTGTATAATGTCGTGGTCTTCACGCAGCGGAGCACATGAAAGTAATGTGTGGTGGTGGGGGGAGAGCTTGCTCTGTTGTAACTATCAGATATTTGAGGAACAAAGGAATGGTGTTCTCATGGGAACAGTGGCTCAGAGGTGTGTCCCACTACGTCTAAAGCCACAACAAGCGGAATGCATTATATATGTCCCGATTGAGAGATTGTATGTTTACTGCCTTTTCTGGACAATCTTAAAGACTAATTTGAAAGAGAAATGAATGTGTTGCCATACAAATCCAGTAGATGTTTTATTGTTTCAATATGTAAACTAATAAAAAAGAATTACATTTGACACCATCGAAAAAAAGAGCTAAAAACGATATATTAAGAAAAGTGAAACTAAATACTTGTTACAAATGGCTACAGATCTTTGAAACATTAGTTACAACTAGATAATCCTTCTGATTTGTCTGATCTTTCGAGACAGGAACACAAATAAACAATTCATTTTCAGTGGAATCTTCTGTTTGAAACAAGAAGATGAAATGTGTGTTTAACATCCTGAACGAAGATGAACTGATACAGACTGAGAAACGGGAGCTGGAGTGATGGTGGCATTAACATTGCTGCAGCTTTAATTCAACCCCCCCCCAGTAAACAAAAGGAGGAAGTGGCCCTGTGCGACTGGCTTGCAGGGACTTCCTGTTTGTGAATTTATGTCCAAAAACAGAACCAGGGTAACTGGACCTCCCACGACACTGCTTCACTCAGAGCTGGAGAACCACTGACCCGCTGCGTCTGGCTGTCCACACATTGTGCTTACGTAGCCGGGGCGCCACAATACTGGGAAGCAGCTGCAGCAGACATAAAAGTGACAAATGCATGTTGTTAATGGCGTGCAACACTCCAGCCATCATTACTGTAATTATCTCAATAAGTAGTAGCACGGGAAACAGCCTTAATGACAGTTGAACTCTCTGCGACCATTTTTAAAAGGTTAACTTTGTTCCCATCAGGGGTTGAGAGGAGTGTGATTGTGTTTCTTCTTCATGGTGGCTAGATAAGAATGAGCCTCAGATAGCAGATCGTGGAGAGTTTGTTTCAGATCGTCCTTCAAACATCTCAGACTGAATCTTTTTCCCTGAAGTTCGACCCTGACAATGTCCAGGATTCCTGAGCTCCTGCTACTGCTGCTCAGATTATCACTGTCTAAGAAAATCCTCAAAACTGATCTACTGGTTCCAGTTTTTATTTTCACTCTGACTGCTCCACATGTTAGAGCCACAAATCTTTTCGTCGAAATAAAAGCCATTTTCAGACACAACCTGCGTATAAAGTCCGGAGGATTGGGTCCGCAGAAAATCCGGAGGCTCTCACTCGGACATGTGCGTTCACACGAGCACCTCCTCTGGAGAAAGTGCGTTGAATCTCAGTTCAGTGTAAGTTTGAAAGCAGCTTGAGTCTCTTCTTAGGAGCCTGAGTTTTCCAAATCCAAAGATTCTCAGCAGCCGGCTCCTTCCCTCGACCTTGCCACCGGAGGAAAGCCGGAGCCAACGACCCTCGCCTTCATTTCCTCACTTTTGGCGACATAATCAATGATTCAACAATAAAGTGAACCCTCCTCTCTGATAAGAACAATACCGCAACACCAGGATACATTAATCTGTGCTTGAAACACTCAGGAAATAATACGAGTGCAATACAATGGTCTATTTCCCTTCCCGCAGGTACGCTTTGTACGGTGGTGGACATCTCGCTTGTAAGAACCGTCGCAGTTCTACAGGCAATACAGACTTTGACAGTAGTTTCACTGTTAAAGGTATGAATCTGAGGAAACCCGCTTTGTTTACAGGGAAAAGGAAACCCAGACAAAAGAGCTGATCGAGCTTTTGTTCGAGTCTAACACCGTCCGTCTTCTCAGAAGCTAGAAACAGGAGCGAGAGGCTGGAAGAACAGATTCATCACTTCACACACTTGTAGTCTCATGGGAAAATTAAAGATCCAGTAAATCATAGTTCATATCGACAAGTTTCAAGCAACACAAGGTAGTTTGTTTGTAACCTTAATGCAAGGAACTGAGCTATATCTGTGTCTCAATTCAGGAGCTGCAACCGGTATCTCCTGCTTTACCAGTAAATGGATTTTAGAAAAATATTGATAACTGACGAAAGAAGGATAAGGAGGCGAAAAAGAACAGAGACATAATAATAAGTAATCTGATTACATAAGGCAGCCCACTCTGTTCCTTTAGCTCAACTGGACCGAGCGATCTGGTCTGAAACTAATGAGAGTCCCTCTGGGAGTTGAGGGTTAGGGTTGATTCTTTCCACTCACACAGCTCGTTACAGGCCTGTGAATGTGTAAGTAGTAAACAAGATGGTATAATTAGAAATACTCTGGTTTAGGACATTTTCTGGAAAGAAACATGACCACAGAGCGGAGAGAAGCTTCCGATGATATTGTTTGGGGCCGCTCGCATCCTTCAGAGGGGATATTTCTGATTTGTGGGAGATTTTTATATTCCTAAACATCTGGAAGTCATCACTTTGAGGTCTTCACCACGTCATAAGCTACATATTCAGATAACAAAACAAAGAGAAGAAGAAATCTTACAGGCCCCCCCCGACAATCTCTGAGGATGAGTGAGGCTGTCGTCTGAACAGATGCGGTGAAGCCGTCATCAGTGGGAGGCCAAACAGAGGAGGCTGCTGTGTTGATGGGTCAGCGGATTAAAGCAGCTCAGTTTTCAGGGGTCATTTACTGTAAGTGTCACAACTTCACTTCCAAGATGAAGAGTCGAGATAATGAGTCACTCTGTGGGATGAATACATGAAGAGGTTTTTATTCCCGTTAAGATAGCAAATGGATTTCCCGAAAGTCTTGGTGGGAGGATGCTACACGTCCTAAAAAGGGATAAATTCAATTTTTGTACAGATGTGGACTAAAGGGCGGAGTGAGGATTCATTTTTTCATTTATCACCTTCTTTGACATTGCAAGGTGGTTTTTCAACAGTTTCACAGATTTCCAAGGGAATAATAAACTCGATTGAGACTGTTTTTAAGATTTCCAGTTTTATTTAAGTCATTCTGGGAGTTATTCTATATTTATTTTTAATTATATCTTCCTGGCCATTAAAAACATCCAAAAGCTTGCTTTTTTTTGTGGGAGTTATTGACTAAAAGGAAGAACTGAGTAAAGCTAAATGTCTTTCCTATATTTTGATATATAAATAAACAGTGGAGGATGAAATTGTGTTGCAGACATGAGATAAGTTGGCTTTAAATAACCAAAACTTCTCCCTATGACTGTAATCAGCTCTGTATCTTTCTTAATATCTCAATGCAAAATCTAATCAACTCTTTCAGAACTTTTAACTTGACAGGACACACTGACAGGAAGACGCTCCACCAGTCATATATATATATTATGATTTCATTCTACATGAAACATTACAAGCTGTTTGACAGTTTCCACCTGAGGGAATATTTCAGCTTCCTACGGCAGCAGATGCAAAGAGAGGAGCCGAACTGACTCGTAGGTCACATGACATCGAGCTCCGTCAGCGCGCCCGGACTTGTCCTGTACACGCCACATCTGCCGCTCGGCGCCCACCCACACACTTTCTCAAACGGCCAAACAGTGGATCTATTATGCAAAGTGGTATTAACTTTGTAAGCACTTGGCAGAACACTCGGTCAAGACATTCAGAGAGTTGAACGAGGTTATATGACATCACAGACGTAACAAGCAGCCAAACGTCAGGAGCTAAATGGTCGTGACACTAGATGAATGCATGATTTTAGATTCTAGAGATATAAAAGTTAAGATAATTAGTCATAGAAAGACATTTCTTAATGTAAATGGATAAAAAGATATTATATATGTGTAAAAGTATCATTTTTTTTAAAGGATATACAATCAGAACATCTGTTATTTTAATTATTTTATTTTCATCATGAACCTCAGCCCTGACAAATAGATGACAGCTGAACTATAGTAAATCCAGGCTGATATATGAAACCAACATTAAACAGCTTTAATACACGTTCGGTTGCAACCATAAAAGATTCCTTAACACTAATGCTCCACCGAGTCAACTACACATGTCTACCATGACTTTGACTTTTCTTTAGCTCGTTAGTAAGGGCTGCAGCAACAATTATTTGTATTATTGATTGCTGAACTAAACCAAATTATCTGCCATTTATTTTTTCGATTAATTGATGAGTTCCGATCAATAAAATGGCAAAATAAAAGCACTTGACTCCAACGATTATTTGATTATCAGAAACGTTGTTTAGTCAATCAGTGATTGATTGACTAATCATTCTGACAATATTTTTGATTGTCACTTTTAAGATATTGACATAAAGATCTACAGAAGATAAGATCAGCCAGATTCTTTTAAAATTATGTTTTTTTCAATAATTTAGAAATTAAAAAAGACCCTGAGGTCCACTGATCTTGTCACATTAGGAGCAGATCTGTGAGATCAACATTCAAACTCTATTGTCTGATCAGATGTCTGGAATTAAAAAAAAATCAGTATTATACGATAATATCCTCTTAATAAACCGATATCCATGCGTCGCTGGGGCCACCGAAGCAAACAGATTGTGTTTCTCCGTTGTGATCCAGCTGTCTCTGTTTTACGAGTCTGATAAAGTAGAGCAGTTCTCTCCATCTGTGTCGTGGGGACGGAGCCCAACCCCCAGGTCAACACAATGAGCAGGAAATCAACACAAATCCTGTTTACTCTCCACCTCACAATGTGATACAATAAACACGTTTCCCCATTGTGCTTTTGCTCAATGAGATTTCAATGAAACGCAGCTTTTAAAGGTAGATGGTAATATGCCGCAGGAGGGATGAAGCGTTTGATATTTGTTGTTTGTTGGTAAGTGTGATACTGCCGGGAAATCATCAATAAATTAAAACTAAGAGTACAGAATAACCTTGAGGTCAAACTTTTATATATGTTTTATTTAATTGACCAGGACTCTGTGGGACCGTCCTGCTTAAACTATCTCATTCAAATTAATTAATTAATTGTATCTAATGCTTGTGTGATTGTTTCACATGCATCAAATGAAACCAGGTTATCCTTTAAAGTGCTTAGATTAATTGAATGATTGAGCTAAATTCTCGATGGGTTAATAACCAAACAGATGATTATGAGCTTATTGGGGTGAAGACGACCAGACTGAGACATTTGCATGACAATACCCACATAGTAGTATTGCTTTAATCAGATTACCATGATAGAAAATATAGGTTACACACGGTAACACCAGCTTCTCCTCGTGCCCTCTTTGTTTTTTATTATTTTTTTATGTCTGCCCTCAGGGATAAAACGTCTGCCTGATGTTTTTTCTGGCAGCTGTTTCACCTGTAACGTCCAAACAGAGTGTCTGTGTGTGTCTGTGTGTGTCTCTGTGGTTCTATTAAACAAATGAGGTGTTGACACTGACAGTTGCCGACTGCTTCAAAAAGGTCTGTCGGTTTGTGTGATCCACCTTTACTGTATATACAGGGTCTATAAAGAGTATTTCTTGAGTGGAATGGGTTTACCAGGCCCAGGCCCAGAGACCCCCCTCCCGAAAAGTTTGATCCTTAGTTATTTCATATTTGAACCACAACAAAAACAAAGAGACACACAACAACCACAAGAAGTGGTAAAATGGCAGGATTAGGGTTTAAAGTCATTTTTGTGGAGTCAATTGATTAATCATCTGGAACGGACATGTTCTGACATGTTCACATCAACAAGAACATTTCTGGAACTTCTGGAAGACAATACTAGTGAAGGGGCCATTATTTAATTTCTTCAAAAATAAGTTAGCATTAGTATTTCTGTGTTATTTCCAATTAAAGGGGAGGCGGGACTCTGTCAAAACAAACAGCTTCCGAGGCGACAGTCAAGTGACACAAGCTCACGTGTGTCCGCCAGCAGCAGTTTACCTGTGTGAAACTTCTCAGACTCCGTTTCACAAACTCACTCGGTGGGAATCTACCTGTGCTTCTGCTGAGCCGGCAGACGGGCCCGAGTGGGAAGGGAAGCGAGTCGCTGTCAGCAGTTATTTATCAGGGTAGAAGATCCTAACTGCTAACAGGCCGGTTCCCATGCTGTGTCAGGCTGTGACGCCCTGATGCAGGAGCGATGTGGGTCTTAGACACAAGCTCGGTTTACCTGAGCTTCTATTTGGGGAACTGTGATTGTTTTCATGTGAAGAAAACTCCAGCTCACTGCAAAGCCTCTGCAGCAGTTAAATGTCTGTTTAATTGTTTAAAGTTAAAAATGTAAAGTTTATATTCAAGTAGCCGCTGCTCATCTGAGTGATAACACACAGGTAATATGTACAGATTTCAAACTGGTGGGTATAAGTTACATGATGGTACCATGAAATAAAGAAAGTTGAAAGAGTATAGTGACAGATATTCCTCTGGTTATTGACTGTTAAAGTTTAATATTAGCATAGCAACTTTTCATTTTTGAGATCTACTTCATCTTGCTTACTTCTAAACTCATCATTTTCTTTACTCCTGGGTTTCTTCCCTCGTCTGGGCTGTACAAAAGTTTTTATAACTTTTTTGAAACTTTAAGTTAAGTTTTTTCTTTCATATTTTTTCATGGCGTAGTATAAGTTGTCTCCCAACTAGGATAGTCAACTTTAAGAGATGACCCACATCACCAAGAGCTAACAAACTGCACACAGATTAGCTTCATGTTTACTGCACAGCAACAACAACAAAATTTATAACTGTTTTTCTCATTTTAAATAGTTTAGACACTTATTTAGCATAATGCTACATTAGCATTGAAATACAAGCAGAGTAAAGCAGATTTATAACATTTATATTTACAGTGCATAGTGATTTGTTGGTTTGTTTTGTTTGTTTGTTTGTGTACATAAATTCCCAAATGCTCAGATGACGTGTTTAATGTCTTATTGTTCAGTGTGTTAACACCAAACCTAACTTAAAAAAAAATACACATAATCGTTACAAATTAATAACTAATTGCGACTAATTGCTGCACAAGAGATTCGACTCATTAAGAAAACAAAACCAACTTCCTCACTATCTCTTCATCAGGTCGTTCAGTCTGTGTCGGATCGTGCAAGTGTGTGTGAGTGTGTGTGCGCGTGTGCATGCGAGGAGAAGAACGCCCCTCGGCGCCGCGCACGGGGAAGCGCGCGTCCCTCCAGTCATTCCCAACTCGGGAACTGAAGTGACAACATCTCGAGCGTCACACGGACGCTTCACTTTCTCTGCGGATCCACCGGAGGATGAACTGAGACTTCACCGACTCCTTGTTATTTTTTTTTCTGCCGGAGCGGGGAGACACTCTATCGGATCTATGAAAAAAGCCACGTGGATTAGTGAAACCGTTTTAAACCAGAAGGAATGTATATGTTCTTGGTCAAACTAACTCTCCTGCTGCCGCTGATCGGACAAACACGAGGTGAGTGCGTCTCTCTCTCTCTCTCTCCGGGTCCGTGGGACTTTTCACTTCTTTCAAACCAGATGAGAGAATCTAGTTTTGATTTGTTGAAGTTTTTATAAACAACAGGAAACTTTTTCTTTGTAAACTCATCCACTGAAACTCACTTCTCCCTCATGGTTATCACTTATCCTGCATGTTTTCTTCACTTTGCTCATAGTTTCAGCTCCAGAACTAACTCTAACCTCTACTTTGTACAAGTTCTAACACTTTTCAAAACTTATAACACACTCATAACGAATGAATCTGTATCTGCAGTGTGGTTTGGTAGATATCACAAGTTTCCTATAGAACTCCATGCACCTGTTTGCATCTTGAACATCAAGTTTTCTCCAGCCCACTTCTTCCTCTTCTTCTTCTTCTTCTTCTTCTTCTTCTTCTTCCTCTTCCTCTTCTTCTTCCTCTTCTCTCTCCTGCAAACTGCATCGCCTCTCAGCCTCCAAATTCTTCTCAGCAGCATGTAAAACGCATGCCTTTGCATTTTGCATCCAGAGCATCTATTTATTATTGCAGAGCCGTGCTGCTCCCACAAATGGTACATTCTTTGTTGGGGCAGCTGCAGGGAGAAGCACTCTGCTGCCAAACCAGAGTGGAGCTCCTCTGTTCACCGCAGAAAACTGCACTTCCCAGGTGGCAAGAGTCACACCTACACTTCACTTTTATGGAGTAAAACCGGTGCCACTTATTTGCCCCCTGAGAAAAACTAAAAAACTTGGATGGTTCTGGCTAACTTCACGTTGTTGTAATAACTTCCAAACTGTAACTAAGTAGAGATTTCAGATGTTTCAGGGAAAAAATGGTCAGGTGTATTAAAACTCTCCCTCCACAGGCCTGAGATGCACAGAGTCGTGTTTGAACCAGGGGAAATGTGAAGCGACTCCAGAGGGGAACAGAGAGTGCAAGTAAGTCCAACATCTGCTTTTTTTTAAATGTAAAAACCAATGAGTGAAGGGGGGGTCGGGGGATGACTCCGTTTTTTTTGGGTTGGCATGTGAGGGCTCTCAAGGTGGAGTTCTCATACCAGTGCTGCTATTTCTGGGAGGCAAATGGTCAGAGAGCACAGACAGAGATGAGTGGACATTGATGAGGACTTGGGGTCACTGTGTGTGTGTGTGTGTTTGTGTGTTTGTGTTTGTGTGTGTGTGTGTGTGTTTGTGTGTGTGTGTGTGTGTGTGTGTGACTGCCACAACACTCTCCCCTCTGCGGCCCAAAACTCTCGCAGCCCTAAATCTTGTTTTTCTTTTCTTTCACGGAGCGACAGCTGGGGTTGCCAGAAGCTCGGCGACCATTGTTCTCCGCTGCGATTAATTCTGTGTGACTAATCTGGGTGAGGCTTCCCAGAGAGACCCTCAGACCCCGTCCTCCTACCCTCCGTCTCCGCCCTCTCTCTCTCTCCCTCTCCTGGGATTGTGTCCCCTTCCTCAATGGCCCACAGTCTCTCCCTCTCTCCCTCTCTCCCTCTCTCCCTCTCTCCCTCTCTCCCTCTCTCCCTCTCTCCCTCTCTCCCTCTCTCCCTCTCATTCCGCTGGACAGATGGCAGATGTTAGATGTTTTCTAACCTGAGACAAGTTTCTTCACTTTGTCTCTTGAGCTTTTCTTTTGATTAGGGTTTGATGTCTTGAGTTCACTTGTGAACCTGATCTGCTCCTGAACTCTTTTATGTCCCAAGCATCAACAGCACGTCTTTGTGCTCTGTGCTGTGGGTTGTGTGTCTGACTTGGTTGTGAGCAGCACCAGCCAGAGTCCAGTGTCGTCTGCCAGTCGCTGACCGACGCACACACACTTGGGCCGAGGCCGGGGTCACACACAGCTTCAGGGCCTCGAGAACCAGGCAGCCCCCCCACCCCCCCACCGCCATGTCTTAATTTGGTCTGGTTGTGTTATTCACTCGTCAATTACTCCCCACCCACTCACCCTCACCCCGCAACTTCACCTCCTCACTGTGCCACAAAGCCAGCATTGTGCTGCTGCACTGTCCTCCTCCTCAGACTTCTCCAATTAAACATGGAGATGGGCATCATTGTAAAGAAGGAAAAAAGTGGTTTGAGTGATTGTGTGTGTGTATGTGTCTGTGTGTATGTGTCTGTGAGTGTGTGCGTCGTTTATACATTGCTTTCTTATTGTGTTATTGTCATAATGCTACCAGCCGGCTGCAAACTCCTGAGAAAAAACAGTTTAGGGGTCATTAAGTTCACGTAGGAAAACTTTCGTGGCAGAAACTCGTAGATAAGATTTACGGGATAAATGTTAAATATTTCTTCTTCTAGTGTTGTAATCTGATTACCTTTTGGATTGCACATTTTGGATTCAGCTGGACTTGACTCATGCCCTTGGTTGTGTTGATGGGTATTTCTTTTTAGCCACTGTTTTGTATTTTATAGATAAGATGAATAATTGACGAGCCAGAAGAATAATTAGCTGATTGATTAACTGTGAAAACAGAAATTCAGTATGATTTTATTGATTTTTGGCTCCACTGATGTGGATCTGCTACATTCTTCCTCGTGTGTTTTGCCCTGATGGAGTTACTGCTAACCGCCGTCTTTGTGCGTGAACCCAAAACATACAGACGACATACCCCAAATAAAACAGTTACTGGTCCCGCCTCACTCATTTGTACCGGATCTCTGTGAGGCTGTAACTGTCAAACAGATGTCCGTGATTTAAAAGAACTTCTTATTTTCTTGGTTCTAGCATTTATTTAAGTTTTTTATTAATTTCTATAACAAAATGTTGCCAGCATCGGCTTTATAGAAAGATGGACAACACATCTCCACTCCAACTATCCAGATATGAAGTCAAATTATCAAATTATTATCTTCATACGATCTGTTAACATGGAGGAGGCAAGGTTTATGACTTATGCTGTCGCCAGCCACCGGGGGGCGATCAAGATGCTTTGGCTTCACTTTTTGGAGCTGTTATGTCGTCCATCTTTATATAAAGTCTGTGGTTGTCACAGTTATTTGACATATTCAATCTTTATTTAGCTGCTGTGAGGTCAATTTTAGCAGTTGCAGAGGAATTTAGGTGTTAAGGGCTCAAAGAGTCATTCCAGAAACGTAGTATTACTCGTGCCTAAAGTTGTGGAACTTGGAAATAGACAGATACAAAAGAGAGGGAGAGAGAGAGAGAGAGAGAGAGAGAATGGTCAAGTTCCCAGTATTAGCTAAGCTGAATCACTGGTCTCAAACCTAAGCCAAGTTAACCCTGATGACACCATCAGAGGTGTTTTCTCACACTGGACAAAGCTCCGTCCTCCAGAGCCATAAAATACATTATCCAACAGTTTGACAGAGTCGGACTCAAACACGATAATTCACCTGTGAACTGGAGCTGCAAAGTGAAGGTCACTTCTTCTCCGTGAACTTCCTGTAAAGAGTCCCAGAGATTGACGACTTCCACGGCGAGTGTGAGTGCGTTGGGTCGGTCAAGTGCAGCTGGTGGAGCAGCACATCTGGCAACATCAGGACATGCCCCATGAGAAGTGATCACAAGCAGGTGGATCCTGTTTGAGGCTCAGAGTGTTGAAGTATCTCCTCAGGCAGAAGTGTTAAAGGTCTGTCAGTGCAGTTAAGGGTTTATTATCGTTTGTTTGTGGGTTGATTGGTTTGTCTGATTGTTTTTTATGCAAAACCTTTTGGAAGGATTGACCATGAGTCAAGAAAGAACTCTTTTTCTTTAGTGTGTATCCGGGGAAACCCAGGAAATTTGTTTTTCACTTTCTTTAATTTTGCGTTCATGTGGTGTTGCAGTAACAACAAGTCCATTTCTGAGTAAGACGTTTCATGTGAACCTCGTACTCAAGTCACAGAAACAACAACTCAGACAGTCGGGGAAGTTTTGATTTCTCTAGTTGCCGGGGTTGCTGACGTCATCATAAACCGATAAGCATAATTTGATAATATGCTGTAAATAGTATGATGGCAGCTTATTAAAGTGACTCTTTGATCCTTTTTCTTTGCTGTTTGTTGTCATGCAAATATTGGAGAGAGGTTTCACAGTGTTGATGTTACTGATGCATGAGTTGTGTGCAGTTTGGTGCAGATCCAAATAGAAATGTGGATTTTGTGGATTTAAATATGTTATGATAAGGGGACTGTTGTCATTCTTGTTAATATATCATTGATCAAAGTATTTCTGTATTTCCGAAAAGCTTAGAGAAGTTTGTTTTGTTCTCCAGTCTCACTCCGTGCATGACATAATTATGAGCTACTCAAGTGTTGTGTTGAGTTTGTGTAAGTGGCGTTTCAGTTTTATTTAGTCTGCCTCCTCGACATGCCATAGCGTAAATACCCTCCGCTTCCCGTATCTGGCCCAGCGTGATCCCGACTGACTGAAGTTTATCTCCACGAGAGCCTCGAGGAGGCCTCTCATTTACTGCAGAGGCTTGGCAGCAGCGAGAGCCAATCCAGACCGGAGGAAAAATAACTCAAGAGGTTCAAGCGGCAGGATTCTGTCCACCCCAACGGGCCGGTTCGGGAGCGAAGATGGACGCTGCAGAGAGATCACATGCTCTCATCATCAGATCAGAGTTTGATGAAACAGCAGAAACAGGTTTCTGACAGCCTGTTGATACTAGAGCCATATGATTCGGTGAGAAACGTACAACAGATTAACACACAATCATCAGGTGTGTGCATTTCCACGTCTCTTGAATAAAGACAGGAACCTTGTCCCTTATATTGTGTTTAAAAACATCATTTTGAATCATTAAATGTGTTCTTAAACTTGCAAATTGCTTGATAAAACAATCCCGTCTTTCTCTCCGGAGCTTTCAGCTGCCTCTCACCGGCTTCAGCAGCAAACAGAGCTTGATGTTGTTGACTCTAGCAGACCTTGAGTTGGGGGGGGGCTGATGATTTTAGACTGTTAATCCCATTATTAGAATTAAGTTTAATTCAAGAATTCCTGGAAGTTGCAAGGGATAAAATCACGAGAGCTGCGGGAGCGGATCCAATAACTTTCACAATTTGAAGCTGTTCCCTTGCTTTGGGCATTTTGACATATTCTGGGACCACTTAGGTTAAAATGCTTCAGGTTTCAGGGGGACTGACAAACACTTAAAATCCTGTTGTCATGGGTCTTTTTAAAGATTTGTGTGCGTTTGAGTGAGAGCAGCCTCAGGTAATGAGCAGTGGATAACTCCTCGCTGGTATGTGCAGCGATGGCTACAGTGTACATCCACTTCGGTGAAAGTGAGCCCTTGTCTCTCCGGCTCTGGGGGATTCTTCAATGGCACCTCTGTCTTCTTCTGGTCAGATGAGTCCATCGTAACCCCCCCCCTCCCTTCCACTCCTCTTACACCTCCATTCATAGTCAGGAAGCAGCCTCAGAGCGGCCCGGGGGAAGAAAAGGTGCTGTATCTGATCATATCATCACACGACCAGAAACACACAGCGCTCGGCTTTTATATGGCCGCTGCCTCCCGGGTCGGGTTCCCTTTGGTAGGAGTCCGGCCTGGTGAGAGGCACGATCGGCGGGTTCTGGCCGTATGAGGCGTCGGTGGTGGGGAGCCTCATAGCGCCGGGAAACGGTGATACTCAAGCCGCCCTGGTTGGTATATGCCAAGAGAAATCACCCAAACTTTGATTGCATTGAGACTGCGTGTGTGTGTGTGTGTTTGTGTGTGTGTGAGCAACAAACCACATTTCCTCATTTCTTTTCAGATTTTTTTCCTCCAGTCCAGACCACCTGTCTTTGGATTTTCAGTATACCAGCTAAGTAGGGAGGGACGTGCACTCGTCCACACAGCAGCGTGCTCTGTAATACCCATGATTACTTGTGGTTTCTGCCCATTCAGCTCCTCACAGCGATGCACCGGCTCCGTCTGCCAGGTTTGCTCTCAGCCTTCAGTCGCTGCCCGACACACATCCAGTCACAGGATATTTAGGAGAAGGGAGCGTGATGCCTCCACAGTGAAATGGAGCAGCTTGTTCAGGATATCTGTTACACAGGGAGGAAAAAAAAACAAACTTTTAAGGATTATAAAGTCGAACACTTATCCACACAGAGCCGAGGGTCAAAAGGAACCATTAATGCTTTTCCACTTCGACATATACAGAGGTTGAGAGGAGAAAAAGATGATTGTGTGAGAAAACTAACTAAAATCTGAAGACGTAAAACTCACATATTTAGATTTAAGACTCATTAATGCTCAAAGTTTACAGATTTGTATTTGTTCACGACTTCCTAGAGCTCATGGATGAAACGGACACAAACGAGCGGTACCCCAGGAAATCGAGGAAGACATTTTAACAATGGTGGACAAACAAACATCCACTTTCAGCTCTTTCTTATTAAAAGGTTCATTATCGCTCCCTCCTTCGACTGCACCGTGTTTGCTGTTTGTCAGAAACGTTCACCTCCTGCGGCAGTGTGCAGGCTGACATCATTTGAAACAGACACATTTTCTTTCATGCATAAAAGGCAGCACACATGAAACTTGTCAGGGATACAGCTCCACCCATAAATCAGCTCGTAGACCACAGAAAGTCGATGCTTCTGTAACTACAAATCATATCAAATCTCAAACTAGCCTGATCCTGGTCCTGATTTAATGTCGCCTGGAGGATGAGGTGATGGCTCAAGTTGTTTTGAACATGGACAATCCGAGGGTCCTGTTGTCAGCTACACCTTCAGACACCCGTAGAGCATTTACGTGGTTCCCAGCCTCGTAAAGCAGGCAGTGGCAGAAGTCATTAGGCTTCCTGTGACTCTCAGGACACACACACATACACACACACTCTCTTGAGTGTTGATCCCTGGGGGAGCTGACTCTTTCCCATGGGCTGGGTCCATAATGCACCCAAAGATACAGGGTCTCTAATGATGGCTGCCAGATGTGGGCTGGCCAGGTCATCTCCCCTGTGCTATTAGAGAGGAAGGAAAAAAGAGGGATGGATGTGAGGAGAGAGAACGAGGGGCAGCGCCTCCCCTGTAATTTCTGCGGCCAGTGAGGATTTGGTGGTAACTCTGGTTTCGGTTCCACAACAAACAACAGCCCTGTTTTTGTGCCAGCGCTGGTTTTAACCGAAGAGCTATTTATATTCCAGCGGAGTCACTCTGTGTGATGTGCAGCTGAATCCCAGCGAGCAGTTTCACCGTTGACTTTTCTGCACGAGTGGTGTTTGAATCTGTGTCAGTGTCCATGTGCCGCTGGGAGGAAAACATGAGAGAGGACAGAGGGAAGTGCAGAGGGAAGGAGAAGAGAGAGCCCCCCTGGGCAATGCTTGTAAAACAGATCAGACGGGACTAAAGGGGACTTAGAGAACCAAACAGCCAGGAAATGAGAAGAGGTGGAGGGGGGAGAGGAGGCAGGAGGGGGGGGGGCAGGTACAAACATGCTCCACTCACACAGTTTGACTCCGGGTTTAAGGTCTTCATCACCGAGGAGAGAGAGATAATAAAACCACTTTAGTATTTTATTATCATCATCTTCGTCTTTAAGATCTGGGAGCTTGGCAACTTTGCTAACACAAAAGCCGTTTTCATGAACTCTAAAAATATAAGGTCCTGACATTTCCCCCCTGAGTTTGCCTACAGGTCAGGAGAGATCAGATCCGCTCTTAACAACAGGAAAGTGTCCAGAATGTTCAGAGCTATAAATACACTGCAGAAATCACGTGTTGTTGACATCTCCGTCTTCTTTGTGCATCCTGAGATATTTTTATTCTTATTGTTTTTTCCAGTTGTGCATCCGTCACAGAAACGTCAACAACAAACCCACTAAACTAAAACATTAGCTGAAGAAAATAAGGCCTAAATTTGAATAAACTGGACTTTTCCCCGAGCTCGCAGTCTAAACACAGATCGTCTATTGCGATGTTTTCCCCCAAAATGGTAAACAAGGTATTAACCCTTCAATATTCCTAATTATGTCACGTACAGAAATAAAGCTTGACACCGATTCTGTCTCCCACACGGCTTTATACGGCTGAACAATTGAATAAATGCACAATCTAATTCAATAAGCTTCTTAAAAAAAGCCACAGCCGAGTGAAGCTATGAGTGCAGGTTTGTATTTGTACGCAGTGCACGTGTAGCCCGCATATTACGTTCAGAGCCTCTGTCCCCATCTGTGTGTGACCTCAGAGGGATGGCAGATGGCAGATTGGCCCCGGCACCGAGGAAAGCCCCTTTTTTTATTTCAGAGTGACGCCTGGCTCAGGGTCAGATGTCACCACAACATCTGCTGGAGGCTCGAGCCGCCGCCCCGGCCCTGTTGTGCATCCCATCAGTGTTGCAGACCTGTTGCCACGGGCTACTGTGGCAGCAATCGAATATAGGGAGCCTGGGCACAGAAGTGAGCCAAGCGACACACACACAATGGGGGCTTTTGGTGCAGGGGATGACGGAGGAGATAATAACAGTATCGACCTTACCGTGGATATAATTCCGCTGCTGTCCCCCCCCGCGGTCACACGATACCTTCCAAACACCTGATATTTGCTCAGCTTCTGATTTGGGCCCCCCCCCTCTTTTCATGTCTTCTTTATTTACCTTTCCAGCCGCTCGGGTTCACCTGCTGCCGTGGAGATTATCCCGCTCGCCGGGTGCCGGGGCAGATTTCTCTTGTTGGAGCAGCTGCGTCGCTCTGTTTGTTTTGAACACAAGCAAGACTCCATAAAAGAGTCGTTGAGCATCTTTTGTCTCATCGCTCCTTTATTTTGTTCACTTCGAGACAGTTGAGCGGCCCGCGCCTGTGGAAACCCAACTTTGTGCCGAGCGTGTAATTGACGTGCTCTCGCCAAGTTAAAGAGCAAACTGTTAGCATTCTTTGCCCGGCGTGTGCTACAGTTGACCTGCCGCCTGCACCTCAGCCAGGGCGTGTTTGAGTAGAGCGTCCACGTGCACCGAGGTGGGGTCGAGGGGAGGCTCTACCTGTTTGTCTTTCGGGCCTCGGTGTGAGACGCTGGGCTGGGTTTGCTGCGGGGGAAGGTGCCGGTTTCAAAGCCGGTGCAAGTTTTTTTTTCAGGGAGCCATAAAGTGAGGCTGCCAGCGAGCCTCTCTCTCCATTGAGGTTTCCTCGGGTTAGGAATCAGGACAGGAGACTCTTCAGAGTAAACACCAAGATTCCTCATGAGCTGGCAGCCCCTCTCTCTGTCTCTCTCTCTCTCTGTCTCTCTTTCTCTACCTCGCTCTCCCCCCAGAAAAACCCAACCAAACCAGTTCCCTTTCTTCCACACTCTTTTGTTTGCCCCACCACTTGTGTGTGTTTTGGATTTTAAAGCTTTTCTTTTGCCGTACGCGTTTTTTTGGCATTAAACATTGCCGACCGCTGAAAAAAGTTGCAGAGCAGCTTGGAGAACATTTTTTTTTATTTTCGGGGAGGGGGCGTGAGGGGCCGTCAGTTGAGACTTGTAAATCCCAAAGTCTTGCAAATGAAAAGAAGTTGGAGATGTTTTTTTGGGGGGGGATTGAAGGTGCACGGAGCGGAGCGGGCGGATGCCAGCGACCACGCCGCTTTGAACGGAGGAAGTGAAACCAATAATGAAGAAGGGGGGAAAAGTCAGGGATGAGCTCCATGTAATGAAAGGAGATTTTGGAGAAAGATTTCTTTTTGGGATATGGATAGAGGAAGAGAGAAAAGGGAGAGGAAAGAGGAGGTGTAACAGCTGAATACACCCGGCCTATGGTCAGCTCTGAATGGGGAGGAGAAACAATGGGCCCACTCATCCCTCTCTCTCTCTCTCTCTCTCTCTCTCTCTCTCTCTCTCTCTCTCTCTCTCTCTCTCTCTCTCTCTCTCTCTCTCCTCATTTCTTTGCCATGAGAGGAAGCAGCCATTCACATACCAACG
This sequence comes from Pseudopleuronectes americanus, assembly GCA_038501795.1. Lineage (NCBI taxonomy): Eukaryota > Metazoa > Chordata > Actinopteri > Pleuronectiformes > Pleuronectidae > Pseudopleuronectes > Pseudopleuronectes americanus. The sequence goes on along the minus strand of CM076718.1, from coordinate 3,366,873 downwards.
CTGGAAGAAATAAACAATTCATTTAAATATTTCAAAGTGAAATATCAGACTTTTTTTATATCACATTTTAATAAGCAGTCGATAAATATTTTCTGCCTCTTCCAAACAGACTTTTAAATAGTTTCTAGACCTTTGTCAACTCAATGTTTCAAAAATAAAATAACGACTCTATAAATGAATAATTCGGATTAATTCCCACATAAAAAGCTCGGACAGTAGCAGGATGGGGTGCCCTGGAGAGGAAGGGGGCAGAATGGTGGGATAAGGGATGACGGAGGAGGGGAGGGGTGGGGGGGGGGTGAATGGCTGGAGCAGCAGCTGCCGTCTCCTCATTAACATGCACACCTGCTCCCTGCGACCTTTTTCCAGCGAGTTCGTGTGGCGCCTCACGACCTCAGCACCCGCCACTGCTGGGGCTTAACTGGACTGGCCTTCTAGCAGCCAGAGTCCCCCCCCCCACCCCAAACGCACACACACACACACACACACACACCAATGTCCTCCCACCACAGACTGTGGTTATTTGGAGGAGTTTGTGGCTACATCACAAGTTTTAATTTAAAGATGTGTGAAAGTGAATCTGCCACAGAGATGATGTCTGTGGACCCGTGTTTTAAAAAACATGTTCAGATACAAATTAATTTAAATGCTAACTTTTCCCCCCGGTTTGAATGAATGTTAAAATTAACTTTCATCCGCAGGAAGAGTTGGATCAGATCATGAACGGTTAACTGTTTGATACACATATATATAATGTGATTGACCAGTTAATTGATTGATTAATTAAGCACTGGTACTTTTTAGATCCTCAGCATCAGCCAATGTTTGACCTCACATGCCCTGTAAAGAAAAATATCTACAGTCAGATGTTTGATTACATTTTAGATTCCATACATATCAATATTGATTATCAATCTGATGCCACTGCTTTAACTCCCACAGTCAGTGTGTCATGTTTGGTTGATTGGGTCGGTTCCTATATCGAATCAGGATTGTTTCAAACAATTAAAAGCCCTTAACTTCTTTGTAGGTTTCCTCTCAGAACATTTACTCTACCAATACCTACTGTAGCTGTCTTTTGTGAAAGAGAACATTATATTGGGTAATACGTTTTTGACTATTGATTCATATAAATCCAGCCTCAGTGACACCGACCCTCTGCTCTGGACGCGGTGACATACCACCACCGCTCACTACTACTGTTTGTGCAGCGGGCGGCCGAGCATGTGATGTTGTCTTTTCCTTGCCACAGTCCCAAGGCTGTCTAATCCCCTGAGAGGGCGACCCTGTCTAAACACACGCCTGTCCCCACAGAGGGGCCACGGCTTGGCCCCCACTCACACACACACTCACAGACACACACTGGCTGGCCCCCCTGGGAATGTTTGGGGACCGGGTCCTGCCAGCCCCTCGGGGCCGAACAGACTTGTTGGCTCTGCTCAGGTATTTGAGAGCGACGGCGTGTTTTCATGTCGTGGGAAGTCGGCTTTGATGTCCACAGGATGTTTGATGCACAACGTTGTTTCTGCACGAGAGTAAAAGCACAACAGTATTCAAACAGAGCAGTTGATTGTAAAGTCTAGAAAAAAGAAGTTTAGATATCCAGACATTCCCTGTGTCATTTTTCTCTCTGAGCAGGAATTTGCTTTGACAGATCTTTCATGTCTCCTGACCGAGGTTGTTCCACGTTCTCTTCTGTTTCATCCTCTTCCCATCTGTAGTTTGACGCTGCTCTCAATCCTCTCCGGGGAGGGAAGAATAACGAGCATTGAGTTGGTGGCACGGTGCTTCATAAGTTGCCATAATGTTGGCTCGCAGCTCAAACACTGTGGTATAGATGGGGCCTTGTCCTCAGGATGAATGAGTGCTGACAAAAGGGTTGAAGCGCTGAGAGCCGCTGCCATGATGCCTGCTTCTCTCGTGTGTCTCTACTTTTACCGAGAACAGATTAGGAAGAAGAATTCCACATACCGAAGACTTTTTTTTTGTTCATGTCTCCAGCGGTATTGAGTAGATTCTTTGTTTTTGTAATGGCCGCGCCTGCTCGGCCACCCAGCGCTGTTGACAACAGGACTGAACCTCTGAAGGTGATGAGAACAGGAATGTGGTGGAGAGGGTGGAGCTCAATGCCTTTATGGTAATTAAGGAAATTACAATTAAGGAAGTTTTGTTTTCATCGGCGTTTGTTTGTTTGTAGGATTAAACAAAAAGTACTGGAGTGATTTTCATGAAACTTGGTGAAAGGATGATCCGCGAAAGAACCCATTCCTTTTTTTTGCAGATCTTATTTATTCACTTTTTTTAACATTGCAAATTAAGGTGTTTCACCCAGGGAACATTTCATGGACCTAGATAATAAAAAATACATATTAAGGGGACTAATATCTGTGATTATGTAAAATTTTGTTCCATATTTCCTATTTTGGGTGATCAGTAGGTCAGTAAGTTGGTGAAATGTCAGCGTCATATTTTAGAAACCTGGCCTGAACCATTATATAAAAAAAATGTATGGTCTAAATATACTTCTAAGTTTTATAAGTTATAAAAAAAGTGTAATTTTGATATGAATAAGCAAACTTTTACACCTAAAATCTGTAAACTGCTGAATTGAAATGGAAAAAACTGAGAAAATCATAATTTTAAGAAGCTGGAAGAGGGAAATAATGAAAAATGTTATATGAATTAATCAATAAGTTTAATATGATGTGAATGTTAAACATGTAAACTTTTACTCTGCGTGTGTGTGGGAGATGGGGTCTACGTCTGTGTGTGTGTGTGTGTAAAATAAGCTGCACACTGTAGGTATGTGTGTCTGCTGTGTGTGTGGCCCCTTTGTTGAGCCGTGCGTATCCTCAGGGGACGCTTTCAGCTCCTCTCATTGTAATTGTAAATGTGCGACTGTGTCTCTGTGATCTGCAGCCTCTGGTGTGTGTCTGTGAGTGTGTGTGTGTGTGTGTGTGTGTCTCTGGGAACTTGTCCAGTGGACGTTTGTGACACACACAACCTGTGAGAAAACCTCTCAGTAGTTTGTGTCCCACCCTCCTCCCTCTGTTCAGACCACTGTTTTACAGCCTCACACACATTGTTCAGGGGTGTGTGTGTGTGTGTGAGTGTGTGTGTGTGTGTGTTGGGCGGGGGGGGGGTCACAGTAGAAAGATGAATGTCCCGTTCAGAGCAGAGTTTCTCGTGTCCTTGTTGCCGTGTTGTAAAAGCAGCAGGGCAGAGCAGGGCCGTGGTTTTACAGGAAACAGATAGTTAGGACCCGGCAGCTGATTGATGAGCACAGTAAGAGCACCAAGGGACTGAAGTGTTGTCTTAACCTCTGCTGGGCTGAGAAAGATTACATCAGTGAAAAACTATAGGACCTGACTCTTTGTAATGCTAATTTCAAATGAGATTCATAAAGAAAGAAAGGATCTTTATTATTCCACCAATAAATCTTGCAGAAAAGATTTGTTTTTTTATTAACTTGTAAATTGCTCTAATGGTGGATCTTCGTGCTCTTTTGTTCGAAGATTACGTTTTTCAAAGGCGTAACAAGATATTCTGAAATATGTTTATGACCTAGACCGGAGAATAGGGCTGGACATTAAAGTTGAGCAAATTATAGACAAAGTGATTATCCGTCTGATCCCAGTTTACTCCCATCGCAGCCAAACCATAGGATCAACACAGAATCCACAAGTCCAGTACTTTAAAGAGTTATACTGAAATGAATCTTCACCAATCTGGTAAAAAATATGCAAGATTTAAAAAAGGAAATGTCATGTAGTCAAAATAGTTCAGTTTTGTGAATCAACAACTTAGAGCAAAATAGGTAAATACCAGCTTGTTTATAAGAAGCTATAAAGATTGACATGCTATCAGTTTATAGAGATGATAGATAGATAGATAGATTAGATAGATAGAGAGATCTTTAACTCTGTATGTCATTTTTATTAAAATAATCCCAAATGAACTGAGTACAATATTGAACCTTTTTGCTTTTGCAGAAGAAAAAGTATCAAAGTATTGAATAAGAAACGACTTCTCTTCTTTCACCCTCCCTAACCCACTGCCCTTGTCTTCTCCCAGGTGCCGGGACGGATTCATAGGAAGCCGCTGCCAGTTCCCCGACCCGTGCGCCGCCTCGCCATGCTCCAACGGCGGCGCGTGCCGTGCCTTCACCAGGGGGAGCACGGTGGACTTCACCTGCTCCTGCAGACTGGGCTACACCGACCGATACTGCCAGACGCCCGTCAGCAACGCCTGCACCAGCTCGCCGTGTCGCAACGGAGGGACCTGCGAGCTGGAGAGCCTCCAGACGTACAAGTGCCGCTGCCCGCCCGGATGGTCAGGTAACTGGCACCGCAACCTTTTCTCCTGAATGACTATCATTTGGATCTCTTAAAAGAATGATCAGTCAGAGATTGGACCAATAACTGTAGTTTCAGTGTCTGAGGTTTGAATCTCAGGGGTTGTGAGGATTTCCAATTATTGTATCTAAGGTTAATCCGAAAAAATTGGATAAACTTTCGATTCATTTTGTGATAATTGTCTAAAATGAGATTATCAACCTTGACAAAGAAGAAGATATATGTTTGTTGTGTAGAATTTACAACCTTTGAACCCTGAGATTTGAGTCTGACCCCATTTCTCTGCCTCCTCAGGCAAACTCTGCCAACAAGCCAACCCCTGCGCCTCGAACCCGTGTGCCAACAGCGGCCAGTGCTCCGCCATCGAGTCCCACTACGTCTGCACCTGCACGCCGTTCTTCTCGGGTCAGAACTGCAAGCAGGACGTCAACGAGTGCGACGCGGCGCCCTCTCCCTGCAGGAACGGCGGCGTGTGCGTCAACGAGGTCGGCGGCTACCGATGCAAGTGTCCTCAGGAGTTCATGGGCCGGCACTGCGAGAGCCGCTACCTGCCCTGCAGCCCGTCGCCCTGCCACAACGGAGGCACCTGCATCCAGAAGGGAGACACCAGCTACGAGTGCTCCTGCGTGCCAGGTAGAGACACGGGCTAACTCCATGTGTAATTTATATAACAAGGAAATTAACTGTTCAGTTTTTAGATTTGGGGGGAAAAAGAAGTTCAAACATATTTGTCTATTTGATCAACTTTATACATTTACACACCTTTTCTTGAACAGTCACATGCTCCTCTTGAGTTAACGTGAAGTCGCTCATCTCTAAATACTCAGACGTCTCTGGAGTTGAATTTATATGTCAGTGTCTGGTAATTGCTGGTTGAGAGGTGATGTCATCTAAGTCTGGGCTGCTCCAGCTCGCGTTGTGTCCTGTGTTTCTGTGTGTGTGTGTGTGTTTTTAGACATATGTGTGTGTGTGTGTGTGTGAACAAGGCAGAGCAGGAAGGCATCAGGGTTTATCAAAAGGAAATGGTCAAAGGACAACATCCTTTTCACATAGTGGAGTAAAGCAACTTCTCTGGAGCTGGAGTTCTGCTCTCCAGCTCGAGTCTCATTCTGCTTCATGTAATGTGTGTAAAGTGTGTTTGTTGTGTATATTCATTTGAATATAATTTCATTTGCGGCCTATTTGTACATATAGTTAAGTTGATTATTGACAGTAATATATGTTTATTTTCCGACAGACTATAATGTAAATTTAAATGTATCTGTGGAAGCACATAAATGCAACATTCTCTTCTTGCATCTCACCTCATATCTACATCTCGTTATTGGCTTATTCGAACATCACACGGTTTGAATGGATAAAAACAGATAAGGTTAAGCAATAATTAATGATGTGATGTATTGTATCGTATTGTATTATTGTGCACTTTAATATTTTATCTTTAAATTCATTTGAAATATATGCAACATTATATTTGTTTAGCTTTATTAGCTACTGGTTAGTTCCTATAATCTTGAAGCAAACCAGTAATTATTGAGGAAAACACCATTAAGTTGCTCATTAAGTCTACGACATGTTTTAAATTCAAGGCCACTGGTCCAGTCCAGTGGTTTCCTCTTGAGTAACTGTAAAAACCCAGTGGATGTTATTACACGACATGTCTGCCACAGACCTCGAGAGGCGACAGCTGCCTTCTGTCTGCTGGCAGGAAAAAGACAGTTGACCACATTTAACTGTAGAGAAGTTTCACCTCCTTTGTTACGACGTTGAGACGAGTAACTGAAGCTCCCACCAGTAGAAGTTACTCAGGGGAAGTGGAGAAAACACGTCACAGTGAATCAAACTGAGTGTTTTGTTTGTTTAATTCAGGTTTTAATGGGAAAAACTGCAGCTCCAACATCGACGACTGCCCCAACCACAGGTGCGACAATGGAGGGACGTGTGTGGACGGAGTCAACACCTACAACTGCCAGTGTAAACCGGAGTTCACAGGTTTGTACAGAAGAGTGTTTCAGTACAACACGGGATTATTATATAGCGTACATGTCAAGGAAACGAGCAGCATCGTGGGACGTCCACCATCTGTAACCCTCTGACTCAGGTCAGCTCTGCACCGATGACGTGGACGAGTGCCAGCTCATGCCCAACGCCTGCCAGAACGGCGGAACATGCCACAACATCCACGGCAGCTACCAGTGCGTGTGTGTCAACGGCTGGACCGGGGACGACTGCAGCGAGAACATCGACGACTGTGCCAGCGCCGCCTGCCACTCGGGCTCCACCTGCCACGACCGCGTGGCCTCCTTCCTTTGTGAATGCCTGCCAGGCCGCACAGGTACAAGCAGGATTCATTTACCTCTGAGGTTTATTTTCGTACGAGCTCAAATTTGCTGTCGTTGACTAAATTACGTTTTTTATGGCGGCGTGTGTTGGACGAGATTGAAACGACCTCAAATTAAGGCTGTAAAGTCGAACCCAGAGAACGTGACATTCAGATAAATGCTGATGTTTGGTTTCTCCTGTGGTTTTGGAGTCTTAAACTAAACTCGAGCTGGTTGACTGGAGTGTGTTTCCTGCAGTTTGCACATGTATAATTTCTTTACTCACTCACACTAATTCGATGACAATCCATTATTTAGTTTTGACTTGAGTTTTCCTTAAGCACCAGCTGTCACCGCAGCCTCTTGTTTTATAGCCACCGGTCGTCTGGATCTTAAGTTATCAGAGAAACAAGCTGAGCAAACAGCGTCTCCTGATGTCCTGTGTCCACAGAAAGGCTGAGGGAGATGATGATGATGATGATGTATGTATACTGCTGATAGACAAGGGAGGGGCTTACCTGAGCTTTAACTCCCAAAATAACAGGTGTGAAAGGAGCCTCGGGCCCTGGTCCAGACTATTGGTCCAACCTCATGAGGTGGTCCTGGTCCAGATCCAACCAACCATAGATTGGTCCGTTGGCAGAGTGAGAACATTGTTTAAGTTGAGACTGCGTTGAAAAAGTAGTTTGTAGTTTTCTCCTCTGATGATAGTGAATTAATTATTATAAAATGCATGAAAAAGTGGCTGTAACATTGGACAGGGGTTTCTCATTTTCTCTATTCAAATGGCATAGAAGTTTTTTTTCTACACGCTCGAAAACGCCTGAACCTGTGTTGGCCTCACATCAGATTTTCTGTCAGCGCAGCACTGACAATTAAGAAATAGAAGTTTAAACTTGTTTATGGGATTCAGGATAATTGCAGCTCATAAAACATGGAATCCTGAGCTGACAGTCGTGAGTTCAGTGGAAGAATCATTAAATCCACCTTCTGCTCCCCTGCACCAGGTTTGCTGTGCCAGCTGGACGACGCCTGCATCAGCAACCCGTGTCAGAAGGGATCCAACTGCGACACCAACCCCGTCAACGGAAACCATTTCTGCACCTGCCCCTCGGGATACTTCGGTGCCTCCTGCGACCAGGATGACAACGAGTGTGCTCTGGGTACGACTCTCACTCCTTCACCGTCTGTTGCAACTGCACTGATGAGTCAAAGTTTAACTATAAATCAAGAGAGCTCACACTTATCTGTAATTATGTGATTTTCTGGAAGCCCCGATCGTACCTGTAATGTTTTTGAATTTGTCCTGAACCAGGCTCCAACCCGTGTGAGCACGCGGGGAAGTGCATCAACACCAAGGGCTCGTTCGAGTGCAAGTGCCAGCAGGGCTACATGGGGCCGCGGTGCGAGCTGGACATCAACGAGTGCATGTCCAACCCGTGCATGAATGAGGCCACGTGCCTGGACCAGATAGGAGACTTCCACTGCATCTGCATGCCAGGTGAGATACCCATGAGGCTTCATCTTCAGCTGTGGATCCAGGACAATTTGTGATTTCTGGCCATATTGTTATCAGTTTAAATTTAGTTCTCATCTCACCAATCTGCAGAAAATCAGAAAACAAGTGTCATAGAGTCAAAAGCAGCAGTTTTCAATCTCTCCTTCTAGGTGAATCTGTTCCTTTTCAGTCTCTGTGGCTTTAGCGAGGTTCTCTATAATTCCCCTGTAATTTATGTTTGGGGTTAATACTCTGACCACTTGGCACAAAACATGACAGATGTAGAAATGAACATCCTTCTCTTCCTTTTTTACATCCTCCTCCTATTTATCTAGAGCCGAAGTTATTAAGTTATTTACAATTTAAGTTAAATTTCCAATGAATTTCAACTCTCCAAGTTTTGAAAGATCTAGCTGCTTCTCTTGTGTGATGGTAAACTGATGATCTTTGCATTTTTACAGGAATCTTTTCATGTCGATTAGTTGATTAACTATAATTATTAATTGCAATTATTGTCAGACTCTCGTAGTCACAGTCTGTTATTTAAGTCCAGTACAGAGGCATGTTACAGCAGTGTGAAACTGCCTCTCACTGTGTATCTCTGTCTCACCGATCCACCCCCTCTCCCCCCCCTGGTCCTCCCTTGCTAATTGGCCAGGCTACGCGGGGAACTTCTGCGAGATCGATTCGGACGAGTGCGCCAACAGCCCCTGCCTGAACAACGGCAAGTGTATCGACAAGATCAACTCCTTCGACTGCCAGTGCCCCACAGGTGAGGCTGCCGTGCCGCTGCACAGGAGGGAGGAGGGGGGAGGAGACGCTTTCTCTCTCTCTATCTCTCTCGCTCATTCAAACACACACTCACACTCACACACACACTTACACAAACACACAAACACCTCTCTGGACGGGCACTAATCCCAGCCCTGAGGCAGGCTTACCCAGGCCCGGGTAGCCCCGAACGAACGCAGCAGTCGAGGTGGAGAGAGGGAAAGAAAAGAAGCGATCTATAGGGAAAGACTTGAGGAAAGTTTTAAAGTTTCTCATCCTCGTTACAAACTCTGATGACTGAGCAGAAACTCGTGGATCCGAACGAGACTAAAATTAGCAGGCAGAGCCGCGGCAAGGCTTCATTAAATAACGTTCTCTGTGTCGTTTGGTTTATTTTGAGGGGAGGAGGTTGTTTTGCTGCCGAGATGCCAGAGGCGTTACAGTAGTTGGGCCGATGTTTTGTTCTGGGAGTGAAGGAATGCAACTATTGAGGGACCGAAGGAGAAAAGGGGAGAAAAAGAAAAGGAACGTTCTTCAGATGTTGTTTTGAATTCTTTCACTGGGATCATTGACGTGGAAGTAAATTTCTTTATTTTTTCCGGGAGGGAAAATAGCGAAGCTCCGAGTCGGGCGGATCAAAGACGAGCATGGGGTGGAGAAAGGCAGGATTCCCCCTGTTGAGAAAGAGGAAAAGAGAGGAAGGAGGGAAAAAAGGGAAAGAGAGAAAGGAAAAAGAAAGAAAGACATCCCAACGAGGAAGCTTTAGAATTAATAGAGAGAGAGAGGGGTGGGGGGGGTACAAGAGTGAACACAAGAGCTTAACGCCCACGAGAACCCTGTGTGACATTGAGAGCGGGTGATGTGAGGAAGCAGCACTAAGTGGTGGCGGTGAAAGTGTTTTTGGGGTGTTGAGAGGCACGGACCGTTATGCCGAAACAGGAAGGGGGGGGCAACAGGGGGAGGGGGGGAGGGGCTTTAACCGCTCTGCTTGAGATGTAAATTTGTCCCCGGGGGCGAGGAGGGTCCCCTCCTTTCAGTTCTGTACATGGAATAGCCATGGAAACCCCACCGAGCGCCATTGAAATGTCTGATTCCAACAGTCTGCGGGTAAATCCGCTCTTTGGCGGCTGAGGTGCACGGTGCGCGCGCCCCTCTGTGCCACATTTCAGCTTCAACTTTTGTATGTGTATGCATATGTGTGCATCAGAGTGAGAAAATCCCGCTCAAGCTTCTTTTGATTTCCGTGAGGAGGTGAAGAAAACAGATTATTTGCATCATGTCCTGGTAAACACTCACTTTGAGTCGCTGGGGTTTGTTCCAGTTTTCCCGCTGCTTGAAAAGTGTCTCTGGTGTTTGAACCTCTCGGTGTGCAAACAGCTCATGTTCTGCTTTTTGTCTGATCAAGTTTCTTCTTTATCGGCTGTTCGGCTTGTTTGTTGATGTCAGACTTCATCCACGATATCACATTTTACGCCTGTCATCCACAATACTCAGGAGTTTTAGAACAGCTAGACTAGAGAGCGCTGTAGGCCTGGTTTGAAATCTCCGCGGCTGCGTTGTGGTCTGGATGCTCAAAAGCAGAGACATTAAGAAATGATGACGCAGTTCCAATAAGTCTTATTAAAAGGCACTGAAATAAAAGAAATATAAAATGGCTGGTGCTTTATACAATATGATCACCAGACAAGTTGACAACCCAAAATGTGTCTTTATTAATAACTTAAACACGATCTTTAAAGCATTAATTATTGATCTATGAATCAGTAAAGCAGGTATCTTTGAATTAACTTTTTTAATTTTTACCGAGGCCCCTCATAATTTTCTTCACGGTCCTCATCTCTTGTCTGCGCTCACGACCAAGTCAGACTGGTTCTAGCAAAGTCGTCTGGGAAAACTCTGCTCGCGGCCAGCCACACAAATACTTCCTCGCTGGATTAGCCGCTGTCTGTCTTTTTTTTTAATCCTAAACCACCTGCGTCTTCCTGCGGAGAGATGGGGAGGGGGGGCAGTGGAACTTCACCGCTTCATCAGGCGACAACATCCCACTCGTCTCCTCGTGGACTGTACCATCGTGTGACAGAGGGGGACATGAGAGGAGAATATCTGAGATCAGCTAAGAAAAATAAAAACAAAAAGGAGAGAAAGCCTGCTGGTGGATTCTGAATGACGAGGAGTTTGAATAGTGGAGGGTCAAAGGTCAAGCTGCATCTTTGTAGAGACGGCCCCGGAGTGGAGGGGGGTTGTCGAGTGGGGCTGAAAGTAAGACGGGAGAATGCACATTGTGATGGAAAAGTTTCGGAGGACAAAGGAGGCAACAGGCTCAGTTGGGCTCGGGTGAGGCGTTGGGCGCACAGGCCCGCCTTTGTCTCGCCCCCCTCGGTCAGGAGGCCTCGCAACTTTCATTCTCTCCTTATCGTCTCCCGCTCCAGCCAGTCCCCCCCCCACCCCACACACACTCTCCCTTCTCCTTTTAGAGTCGTGCTGAAAAGAGGAGACGGGGAAAATAGAGAGTGTATAGTGTTTAGCTCTCGTTAATTAACATGCAGATTTCTGATTCGTCAAGAGCCCTTATAGCCTGGGCTCTGGATTCTGAGCGGGACTGGTTTGAAGTGCTGAGAACACAGTAGCCATGTCTGCACACATACACACCCACACACACACACACACAGACACGCACACGCACACACATTGGCACAATCAAACCCACTTGTTGTTTTTCCAGGCTTCACTGGGAACCTCTGCCAGATAGACATCGACGAGTGTGCCAGCACGCCGTGCAAAAATGGCGCCAAGTGCACAGACGGGGCCGACAAGTACACCTGCGAGTGCACTGAGGGTAAACGAGTTTTAACAAAAGCTTAAAAAGGTTTAACAAATCCTGGAATTAATGACTATAAAACTTTTAATAGTTGGAAAGTGTAAAGTTTTGGCACAGGAGGCAAAGATTCAAGCCTGTGAAACATACAGAATTTGAACCCTCTCTTTTGACAGGTTACTCTGGGAGACACTGTGAGACGGACATCGACGAGTGCCACTCGAACCCCTGCCACTACGGCAGCTGCGTGGACGGCCTGGCCTCCTTCAGCTGCAACTGCAGACCCGGATACACGGGCCGGCTGTGCGAGACCAACATCAACGAGTGCCTGAGCCAGCCGTGCAGGAACGGAGGCACCTGCCAGGACCAGGAGAACTCCTACATCTGCAGCTGCCCCAAGGGAACCACAGGTAAACACCACCACACACACACACACACACACACACACACACAGGAACTCAAAGAATCTCCAGTAGGACTTCTGTCTGAAATCTTTGAGGTAACCGATGCCAATTTTCTTTCTCCAGGAATCAACTGTGAAATCAACATAGATGACTGCAAGAGCAACCCCTGTGACTACGGGACCTGCATCGACAAGATCAATGGCTACGAGTGTGCATGTGAACCGGGCTACTCCGGTAAGCAGCTCCAACATTAGCTTCAAACATGACGGAGGAAATCAGCGCAACACTTTCCACAAATACCTCAAATCACAACAGTAGAAAAAGGAAGATTACATCGAGTTCTGGCCGGAGCAGGGCGGTCCTGATGGGGAGGGAGGGAGACAGATGGCGAGCGAGTGAGCACGCTCCTCTGAGGCTCGACCGGTGTCGCCTTCCCGCTCCACCCTGTCCCCGACCTGCTGCTGTTAGGACACGCAAGATGCCCTCGCACACAAAGCGCGGACACACACACACACACACACACTCACTCACTCTCTGGCGAACACTGTCACCGGAGATTTGAGCCGGAGAAAAGATTGCCTGAAAGATTCCTGAAAGTTGAGCTTTTAAAAGCTTGGAAGCCGGGCCCCCTGCTTTAAAGCCTGATGGGCCGCCCTTTATGTTACGCGCGGCACTGGGCTGAATGGCGTCAGTGCCTCAAGTGGCCGACAAAGAGGGGCTTAAACTCATGTTCCTGGGAATCGATACGTCACCTGCTCTGAGATATAGACTTCATTGTGTGGGCGGCTTCGTCTGTTGTGTTGTGTATTTAATAATAAAAGGTATCGGCGCAATTTCAAAGCCACTTCACCCGACACTCTACATCAATAAAGACGATGAAGAATGAATATCCTCTCTCCTCTTCCTCCAGGCACCATGTGTAACATCAACATCGACGAGTGCGCCATCAACCCCTGCCACAACGGAGGCACATGCATCGACGGCATCAACGGCTTCACCTGCGCGTGTCCCGAGGGTTACCACGACACCACCTGCTTCTCCCAGGTCAACGAGTGCCTCAGCAACCCCTGCATCCACGGCCACTGCGACGACAAGATCAACGGGTGAGCAGAGAGTCGAGTGTCCAGAGGGGGCTCCACTAGGTTTCAGCCTTTAGGCCAGTTTATTCTAAAGTCTATTAGAGTAGGTGATCAATTAAAGGTTCAGTATGTAAGATTAAGGTTAGAGGGTTATTATATGTCAAATGTAAGGGTTAATTAAATATCCCCAAAGATCACCATTTCATTTAACTCAATAGCTACCTGATCAAAGAAGATAAAGAATATTTCACTTTCATTTTCAGTATTTCATCATTTGGCAGTTTGGTGCAGACGTCACAAAAATGCAACAATAATCAATTTCCAACCTGTACCCCGTCAGGTATAATTGTTTGTGTGATCCCGGCTGGAGCGGCAAGAACTGTGACATCAACAACAACGAGTGTGAATCCAACCCGTGCATGAATGGAGGCACCTGCAAGGACATGACCAGCGGATACGTGTGCACCTGTCGCGTGGGCTTCACCGGTCAGTATCCGTCTGTGTGTCGTGTGTACGTGTGTCGGCGTGTTGGCTTGTGTGTTGTGTTCATCATCCAAAACCACACTTCCCCTCCGCCACAACCACTTGACTGTTGACCTTCATCTTAAATTGAGTGTGTGTGGGTAATAGATTCTCTCCCCGGCTGCGACCACAGGACCCAACTGCCAGACCAACATCAACGAGTGTGCCTCCAACCCCTGCCTCAACCAGGGGACCTGCATCGACGACGTGGCCGGCTACAAGTGCAACTGTCTCCTGCCTTACACCGGTATGACAATATTATCGCAAATCGTTGATATGGTTATGTGCTGACCTGGTGCTCAGGCATTTCCTCACAAGGGCCCGGTGGATGTGGGGGGCCAGTTTCCACGGCATGTGTACTTAAAGTTAAAGAGCAGAAGCAGGAGTCGGAGTCAATAACTGTCGAGTAAAGTTCAGCGGCAAGACTTCCTCTGAGGTGCAGGAGCGTCCTTGATGAGAGATCTGGAAAATATTTTCATGTCATCTCAGCTATTATTTGAAATAACAGATAATAATGGAAAGGATCAGGGGTAAGAATTCTTTGTATTTGTTGAGTCGTCTTTTCGGAAAGAAAAATCTGCAGGCCCCTTGCTGTGTGTGCCGGGGTGGGGGGTGGGAACGGAGTGCTTGACACATTTCCTGTTTGCCTGCTTCCTGTCTCACAGAAAAGCAAATGGCTTCACAATGGGCGGAAACTGGAGCCGGCTTCCTGTACGAGCCGAGTGTTGTGGAAACAGATAGGGAAACGTCTCCGCAGGCCTCTAATACTAACAGGACCTGGCTAGAATCTTCTGATAGCTCTGACTGAAAGATGATTCTGTGTCCATTTGCGTTGGGTTATCTCCAAGTTCACGACTCCTGCATGATACCGCACGGTGGACCTGAAGGTTGTTTTTGATTTCAAACTAAGCTCTGCTGTAACACGAGTGGTTTGTCTGTTGATGTGTTGCAGGAGAGAACTGTGAAACCCTGATGGCCCCCTGCAGCTCCAAGCCCTGCAAGCATGGAGGGATGTGTCAGGAGTCGGAGGACTATCAGAGCTTCTCGTGTGTCTGTCCTGAAGGATGGCAAGGTAGACATGACATCTCCCCTCCCACAAGGGCCCCACATGAATCAAGCTGCACCAAGTTTCACTCACTGATATCATTCCCCTAAATAAACCTGTTTTTCATCAAGAACCATTAATGAATATCGGGGAACTCGGTGTAAACTGTGCAATACTGAGGAAAGTGAAAAACAATTCCTGGATCTCCGGATCCAATATTGAATGAATTCTCTCTTGGTTCATTCTATAACCAAGTTTCCTAAGTCGTACCTCTGCCTAGGCCCGACATGCTCTTATGAAACCACATTTAAATTCACTAGATTTAGATTTTCTATTGGATCTGCTCCACGGCATTGACACTCCATGAAGTACAAATGTGGAAATGAAAAACACCCTCACTATGTTAAAGGAAGTGGAATAAAAATTCCTGGATCCGCTCTCTGATCCTGGCTCACACCAAAATGTAATGGATTTTTTCTGTGGGTCAGGTCACAGAAATTTAGCCTGACCTGAATTATACCAGAAATGAAACTTTCCCATTTTTATAGCCGAGTATAAAGTTCAATTAGTAATTCAGTCATTTAATATCCTGTTATATCCCATATCTTGTTATCTGAACATATCATTGTTCCTTCATGTGAGATGAAATTAAAATCTCCCTGTGTTCCTCTTCTCTCAGGACAAACCTGTGAGGTGGACATCAAGGAGTGTGTGAAGAACCCCTGCCTCAATGGAGCCGCCTGCCAGAACACGCTGGGCAGTTACCGCTGTGGCTGCAAACCGGGCTTCACCGGACGCAACTGTGAAACCAACGTTGACGACTGCAAACCCAGTGAGTTTTACAATTCTTCCCCCTTCATCAAGCCCCCCTGAACCCTCATCTCCGCCCGGTACTAAGTCAAACTCTACTCCTCTTCCTCAGACCCCTGCAGCAATGGAGGCTTCTGCCGGGACGAGGTGGACGGCTTCCTGTGCACCTGCCTGCCCGGCTTCAGGGGCACCAAGTGCGAGGAGGACATCAACGAGTGCGAGAGCAACCCGTGCAAGAACGGCGCCAACTGCACCGACTGCGTGAACAGCTACACGTGCACCTGCCCGGCCGGCTTCAGCGGGATCCACTGTGAAAACAACACCCCCGACTGCACAGAGAGGTACGACGCTCACAGAGAACGAAGGGCCAGGGAGCAGTGGTGGTTTTTTGTTTTAAATTTACACAGATTTGTGGATCAGGTTCAGATCAACAGGTTTATGTTCCTCCTCCTGATAAAGTAGGGCCCATTTGCTTGTCCACTACTGCCCTCTCTGGTGGAGCTTTGAATAGCTCATCATATCCTGTACTGCAGTTAAATTAGTGTTTGACTGTAGAGTTGTTGCTAAAATGTTTAAGGTTTAAACTAATACAATCAAAATACTCTGAATTTCTCATTAATGTGACTTTTACTTTGCTCTCCTCCTTCTCTCTTCTTCCCAAAAAGCTGCAGAATAACTTTTATCTAATATTGGTTTATATCAACCCTCTATTTCCTCTTTCTCTTTATTCTGCAGCTCCTGCTTCAACGGCGGCACCTGCATGGACGGCATCAACACCTTCACGTGCCGGTGCCCCCCCGGCTTCACCGGCAGCTACTGCCAGCACGACATCAACGAGTGCGACTCCAAACCGTGTCTGAACGGCGGCACCTGCCAGGACAGCTACGGCACCTACAAGTGCACCTGCCCTCACGGCTACACGGGACTCAACTGTCAGGTAGGAGTTGTTGCTCATTGGTCATTATGTGGTTTTTAAAAGTGAAAGGCTTTGGTGTGAAGACTTTGTCCTGTAAAGCTGATGTTTCTGTAGACGTTAATTCCCATATTCCATATTTCAGGAACCACTTTTAAACACTTTTTCTTCGAAAATTAACAAATCAGACCTAATTTCATATTTAAATTTGTAAAATACCATGTTGATACTGTGTGAATCAGTTGTTTTATATCAGATTTCTCTCCTGTACCTTTCAGAACTTGGTTCGCTGGTGCGACTTGTCCCCCTGTAAGAACGGAGGAACCTGCTGGCAGCGGGTCACCACCTACAGCTGCGAGTGTGAGACCGGCTGGACGGGCCTTTACTGTGACGTCCCCAGTGTTTCCTGCGAGGTGGCAGCCAAACAGAGAGGTAAGATAGATGATAAGATGGATGATGATGCGTGCACAGGTGTTTTACCTATTAAAGTCATTAAAATCATCAATTAATATACCTTCCGTCCCGTCCTCTCTATGCAGGAGTCGATGTCGCCCATCTGTGTCGTAACTCGGGCCAGTGTCTGGACGCAGGAAACGTTCACTACTGCCACTGTCAGGTGGGCTACACCGGGAGCTACTGTGAGGAGCAGGTGGACGAGTGCACGCCCAACCCCTGCCAGAACGGAGCCGTCTGCACCGACTTCCTGGGCGGATACACCTGCAAGGTGAGAAACCCAGAGAAACCTGAATTCACATGAAACTGAGAAATCCAATCCATGCAGCATCGAGGTGCAAACAGTTTGATATGTTCATTTGCCTAGTTTTAATAAACATACCTGTGTTGTGACAGATTTCTGGTGGAAATCAGTCTAATCTTGCAAATGTTTATTTTGATTTGAATTGCAAATTGAGTCGTAAATGCATTTTAAAGACCTTTCAACCTTATTTTATACATTTTAAAATCTCAAGCCTCTATTTAGTTGAGTTAATTAGTTAGTACAGTAGCTGTGTGGGGAGCTGGAGTCTTTCCCGCTGCAGCAACACTGTGCCGTCTTAATGAAGAGGCCTGTTTATAAATAGAAGCTGGGTTATGTTAATCTCCTCTGGAATAAAGGATCTGCTGGCCTTGGCAGGATGGAGGCCAGAGAAACCGCCAGGTAAACAAAAAAAACATCTTTGTTTCATGTCCGACATTGATTAAACTTTCCCCTCTCTTCTCCCTCTCTCTTCCTCTTTCTCTTCCTCCTCTTCCTCTTCTCCTTCTTCTTCTCTCCGTCTCTCAGTGCATGCCAGGCTACGTTGGGACCAACTGCTCCGACGAGATCAATGAGTGCTTCTCCCAGCCGTGCCAGAACGGGGGGCACCTGCATTGACCTGATCAATACCTACAAATGCTCCTGTCCCCGCGGAACCCAAGGTCAGCGGACCCCACGCACACGCCTCCGCACCTCTTCTTCCTCCTCTTCCTCTCCTTCCTCGTCTCCACGCTTCATTAATTAGGGCTTAGCAGCGCCCCGGAGCGAGTCTGCAAACTCCTCCTCCTCTTGTCTTCCCCTCCATCCCTCCCTCCACTTGTCAAATACGCCATCGATTTCTCCCTGGCAGACATGAAGGGAGTGTGTGTTGTAGGTCAGACTGAAGTGCGCTGTGATGAGTTGGGTGGATCCCAAAAAGCCATCATGTTCTGGAGTTTAATCAAGACTGTTTGAGTCTTTGACATGAAATCCACCATGAAATTGGTCTTTTTTCTTTTAAAATTTATTTTAAAAACACATCTGAACTTTTCAACCCTAAAACCATGTATCCCCCCCTTCTCTGTTATTCTTCTTTTGACCCTAAAGCGTGTTGCATTTCAGAAGCAGGGCACACGATATTCAGTTTAATCTGATTTTGAATTTCTTTGTGCACAATTCAGCCTTTCCATCCTCTTTGAGTTTATTTAACTGGGCATTTAATACAATGGATCTGTTGGAGGTCAAAACACATAATTTTTTTAATTAGAATATCCATATTTTGACAGGGTTGGGATCAGTTTTAAAACAAATTCCAGCTGAATTTTATTTCTCTCTACACTGCAGTTTATAGTAAAGAAGATTATCTTACAATAAAAGGGAGGAGAAACTAATAAATGGGGATAAAATGGGGAAAAATGCTAATAAACTGTGGATAATCTGCCATAATCCCTTTTATTTAACTATGGAGTTATTTATTGTATTATGTTAATTAAAATCTAATATACAATAATGTTTAAAATTAGGAGTACAAATTACTTAATGAAAAAATGATATCTGCTTTGAAACAGAGACAAATCAGTTATGTATGAATTTTGATTTTCATATTCATAGATTCTGGGCTTTTGAGAGAAAATGTTAATTCCAAGAAAATCAGATGACCTGACATCACCAACTAAATGTTGCCAAACTACATGACGGTGAAACTTTACCTTTGCATGAACTAAAGACTCGTCCCTTCTCCTTCCTGTTCCTCCACCTCAGGCGTTCACTGTGAGATCAACATGGACGACTGCAACCCGTTCACCGACCCCGTCACCAAGGAGCCCAAGTGCTTCAACAAGGGCAAGTGCGTGGACCGGGTCGGGGGCTACCACTGCATCTGCTCCCTGGGCTACGTGGGGGAGCGCTGCGAGGGGGACGTGAACGAGTGCCTGTCCAACCCGTGTGACCCCCGGGGGACGCACAGCTGCATCCAGCTCACCAACAACTACCGCTGCGACTGTCGCACCGGGTACACGGGTAAGAGAGCCGGAGGTCAGAGGAGGAAGTGTGTTCACATGTGCTGCGAGTTTAACTTCAGTCCGTTTTATAGTGCTGGGGAAACTCTTGACCTCTTTTCCTTTTACTTAATGAGGTTAATTGAGATTTTTTTGTCCCTAGTTTTTTTTTCTTCTAGTGATGCTTATGGCCTGTAAACATCTTCAAATACAGATGTTTCTGTTTTGAGCAGCTTTAAATCACCACAGATGCATTTACATGTTGTGTTACTTACAGCCAACATACACACATATACCTACTCTTACTCTACGCTTTGCAATATTGGCTTACAGTCTACATATATGAAACAGTATATCATATAGTAAAGTATCTAAAAGGGGTTTGATGTGCTTTTAAAATCGAGTAAATATGGATTGTAATCAATAACAGGAAATGTGTGGATGGTTTTAAGATTGTATACAATATTCTTTTTGTGTGTGTGGCTCCTCTGTAGGTCAGCGCTGCGACACGGTGTTCGATGGCTGTAAGGGGAAACCCTGTCGGAACGGAGGGACCTGTGCTGTCGCCAGTAACACGCCACACGGCTTCATCTGCAAATGTCCTCCTGTGAGCAACCACACACACACACACACACACACACACACACACACACACACACACACACACACACACACACACACACACACACACACACACACACACACACACACACAGAGATCTCTGTCACTTGTTAAGACATTGTAGTCTGATAAATCAATCTTTCATTGCCTCTAACTAAGTGATACACAGCCTAACCCTGACCTCTAACCTGACCTTTAGGGCTTCACCGGCTCCACCTGCGAGTACGACGCCCAGGCCTGCGGCAGCCTTCACTGTCGCAACGGAGGCACCTGCATCTCCGGCCACAAATCCCCCAAGTGCCTGTGCACCCCGACGTTCACCGGGCCCGAGTGCCAGTATCCCACCGACAGCCCCTGTAACTCCAGCCCCTGCTACAACGGGGGCACGTGCGAGTACACCTCCGAGGCGCCGTACTACCACTGCGTCTGCCCCACGGACTTCAACGGCCTCCGCTGCCACATCCTGGACTACAGCTTCCCGGGCGGCTTCGGCCACGACATCCCGCCGCCGCCCTCGGAGGTGGAGGTGGAGTGCGGCATCCCGCAGTGCAAGGAGCACAAGCACAACAGCTTCTGCGACGTGCTCTGCAACAACCACGAGTGCGGCTGGGACAACGGCGACTGCTCGCTCAACTTCAACGACCCGTGGAAGAACTGCTCGGCCTCGCTGCAGTGCTGGCGCTACTTCAACAACGGGGTGTGCGACTCGCAGTGCGATAACGCCGGCTGCCTGTACGACGGGTTCGACTGCCAGAATCTGGAAGGTCAATGCAAGTGAGTGACCTTCACTTGAAATGTGTTTAGTTGTGTTTTAAGCTGCTGATTAAAAGGGAATCTTCTTTTAAACACTGGCTATGGCAGATAAAAGCAGATCTTAAAAAGCTTGTTTCATTTTGACACCTCTTGACACATTTTCTTGAAAATGTCAGGATTGCATTTTTCTAATCCATGATTTTAATCCAGCAATTTGGATTGCGCAAATTATTATTTTTTTTACACTTAACCAACAGTTTCATTACGGAAGTAGCACAGGACACAAACACCTGTCTGTCTGTTCCATTCTTCTAAACACAATATCTCGCCTACAAAATATATTTATGGCCTCATGAACGTGATGTTTCAAGTCTGCCTTTAGGGAATTCCTTCAAATCTTGACCAGTTGTCACATCAAAGATGAGTGATAAGCTCTCAGTGGTGGAAGGTCAAAGGTCATGGTGACCTCATATGAGTCTGGGTAGACAAAAACCTGCACTGACGCCGAACACTGACATCACACTCGTAAATCTCACTCAGTTTCAATTCCAAAAGCGCGACACCATTGCAACTGTGTCTTTTTCTTAAACACTTTTAAACACTCTTTCTTGTACTAAATATGCTCCATGCACGGAAACACTTCACATAATGATCCTCATGTTCAACATTACAACACCCCTAACCTGTGCTTCTCCCCCCCCCTCCCCCCCTCCCCCCTCCAGCCCTCTGTATGACCAGTACTGTAAGGACCACTATGCAGACGGCCACTGTGACCAGGGCTGCAACAACGCCGAGTGCGAGTGGGACGGCCTGGACTGCGCCAACAACATGCCAGAGAAGCTAGCGGTGGGCCAGCTGGTGGTGGTGGTCCACATCGCGCCCGAGCTGCTCCTCAGCAACTCCTCCGCCTTCCTGCGCGAGCTGAGCCGCGTGCTCCGGACCAACGTGGTGCTCCGGAAGGACGGCAAGGGCGAGGTGATGGTGTATCCGTACTACGGGAACGAACACGAGCTGAGGAAGTACAACGTGAAGCGCTCGGTGGACTCGTGGTCCGAGGGTCCCGCCGAGGTGCTGGACGTGGTGAAGAGGAGCCTGTACGAGGCTGCAGGAGGGAGCAGGAGGATGAGGAGGGAGCTGGATCACTTGCAGATTAAAGGGTGAGGAAGAGTATTCAAAATGTTGCCTGCACTGACATTTCTTGACTCTTTTCCTTGGTTGTTGGCTTATAATGACGCGCTGTGTCTCTGTGCTGCACTTTAGTTCCATCGTGCACCTGGAGGTGGATAACCGTCAGTGCTTCCAACAATCCACCGAGTGCTTCCAGAGCACCAACGATGCTGCAGCCTTCCTCGGGGCTCTGGCCTCCAGCGGGAAACTGGACGTCCCCTACGACATCCAGGCTGTTTTCAGTGAGTGCACTTCATACAAGTCTTATGCATTTCATGAAAAGCTCTTTTCAATTCTGCTGGACGGTTATTTTTTAAATGCATTTGTTTCTGCTCATCTCTGAAAATCAATCATCAGACAGTCTCCTGAAACTTTTAATTTTAATCTCCTGAAAGAATTAATTTGAGCTGAAGTTTGGGGAGATTATTTTTTTCTAGTCAGCAATTCCCAATAGACCAAAGCCAGCAATTGATTCAACCAAATGCAATGATCCCAGTGACATCCCTTGTATTAACTGCATAATATATATATTCTGTTAAGATTCAGCTCAATGTAAACCTTCTTGCTGCTTGAAGCACAAAATGAGTTTCAACCTACTGCTTAAAATTATCCCCAACAAATGAATTATTTACTTCTGGTTGAGTAATGTTTGCTAAAAACTACATTTTGTTGCCTTTTAAGATCAGATGTAATAAAATAAAATCCTTTGTTAATCCCAAAATGGATCAAATTGGCCATTTAAAAAAGAAATTGGAAATGTAATTAATAAGTATGACAAATAATTATCTGCATATCTTAAAAACATAAGAAAATCTAGAAATAAAAGTGAAATCATAACAGAAATATAAAAATATATACAATCTTAATTGGAAAGAAATATATAGAAATTTGAGTTTATTTGAAATTATACCTCAATTAATTTAAAGTGTACATGTCCGTCAGAATTCTGGTTTTATTCCCTGCAGCATAAAATATAAAGGATCAGGTGATCAGCATGTCCGTCTGTCATTACTTTAATCAAGTAGTGAAGTGGAGCCTTTTGATATTTAGGCTTTCATGAGAGAAATATCAGGACCAAATTTCAACTTTGTGGCTGTGGCAGGAATATGTCCTCCTCCTATTTCAAAATATCCCTGATTTTAAGTGTAACATCTTCAGTGGGAATAAATTGACGTGGAGCCACAGACAAGGAAGTTTGAGAGACCACAACAAAACTGCAGATCCTCTGAACAGCTTTTGCAAAACCAAAAATTATTTAACTCGAATGCACAACTATAACTAGTTCAAAGGGTCTGGTCATTGATTTTCATTTGGGAATAAACCAAAGGTGTCTTGTTCTGGTAGGAGAAAAAAAACAAACAGCCAGAAATGAAGATAAAACCGAACTGAATGTTTTTCAGTCTGATCAGTTGTGATGGTTCATTAAAGGCCTCGTTTTCACGGTGAGCGGATGAGACACGTGCGCTTTTCACGCTCAAACTCAAAGTATCAGCTGTGCCCTCTGGTCGAGGTCCTAACCCTGCCGTTCTTTGATTGTGTATTTGTTATGCAGCAGTGAACAAATGCAATTGTGAATCTCATGGCCTAAACAATCAATCCTTCCCTGGTTGTGTAAATCCACTGGCTTCGGGCTCCAAAATGGTTAATTGCTGCAAATCAACTCCACCGATCCCCTCCTCACACCGAGTAACGCTCTGTCTCCGTCTTTTCTCAGACATGTACACGTTTACGTCCGCAGATAACACACACTCACGCACGTGCACACGCTCGCACACTTCATCCCACAGTGTGAGGGGCTGCTGCAACCTTCACCTCGCTGAGTGTAATACCAGGACTTAATGCATCTCTGAGGGTTTAGGTTGGGGGAGTTTATCATTTCAAAATCGTTAGTGGAAAAAAAGAAGAAAAAAAAGAGAAGGGGAAAAATTGATCGGGAGTGTGCTAGAAGTTGGGAGTCTTTGTTATCTCGAAAATCCTAATAAATCCTTCGTCTTTACAGCTTAAAGCGCGTGCAGTAATTTGAAGTTCATTAATCCCCCTCCTTTTTTTTTCTCTTAAAGAAGAAATGGTAAAGTTGTCTCCTGATACCCTAGGTTGAAAAGGGAGAGAGGAGGTGGTGCTGGTGTTCTCCTTTTCCCCTCTTTCTTTTTTTTATCACGCCCCATCCCTTTTTTTTTCTTTTCTGAAAAGTGGTTAGCAATTCTGATTATTACTGAATAGGTAGTGGCAGCTAGCTTTACCAGCGGTGAGGACCGGCAGTCAGTCAGCTTGTGGAGCTTCCTGCCGGTTGCGGTGTGTTTTTCCGGGGGAGCGGGAGCCGCGGGGGGGGGCGAAGAAGAGCCGGGGACTCGCTCTGCTCCGGCACTCGGGTTGATCCCGGCCGCGTCCACGTCTTTTCCCTCGTGACCATGTTGTCCCTGTTCCTACCAGGCAACGTGGACCAAAAGCTCTCCCCGAACCTCTACCCCATCTACCTGGTCCTGGGCGGTGTCGGGATACTGGCCTTCCTCGGAGTCGGGATGGTGGCTGCCCGAAAGCGGCGCCATGAGCACGGGCGCCTCTGGCTCCCTGAGGGCTTCAAGACCACAGAGACCAGCAAGAAGAAGAGACGTGAGCCTGTCGGAGAGGATTCAGTGGGATTAAAGTAAGTTTGGGTTTATTCAGCGGCGGGTTGCACCTGTTTTTCTGTGCGGGTCGGGCACAGGGCCGGTTCTGAAGGACAACACGGGTCCAACTGGTGATCGGTCAAAATTTGGGAAAAAGGAGGGTGTAGCCCGGATCATTAATGATAATGATATCGCAGGTTCTCATTAATTGACTTGTTGGGGCAGAGGGGTGGGGTGTGGGTTCAATCAATGCTTTTGTTTTTCGGCATTGCTGCACCATTAGCGGCGGGGGGCTGGGATGAGATGGAGGCTGTAGAGAACGAGGATCTTTACTGGGGTTTGCTGCTTCTTCACAGGCCACTGAAAAACACTTCGGACATTTCACTCATGGATGACGCCCAGACGGACTGGGGCGAGGATGAGCCTTCCGATCCAAAGCGCTTCAGGGTGAGGAGACAGAAACTCAAACTGAGATTATAGAGGATTTCATTAATTCATAATTTTAATTAACTTAAAACTAATTCCTAAAAAAATCTAAAATATTCAGTAAATATTGAAATTTCCTATATGGGATTTAAAAAATACTTTGTTGTGCATTTAAAAATTTCCAGATTTTCTTTTATAATGTCATCAAACTAAATTGAATGATACTGTGATTTGATTTAAACTCTGGTGCTCAGCTGCAGAGTTCTAACCCCTCCCTGTCCCGGTTCCAGCAGTTTGACGAGCAGGCGATCCTGGAGGTGGACGACCAGACGGACCACCGCCAGTGGACCCAGCAGCACCTGGACGCCGCTGACCTGCGCGTCCCCTCCATCGCTCCCACACCCCCTCAGGGCGAGATCGAGAACGACTGCATGGACGTCAATGTCCGGGGACCAGGTGGGAAGAAGGCTTTACATATTACATACGTATTAAGAGAATCAAAGGGAATTCTGTGCTTGTGGATGTGGATCTAATTTAGATCAAATGTTTCTATTTTATACAAAGAATAATATTATTTCCACAAAAGCATAATTGTTAATTAAAATTAAGTTAAATCTAAATTAATTTAATCAGTATAATTTGTGACTTTCTCAAGAAGATTTCATGTAAAATTATTTTTAAATTTGCTTTATTTTTGTTTTATTTCTTGATTGTTTTTGAAACAAATTAATTTCTTCCTTTCAAACCTTTAAAAAAAAATTCATTTGAGATGGAAAACTCCCTCGTTAGCAGAACTGATATTAACTTATTTGCCAAAGCTTGGGATAAAGATCAAGGGGTGAAAGTTTTTCAGTAAACATTTCTAGTAGTGGGGGTGTGTGTGTGTGTGTACGAGTGTGTGTCTGTATAGATTGTTTCACGCCTTTTCTAAGGGAACCTTTCACGTTTCTTGTGTGTTCAATGTGTGTGTGTGCGTGTGTGTATGAGTGTGTGTGTAATTGCGCATGTAGGAGTTGCTAAAGCCCCATGTCCTCAGGGTAAAGGATCTTCTTCAAAGCAGCCGACTGGAAGCCAGGCGCCTGAGGGAAAACACTCATTCCTGATCAGATTAATCATTTGACCAGTAATGGGCCTCTGTGTTTTTTTCTTCTTCTCCACATTACAAACTCCAATGAAGGCATCAAATGCAAAAACCTAATTTTGTAATAAGTGCCAAATTCCCTGAACAAAAGCTACGAACAATCAAAGCAGCGGGGTTAAGAACTTGAGAGCACACTTTTTTCCCCCCCCGCCGGGGATCGATGCACTTGAATCGACCAAATCTGTGAGATCTGGGGCTCGGGATCCTTTTGAAGAGGAGAAAAACGAATCCGAGGCGCCTGACAGGGCTGCCTCTCACAGTTAGATATGAATGTTTGGGTTTTGCAGCAGCCTAGCTTTAACAAGCCCCGGCCTCTATCCCCCCAGCTTCGCTTTCCCTCAGAAGCCTCTCCTGTGCCGGGGCCTTGATCAGAATCCATGATCGAAAGGAGAGCCGTGATGATTCAACCCAGGCAAAAGTGTCAAATCCACATTCGATTTGTTTGTTGCCTTGTTTTGATCTGGCGGATGCTTTGAAGTGCAGGCTCTTCTCTTCTTGTAGCAGCTCTCTGGCTCGGGTGCTGACCACGCAGTCCGTTACCTCTTCTCAAATCCTCCCTCTCCTCCCTCTCCTCCAGATGGATTCACGCCCCTGATGATCGCCTCCTGCAGCGGGGGAGGTTTAGAAACCGGTAACAGCGAGGAAGAGGAGGACGCCTCCGCCAACGTGATCAACGACTTCATCTACCAAGGTGCTGCCCTCCACAATCAGACCGACCGTACGGGTGAGACCGCTCTTCACCTGGCCGCCCGCTACGCCCGGTCCGACGCCGCCAAGCGCCTCCTGGAGGCCAGCGCCGACGCCAACATCCAGGACAACATGGGCAGGACGCCTCTGCACGCTGCTGTGGCTGCTGACGCCCAGGGGGTTTTCCAGGTTAGCAGTCATGTGCCAAATTTAAACATACAATTTGTATTCTTTATTTCTGTGTCATGTTTCAATGTATTTGTTTCATCCCTTTTGGGGATTACAAGACACTATTAATTTACAAAAATGTACATCATCTTCTTCCAGTATTACAACTACAACACATGTGGAGAAAAAAAAAGAGCAGATTCACACAAAACAAGAAGAAAAATCAAAACAAAACTTTAAACAGCTTTTTTCCTCTTCTCCCAGGCTTCCTACAGATAACTGGCTAATTTATATGTTTCTACTATTTGTGCTTTATCCCTATTTAACAAATCTTATAAATCAGAGCATCTCGCCGTTCACAACGATTTCCTAGGTGGTATACTTGATGTATTTTATTGAAATTAAAACAGGATCGGTCAGTTACAATTGTTTGTTAAATAAGGGATTCTGTGAAATAGTGATTCTCGTGTTTTGTTTTCTGAGAAATTGTGGGATAAACAGTAAATTTTGTTGTTTGTTAAATCCCCAATAAATTAAAGCTGTTAAATAATCGATAAACTATCACAGACAAAAATTACCAACGGTTAAACTTACTTCAAATGAATCAAAGTGTACATTGTCCATTTAATGTTTGAAAACCTTAACATTTCCATTGGATAATATTAAAATTAATTGTATTTATTGTGTGTCTCTAGATTCTGATAAGGAACCGCGCCACAGACTTGGATTCCCGGATGCACGACGGCACCACACCCCTGATCTTGGCGGCCCGGCTGGCGGTGGAGGGGATGGTGGAGGAGCTCATTAACTGCCACGCTGACGTCAATGCAATCGATGATTTCGGTAAAGGATCTAAAACTCTTCGAAAACTTCTTAGTCCTGAAAAAAAGCCTCAAATGAAGATTCGATAACCTTGTTTATTTTTGTTTTCTTCTCAGGTAAATCCGCTCTACACTGGGCTGCAGCTGTAAACAACATTGAAGCTGCTATTGTGCTTCTTAAAAACGGTGCCAACAAGGACATGCAAAACAACAAGGTGTGAAAACAATCTGTCTCTTCTTCCTCTGTGTGCTGTAAAACGAAACTTCTTTCTGAAACATTATAACATTGTGCATGTGAGAATCTCCTAACGTGTGGATTCCCTTTCTCTCTGCCTCAGGAGGAGACACCTCTGTTCCTGGCTGCCAGGGAGGGAAGCTACGAGACCGCCAAGGTCTTACTGGACCACTTCGCCAACAGGGAAATAACTGACCACATGGACCGGCTGCCCAGAGACATTGCACAGGAGAGAATGCATCACGACATCGTGCATCTGATGGACGAGTACAACCTGGTACGAAGTCCTCCCATGCATGTAGGGTCTCTCAACACCACTTTGTCGCCCCCTCTTTGCTCGCCCAACGGTTACCTGGGCGGCATGAAGCAGCAGCAGTCTCATGGTCAAGGCAAGAAGGCTCGCAAGCCCAGCACCAAGGGCATCGGCTGCAAGGACGGCAAAGACATGAAGGCGAAGAAGAAGATTTCCCAGGATGGAAAGTCCGGGAACCTCCTGGATAGCTCGTCTGTTCTGTCACCCGTTGACTCGTTGGAGTCTCCTCACGGCTATGTTTCCGACGTGGCCTCGCCGCCCATGATGACCTCACCTTTCCAGCAGTCGCCATCTGTATCCCTGAACCACCTGCAGGGTATGTCTGACCCTCACCTGCCTGTAAACCACATGGTGATGCCAAACAAGCAGGAGCTGGCTCGCATGCAGTTTGACCCGCTTCCTCCACGTCTCACCCACCTGCCCGTGTCTGGCTCCGGTGGCCAGGGCGCCATGAACGGCCAGTGTGATTGGCTGTCTAGGATGCATGGCACCATGAGCCAGCAAGGCCAGTTCAACCCTATGAGGGGAGGTCCTCACCAGGGAGGCCAACATGGGATGATGACCGCCCTCCACAACGGCCACACCGCCACCAGCCTGTCTCAGATGATGACCTACCAGGGGATCCAGGGCACCAGACTGGCTCCGCAGCCCCTCATCATGCAGCAGCAGGCTCAGCAGATGCAGCAGATGCAGAACCTGCAGCAGCTCCAGCAGCAGCAACAACAACAACAACAACAACAGCAACAACAGCAGCAGCAGCAGCAGCAGAACATCCAGCTGCAGCATCAAAACTCAAACAGCGGCAACAGCCAGAGCTTCATCACTGGTGAGCTGAGTTCTCCGGAGCTCCAGCAGGGCACCGGCAGCTCCAGCATGCCCATCCTGACCATCCTGCCACAGGAAACCCAGATCATGCCCTCCGCCATCAACCAGTCAATGGCCAGCACCCAGTTCCTCACCCCACCCTCCCAGCACAGTTATTCAGGCCCCATGGACAACACCCCAAACCATCAGGTCCAGGTGCCGGACCACCCCTTCCTAACGCCCTCCCCCGGCTCCCCCGATCAGTGGTCCAGTTCCTCGCCTCATTCCAACCTGTCCGACTGGTCCGAGGGCATCTCGAGTCCACCGACGAGCATGCAGTCTCAGATTGGACATATACCCGAACAGTTCAAATAAAGAGCATGCGTCTTTCTGCCCAGAAGAGCTGCTCTCTATTTTTTTATACAAAAAAAAGGCACTCTGTGAAAAGAAAATGAGAAAAAGGGCAAAGTTGTAAACAAGATTTAATAGGACTTTTTTTTATATGCTTTCATACTAACAACAACTCCTGCTTTTCATCCATTCTTTTTATTTATTAATGTCTTATTTTATTTATACACATTGCCTGCTTACAGAAATTTCGGGGATCCATGGTGTTGGGTTTGTACGCAGGACAGAGACGGTCTTTAAGAGACTCTTTTCTTGTAGTGCTTTTTTTTCTGCAGTGAAGTCGCAGCATACACACTGGGTATTTATTTCCTCGAGGACTTTTAGTCTTTGCCTTTTTTTTCATATGATTTCTCAGTCTTTGTTTATATTGATTTTTTTTTGTATAATCTTGTTTATAAAGAAAATTGTGATTAAGGGGCATTTTATAGAGCACATTTTATGTTTCAGTGTTATTTCAATTTGTGGTTAAATGTGGGAAATCGTCTAGTCAGCAGGTGGAGAAAGTTAGCGGAGGATATGTCCTGTGTTTCATGCGCAAGTCCTTTTCCCCTTTTAAAAATATTATGTGATTCTTAGTTACACTCTAGAGTTGTGTACATTTCCAGAATCGGTGGAACAGCGTTGCTTTGAGCCTCTAGATTTGATTGCATTCATACGTAGAGATGTGGTGAAGATGTGAAACGGTGTACAGTATACAGCCATCTTGGAGATTGGCGGTTAAGACAGGCTTGAGTATCTGCTGGTCCTGTGGTGTTGGAGAACTGGCCGGTTGGCCACGGTGTATGTTGATGTCCAGAGGGAGAAGGAAACTTAATTTTCCCCCGTCCCTCCGATTAGTTTGAGCCTATGGCTGTGTTCACCCTTTTGTAAATATGTTCCCGTGTAAGCAAGATTTTGTTTAAGAAATCTGATGTCTTAAGCATGCAATTTTGATCGGTCTCGCACCAGTCAACAGCCTCTAAAATATCAAACAGAACAGAATATATATATTTTGTATTTTACTGTCCCTTATGCATAAATAAATTGGAATTATATACAAATAGATACAATATATTGTTAGGCGACATTTTTCTCATAAAAAAGAAAAAAACATAATAAATATTGAGGTTTTATAAACTGATATTTATTTACTGTTCTGTAACTCAAAAATCCACTGAGGCATCCATCTGTGTATGTTATGAAATGTTTTTGTTACACTTCAGTAAAATGGGGAAAAGAAAGTTTGTTGGATAAGTTCTCAGTTGTGTTCTCAAGTATCATTTGGAAATTGTTCTGATTTAAACAAAAAAAAACATATGGTTGTAGTGAAATTGTAATATCTGCAATATGTTTCCTTCCTCTCAAAGTTATGATTTGCAAGAAATGTATTTTATCTTTTCATTTTCTATCTGTAAAAATGTTCCTTGTTATAATAAAGGGCACGTGTGTGTCTTAAACGCAAAAGAACCGTCTTTTTTTCCTTTAAATTATGATACAGGCCTGTAAAGAGTCATATTTTATGTTTGATTGTTTTATCTTTAAAGAAAACTAAGGATTACTAACAAAATCACAGATCCAGTATAATAGTCACAGTATTATCTTCTGTAATACTTTCTCCCCAATATAAAGTAGCACCTCATTTTTGCATTTGCTAAGACTCTCATTTTACTTAGTGTGTCTCCATCTAGTGGTGCAACATTTTAGGTACTTTTAAATCCAGCTGCAACATCGATGCAATTCGTGCATATTGTAAAATATGTAGTCTCAACTATTTACCTTCTAGGTTAAAAATAAGGTACAACACCCGAGTTGCTGTTTTCAACGGGTAGAATATTTCTATGATTATGTTGGAATAGCATCTGGCTCCAGGTTAGTTTAGAGTAATTTAAATAAACACCTAAAAAAGATATTAAGCGTTCGACAAGATGGAAACTATTCATGTATGTTTTGAATGTTTACTGTATTTATTAGGATGACCACTTGATGTTTGCAGATGTGGGCATCATATGTTGACAAGACTTGTGCTTCACGACATTGTTACTTACAAAAAAAACCATGCTTAATTAATCAATAATGTAACTCATTCATTAAATGATGTGATCTACACATTCTTATGACAAGTTAAGAATCAAATAATAAACAAAAACTAAACGGTTCCTGCACAATAGAGGCTGGACATTTGACAATAATTTATTTGATTGGTTGGTGAGTTATTTGGTTTATAAAATTTATAATAAGAAATATTTACTGAAATTGATCCCAAATGGGAGCAATGGAAAACAATTTTTTTTAGAAATTGCTCCAAAAATTCACGATGCAATTATGTGAATTAATTTTCTCATCACTACAGAGGATATTAATCATGCAGAGACAGCAAAGGGCAGATGTTGGGTTTTAACACAAAATCTTATTCATAGCTGTTGACAAAACTATCTATAGTTAATTATTTGATTTTCTTAGAACCACATACTTACAACTGTACGTAAAAACTAAACAACAACAGTAGATTTTCAATGTAAAGGTTAAAAAAAGAGTTGATATAGAATCATTTTACATGTATTTATGTAAAATGTATTGCATATTTTGGATTATATATCATAGGCTAATGTAGCATATATTTATTCACGACCTTGTTCTGTTGTATAATAATATTTTGTGGGATATTCACGGATTATCTGTTGTATTTTAATCTGTTTGTGTCATTTCCACTGGATTTTGACATGACAGCAACAAAGAGAAAGACTACGACTCCCATGATGCACCGCTGCGACAGCAAGTTGAAGTTCAAAGTTCAGCCGCTACAGTGGAAACAGGCTGCTCGCTGACTGGACCGCTCGCGTGTCAACACCGGGAAATAAACCGACTTGGCGGACACAGCAACCGGCGGCCCCCGCACCGACGCCCCGCAGAGGAACCCGGACATGTCCCCACGCTGACCGGCGGCCGCTCTCGCTCTGCTGTCGGCGCACTGACACAACAGACGGCTAGCTAGCTGGTGGCTAACCGCTAGCACGCTTAGCTTGCCAGGAGCACATAGCAACTGCGGCTTGCTAACGTCACCGCCGCCGCCGCCGCCACCGGGAGCCCGGTCGTGTTTACCGCCGTGATGTTCGTCCAGGAGGAAAAGATATTCGCCGGGAAGGTGCTGAAGATCCACATCTGCACCATGGACGGCGCGGAGTGGCTGGAGGAGGTGACGGAGGACACCACCGTGGACACACTGAAGGAGAAGTGCTTGAAACATGTAGGTGCAGCAGGGTTGTTGTTTGTTTGTGTGTGTGTGTTTGTCTGTGTGTCTGTTTGTGTCTCCCCCCCTCCTCCTCAACCCCCCCCTTGTTTGTCCTGTCACCAGCAGTCCACCGTGTCCTCTGTGTAAAGTGCCACTGGGTTTGTATTTATAGTAACTGGGTAGACTCTGCTATTTATAATTTAGCAGATTGCCCCCCCTCTCAGGCTAGCTGCGGCTAACGCTACACACTTTACCCCCTTTACTGTCCAGAGAGCCTGGCTATTATTACACGAGCCCGTCTCTCCTCTCCTTCTATGGCCCAGGGCATCATCCTGCTAAGTGCTGCTCTAATGTGTGTGTTTCGCATGACAACATGGGACAACACACAGATCCGATAACACGTTGTGTGACACCGCAACGCGTGAGGATGTGAGTTGAAAGTGAATATCACACTCCGGGCTTTTTGTCAACAGAGTGTAACTGAAACAACTCGCTGGCTCTTTTTTGGGGATTGTCACGATATCTATAAATATCGCGATATCATTTTCAATCCATGGCGATGTATCAGACCAGTCATCCTGTGCCACTGCACTTTATAACATTTGTTTATCAAATGTTGTCACTTTACTGCTGAAGACGAGTTGTGTCATGTGACATTTATTATGATAATTATCTATATTGGCTAATAAATATATACATCTTTACTTTTGTCCAAATATAAAGTTATTAAGTATTCTTCAAATCATATGTATAAAACATCAGATGTCATTAAAAACACAATTCCCCAGGGTCACATATGAAGCTCGTAACTGTCTTTTTTCATATGAAATGTTCCTTTAGAGCTGCAATGAGTCGTCGATTAACTGATTAAATGGATAATCAGTCATCAATCAAACAATCATCACATGGATTAATCATGAAAGATAAAATGACCAAACTAAGATGTTCTCAACCTCATTTTCTAATTTTCTTTATTTTAAACCATCTGTATAACATCTTTTTGACTCTTACTAAATCATTTTTGTTCTTGATATATGACTCAAAAGATTTAATGATTATCAGATATGTTACATATCGAATGTCTGAGCTGAATTATGTTGTGCTTGTTTTGTAGTATGTACACGGAAGTCTAGAAGACCCCAAAACACTTACCCACCACAAACTTATTCATGCTGCTACAGAAAGAGTTCTCACAGACACTAAAACAGTCGCCGATGAAAATCTCAAAGATAGAGGTAAGTAAAGCCCAGCTTGATACGTTTTGTAATTATGTAAATAGTATCTTACACTGTTTTTTTCCGTGAACTGAGCATGTTAAACATATATTTTGCAGACGTTTTGCTGCTCATAAAGAAAAGACCCCCACCGACTGCTCCAAAGATGGCAGAAGTTAGTTCAGATGAAAAGGTGAGTTTATTCAACTTTCTATGAAGAAGATATAAAGTGTTTCCTTATCGTGTTTCAAATTCTGGCCTCAGAAAAGAGGGATCTTATTTGACCTGTTACTTTTTAACCTTCTTTTCACAGAAGAAACAAGATAACAAAGCTCCAGACAAAGATGCTATTCTTAAAGCCACCGGCAACCTCTCCACCCGCCACACTGACCGCACTGTTACCCAGCACAATATCAGAGATGTGAGAAGCTCAATATCATTAACTTGTACTTTGAATAAGACTTTTAGTTGCAGTTTAAAATTGGTATCATCAAAGTTGGTATTGATCTCTGACGCGTTTGTGCTTTTGCATTGTTCCAGTTTCAGACAGAGCTCAGAAAGATCTTGGTTTCTCTCATTGAAGTCGCCCAGAAGCTTCTTGCCTTGAACCCTGATGCTGTTGAACTCTTCAAAAAGGCAAATGGTGAGCCACACAATCCCGTAAAACTCTTTCCAAGCATTTGTGTTTGTGTACTTTTTTCATATTAACCATCAAAGTCAGTGCAGGGAAGCTCATATAGAGGGTTTTTCCGATCCTGACAGTTCCCGTGTATTTCTCAGCCTGAGTAGCTGTCCTCTAATGTGTCGGCGTTTGTGTCTCTTGTAGCGATGTTGGATGAAGATGAAGAGGATCGGGTGGATGAAACGGCGCTGCAGCAGCTCACTGAGATGGGTTTCCCTGAGAGCAGGGCCATCAAATCCCTCAGACTAAATCAGTAAGGCTGTACTTGTTTACTGCATTCATACTGCCATGTTCTAGTTTTAAAATACATCACTGTTACTATGTTTATGCTTGTCATCTACACTACTCTGGAGTTTTACAAGTTTGGAAACGCTGTTCCATTTCATTGTATGTGAATGATCACTAATAATCACTACATGATTTAACTAATGCTTTTGTGAAGTTATTTTTTTAGTTTTAAAACAAAATCATATTAGTATCGATGTAGACACAACTCCACACACTCACCATTGTTATTACAATTTATATTGTTGAAAGCTGAAATTATTGGCTTAGAAAGTAGAAAGTATCCAAGGAAGTTGGATGGACTAGAGTCATCGGTTCTAGGGACGTGTTAGTCTTTTTATTTCTCTAACCTCATCTTCCCTTCTGCAGCATGTCAGTGACCCAGGCCATGGAGTGGCTAATTGAACATGTAGACGACCCCTCCATAGACACGCCACTACCAGCCCAGGACTCTTCTGGGTCAGCAGGAGCAACGGCAGGAGCAACGGCAGGAGCCACGGCAGGAGCCACGGCAGGAGCCACGGCAGGAGCCACGGCAGGAGCCACTGCAGGAGCCACGGCAGGAGCCACTGCAGGAGCCACGGCAGGAGCCACGGCAAGAGCCACTGCAGGAGCCACTGCAGGAGCCACTGTAGGAGCCACTGCAGGAGCCACAACAGGCCCCTCAGCCTCAGCAGCCACCTCACTCTCCGCATTAGCCTCCGCATCAGCCCTTGCATCAGCGTCCGCATCTTCCTCCGCTTCAGCCTGTGGTCCCAACCTTCTCCGGAGCCTCTCCAGTCAGTCGAGCACAGAGGAGAGTGGCCGGCAGGACGAGCTCACGGAGATCTTCAAGAGGATCCGCAGGAAACGGGAGTTCAGACCGGACTCAAGAGTGAGTGGCTCTATCCAGTGGGAGCTTTCATTAAGGAATTTTACTTTGACATACTTCTCCTAAACTCATCTCAGCACTCACACCTGATATGTTGAAGACAGGGTTATATTTACACACATTATACAGATTGTTTTGCCCATGTGGCTGTTGTGTCTATAAACACTTAATCTTTCCTTTACTCTGTATATATCTTCACATCATTCAGACCGGTCAAGAATCCTTTCTGCTGCAAAATGTAGAATTTTTTTTTCCAGATACAAGTGTGACAACATTATATTTAAACCTGCATCATCAGTGTGGCTCTGTGGTGGTTTCAAAAGTTTCATTTATAACCTTGTGTGTGTTCAGAGTCATCTCTCTATAATTTAGGGTTTCCCCAGTAACGCTGCTACAGATTATCTCCAAAAATAGAAAAGTGATTAATATCCCATCTTCCGACATACTCTTCCACAGTAGTTAATTTATCTACCATAGCTGCCATCTGAGAGGTTCTAACTCTTCTTTAAGTTCTTCTGCTGTGCACAAATAAGCTTTTTGTACCCAAGACACATGCTGGGCTCCATAGGACTTTGTTAATTAGACGGATCATACTAACTTTTATTTGTTTCTGCAGGCTGTCATTGCATTGATGGAGATGGGCTTTGATGAGAAGGAGGTGGTTGATGCTCTGAGAGTCAATAACAACCAACAGGATGCCGCGGTACGTTTACACATCCCTGACTGTGAATGTGTAATGTAAAAAAGAATTGACTTTATGATTTCAAATTCTCATTTGTTTATTTAACAAGCTCTAATGCGATTTACACAGGTGGTGTTTGGCCCACTGCTGCATTTATCCCTTAAACAATTCCCAAACTTCCTGTGCTTGGTTTAACAGTAATGATCCAAATGAACTGCTGTGTTATGGTATGAAAATAAAAGCTAAAGATATCACTGTATTTTCAAAAAGCAGACTGAGAATTTGGTTTCTTGCTGTTTTTCCCCTCTTGCAGTGTGAGTGGCTGCTGGGAGACAGGAAACCTTCTCCAGAGGATCTAGACAAAGGCATCGACACCAACAGCCCACTGTTCCAAGCCATCCTGGAGAATCCAGTGGTCCAGCTGGGTCTCACCAATCCCAAGACTCTGCTCGGTACAGTCTAGTCAAATACGACTAATGTGACCTCTGAGGTCTGCTTCATAACCCCAGTTTAGACGAAGTGAAGTCATATGGACTGATAGTTAAGTTTTAGTAGCTGTTATCATTCAGGGTTTCATGGACTCACAGAATATGCCAGACGTTTTTAGATTCTCTACATATACATTAATAGGCTGCTGGTTTTTGTGAAATATATTTGTCACTAATGTGTCTCGTGTTTTTTGTGCAGCGTTTGAAGACATGCTGGAGAATCCTCTCAACAGCACCCAGTGGATGAACGACCCTGAGACTGGTCCCGTCATGCTCCAAATATCCAGAATCTTCCAAACACTCAATCGCACATAGAGCTTTTTGGTGACCCCTTTGTGTGACTGTGGCAGCTTGTGCGTGTGTGTGTGTGTGTTTGACCATATTGGGATACGTGTGTGTGTGTGGAAGTGCGTGTATCTCAGTAGAGACACATGTATTGTTTTTTGCCTTGATAAACACAAAGCTGGAGGAGTCAGAGTATGAATAAAAATGTTATATATATAAATATAACTATTTATAACAGTACAGTAAAAACATATACAAAACAAATGTTAACATAAACATTATTATTACTGTAATAATAAAATAATTGAGATTTACTATGTTTTTACATTTTAATGAGAACAATTTATAATTCAGACAGACATGATTTATTTTATATAATTTCTCCTTGTGCAAAATGACATCAGAAATCAATTTGTTTACGGTTCAAAGAAAACTGTTGTTTTTTTGTGTATGTTCTGCAATATTTAAATATCAATTTACGGTTTTGTCTGTCTGTTTTAAATTGTTACATTTCATCAGAGGGGAATGTTTGGAAGAATTTTATGTCACGGTCATGTTTTGTTTTATCTCCCCATCAAAAGAACTGCTTCTGTTCGAGAGGCTGATTGTCCGAGCTGCAGCGTTACCTCTCTCTCTCTCCGTTCACGCCTGCGAGGTCACTGCAGGTCGACTGTGTAAAGAGAACAATTTGTCCTCGGAGCTTCTTCAAGAATATTTATTTGACTTTCTGGCCTTTTAGAGGAAAGCTGTTCACTAAACTGTCCGTGTCTTAGTCATGTTTTTACAAGAAAACGAAATATATATATATATAATAGGCTTGTGTGTTTTATTGTCGGTGTGCTCTTGAATGTCATGTTGAGTTCATTTAGCACCTGTTGACGTCTGTGAATATCACTACAGCACCGAGAAGTTACAGAAGCTGATTTTTTTGTGTGTGTGTTATGTCACAAAAGGCTGTAGTGGGATGCTGAATGAAACTAAACCTTATCAAAGGGGGTTTGTCTTTTTAAATCTTTAATCCGAATTTTGAGGATTGCACGCTCACAGCGGAGAAGCAAGCGTCAACGACAAGCAACCAATGTCGGGTCTTCTGGTTTACTGGGTTTTCCTTTTCTCTCTTGAGCGCAATGAACTATGCTGTCAAACCAAACCGGCACTATATAACCTGCCTTGGCATTAGATGTATCCTTTGAAAATACCCCAATATTTCTGTGCAATAGCGAGGACTCATGTTGATTTGAAGGGAGTGTGCACTGCAATGAGGTGTTATACAATATTAGCCTTTTTGCATAGAGCACTTAAAAAATCCCATAAAGGTGAACTTGGCTTCTCCTCACTGTACAGGGGAGTTAAAAAACAACAACATGGAGGACGGTGTGTTTTGCCAAGGTTTTGAGTGTTTTTATTCTATATTTAAAATGTGTTGTTGATGTGACTTTCTGCTCAGGGAGGCTGAGATTGTTTTTCTAGACCTGTCGTTACGGCAAACCTCTGCTCACCCCCCCACCCCCCTGAGTTCTAGTTTGACATCTGACAATGGCTTTAACTAATCCGCCTAGAACATTGCTTATGAATGAGAGCACCACAGAAAAATGGTTTTGTAAATGCAATATTTGAAAAATATTTAAATGTTGTAAGGAGAAGTGTTTGTTTGAACTGTGTATTACTACATCGTTTATATCGGAGCCAAACTACTTACTTGTTTTTGTGTTTATAATATTCTTAGCAAAACCTAGAAGTTAATCTACAAATGTGAACAAATTAAATGTTTCAAATTTTGTTTTTACAAACCATTATAAAACTCACAGGTCACAGTGTGATTTCAAGTTGTGTTTGAATGGAGGGTGATGTCCACACAAGTCTCTGGACGCATACAAATAATAATGGAGTTCTCATTTACCGCCCTTTTTTTTCAAGAGCATGGTCATTCTGTCTGAAAGTAGAATTTATTGGCACATTCAAATTTTGTGATACTTTCAATCAAAACTCTGCCCTCGCACTCAGGTTGCTCCTGCTGGTTTTCAGATCTGCTCTTGTCCTGCCTTTGTGTTGTGTGTGTTAGCTTTACTGGTTTGAGAGTCCTGTACAGGGCGTTTACTTTAACCACAATGAGGGCGGTATTACTTCAATTGCATGAAATCCATCCAAGCCACAAAATATTTGAGTGCCAGCACAAAGTTTGAGTTCTAGCCCTGCAGATCTCATCCTAGCAGGGGGTATTTGAGTGTCAGCGCTGGGTTTTGAGTGCAAGCATTACAAAATTTGATCATGAAATCAATCAGTCCAGCTCTCAAACTGAAAACACTGCTCTTGAATAAAGACGGGGATAAAAAAAACATAATGACTCTCTTGAAATAAACCCTGGGAGATTGCATGAGTTTCATAAAAACGCAGGCGTCAACAGGAACAGGAAAGAATAAAAATTGGTTGAACTACTTATTGGATCAGTGAAGAGTGGTCGGAGTCACAGGTTATTGTTTCCACTCAGCTTTCATGCAGGACTGTCCCAGATCAACAACCTATGCAATATACTCTCACAGTCTGTTCATTCAAACAGCTGCGTGGCTACTGGCGTCCGAAATACTATCACATTAAAGTTATTTTTTGTGGCTGTATTATTTGGATTCCGTGTGGTTTTTCGGTGACAAAGGCCGGGGCAGTATCCACGGTATAACCAGTGGTTACCACAGGGACCAAAGTTAGATGGGTTAGTCTACAGAGAGGGAATCATGTATTTACATTACATTATATATTCACATGCATTTTGAGAATAAAGTCAAAATGTTGAGCGTAAATTCCAAGACTTAAATAAGTACTCTTTCAATACTATGTACAGTGTATGTTAGAGTATCCTACCACACTTCAATATACATTTTTATTTATATTCCAATGGAAAACATAGACACATGCTTTCGCTAATTCAGCCTAAGATTAGGACACATACTCAATATTGAAATGTTTAAATGTTGTACCACTTTTCACCACTAGATGGACGCATTAGTCAAAGTCACACAGAACACTCTTTCATCAACTTGTCAAACAAAAATCACAAATGTAAAAAGAAGTATAATCTTTATCTTTGATAATAATTGAGATTTACAGCTGGATTATTATTTAAAACTCTTCATGTACTGTTTCCTCAGGACCTTAGTTCATGATATGATAAGATAAGATTGATAAGTTTGTGTGTGCATTTGTTTTCGATATGTAATCCTTAATGATTAGAAACGTGTTTATTAATTTATAAGTTTATTTATTTCATCGATCAAACAAAAGGATTTCAATGCAAACACCAAATTTTGAATGAAAAGTAGCAGACAGATTAATAATTTTGTTTTCCTGCTCTTTAATCAACTACTCAAACAAACATCATACAATCAAACGTGTAAAAGAATAATAATCCGAGCTTTATCTCTAACAATGACAGTTACTGGTTTGTTATTGACAGTTCGGACCAGTCCTGCGTGTAATGGTCTGGAAGCTCATCACGCATGCGCAGTCGCTGCCCAGGCGGATGATAATTGCGGGCAGAGCGCGAACCCAGCGCCGCCTCCCTGGTCCCAGTGTGCGTCTCTCCCACTAACATGAAGCTCTTCACCCCCACTCGGACCCACAGGAGCCGCTGAACGCCGCCGGAAAGCCCCCATCTCCCGCTGTCTCCTCCTGCTCTCTCATCCCGGCCCGCGGAGGTGTCTCCGTGGAGCGGTCGCCACGCAGGCCGCGGATCGGGGTCTCGTCGCTGGGTGGAGACTGCCCAGACTCCCAGTTAGCACCGTTAGCTCGCTACGATGAGTCGCTGCTGCCACCACCACCTCCATCACCACCACCACCACCGCTTCTGCGTCTCTTGTGTTCAGCGAGGCGGCTCCTTGGTTAGTGGTTCACCCCGACTGAGCTGAAGGGCGACCCGGGAAACCACGCCGCACCTTTCGA
Source organism: Pseudopleuronectes americanus (assembly GCA_038501795.1). Lineage (NCBI taxonomy): Eukaryota > Metazoa > Chordata > Actinopteri > Pleuronectiformes > Pleuronectidae > Pseudopleuronectes > Pseudopleuronectes americanus. Next base: position 3,325,812 of record CM076718.1, on the reverse strand, counting down.
GGTAAAGTCTCGCCTGCTAGCTTAACACCTTCCGCGGGGCGGGGGGGGCTGATGAGACGAGCTAACGGTTAGCTAGCCAGTTAGCTCGGTGCTTCACATTTGCATGCCCGGCCACTTGAGCTCACATCACCGCTAAGCAAATGAGTGTCAACCCGGTGACCACAATAACAACAACTCGCCTGAGGTGGAGTTTAAAGCCAATCTGTTAAATTAGCCATTTTTCTCTACCTAGTCCGACAAGCTAGCTTTGGGCCGCCGATGGCAACACACAGGGGCAAGGTAGCGTTGAGGTAATGCTACAGGTAACACAACACATGCTGACTCTTCAGGTAAACTATGAGGAACACGCCTCAGGACTCTAGCGTGAAAGCGTTTGTGTGTTTGTGTGTTCACGTCCTCCCATCGGTGTTAGTGTCTTTATTGATTATGAGTTGGACGTGTTATTATTATTCATACGCATCAAACAAAGCCACTGGTGCAGCAGTGTTCCAGTAAGACTACTCTGAACTACATGTTGGAAACACAAGTCCACCTCAGATACTGCAGTTTCAAGGTGTCTGGAATAATACAAATACAACTTGTACTACACAGTCATGTTCCAACTCAATCAAAACATTGAGCACACACAGGGGACTTAAATATTATTACTTTGAAATATGTAAACTTGAGATGTACTTGTTTAAGGAATAATGACAACAATAAACTTGACAGCCAGAAGTGAACACAATACAATTTTAAAAAACAGACAAGGCAGCCGACTGAAAGTTAATTGGCCACGAGAGAAAGCAGTAAAAATGATAGAATCAAAAACTGTAAAGATTAATGCAAATCAAACATTTGAATAAGCAAATGGTTCGAGATAAGATTTAAAAGAAGCTAAAAAGGAACTGAGTGTTACAGAGTTTGGGAGTCTTCATAGCAAAAGCTCACCTTCCCCACCGATCTACCTGGAAGTGACCAGCAGTCACAAGATGAGGTTTTTCCTGACAACAAATTCAACCATCATTAGTTGTGAGTCAGAACTGGAACACCACTATCACAATTTCATAGAGATTGTCAATCAGAAGGCGTTCATAGTTATCAGCAACCTGTAAGTTTCCCCAGACTTTTGAATGTAGTGACAATGTGCTTTGTGTGAGTGGTTCAAGCACAACACAAATAGTTTGTTCTCCAGTTGTGCATGATATGCTTGACTGGAACATTCACCCTTGTGTTCTGGACAGCTTTGTGCGACTATACTCTCCCTGCCACTGTTGAGTGTTTGACCCTTCCTGTCAGGGTGCTACTTTAGTACTTATGTCTCTCCCACTAAATGCTCGTCCTAATTAACCAATGTAAAGAGAAAATTTTTCCTCAATAATCAACCAGAGGAGATGAGATTTGAGTTAATTATTAATTCAAAGATTTCTAATGGAACCTCCAGCTGCTCCCAAGCCACGCCGAGGGGCTTTGACACCTGTCATATTGTGATTAGCTCTTATTTGGCTTTGCAGTGTGACTGTAAAATAGTGTTTGACTTATTTTTCTTCTTTCTTTGAAGATGGATGTTGATTATTGTGCCGGTGGGGACAGTACCAGGAGGAAAGTGGATCTGACTGTGGCAGAAGGCACAATGGATGTTACGCCACTGGAAATGTACGACTCCGCCAGAGCAAAAATAGCTGCCAACCTCCGGTGGCTATTTGCAAAAGCCTACGGCATCGGTAAGTAATGTAAATTTATGTTTAACCTTTACAAATGCTAAGACGCTGGATGCAGTATATAGATTTACAGTCGTCTTTATGACTTGTTTATATAAAAAGATCTGTAAATATGTCACTATGGACCAAAAATAAGTTCCTACCCTGAAATTCAGAGCATATTTTCCTCATATGCTCATATTTATTTTAGAGATTCAGATGAAGTTGTTGCAACAGTGGGTTTACTCCTCAACATACTGGTGGTCAGCAGATTGTGTGCTGCTTCTTTGCTGTAACATTGACAGCAAGAGCCCAAGAGAAAGAGATATTTGTGTATATGTGCACTCAAGCCAACACTAATTCCCTCATGACACTTGGCAACAGAATCCTCCCTCGCTGACTCACAACATCCTTCCATTCTCACAGAGTGGCCGGTGAGCTTGAACCCAACTCAGGCAGAGTGACAGACTCTGAGGTTTGAGGCTATATTTGTTAGACTGTACTCGGAGCATGGAAAATACTGATCTGCACTGCCAGTCACTCACACTCCATGTTTAGATGATATCAGCATTAGCAACAGGGGCGTGGCCGAACTAGAGCAGATTTCATTGTCTTGTCTGAGAATGCAACTGGTGATTATTGAATAAATTTCAATGATTTGAAAGGAGTTTCCTTTTATGGGTGTGTTTTAGTTGTGGCTGTATGACAAGCACCCTAAAAAGATCCATACTCCACTGAGCTCACACACACTCATGCAGCACTGGATGTCAAAAACAATCCAAAAATGTTTTAAATGGGCTGATGTTGGTATTACTTTTCTTTGCGAACCTTCACCCACATTACAAATTTCCTCCTCTGCATTCACACATGGCTTCAGAAAACATCTTCACTCTTCAGCAAGAGTCAAGCATCATTGATGACTATAAATTGAGATGATGTTGAGTTACATTAGCTGCAAAGCGTGGTGGCCCAGAAGGCAGCGACATCATCTTCCTCTCATGGGAACTGAATGTATTAGGCCCATTTTATTTTTCGCCCCATGGCTCATGTGGCTTCTGTTGTGATGCTAATGCTGCACAGTTGTTGACTTGTCTTGTTCAACGACTGACAGACACAGACAGTGACGTAGTCCCATTTTAGATAATTGCAGCAGTCAAGTGATGTGGGGGGTTGTCAGGGATGCAGGTGCATCTGGTGAGTGCTCATTACCTTCTTAAGTCTTTGAACCAGCAGGTTAATGACGGTGTACAAGCTCTCCAGCCCTGCTGCTCTTTGCATGTGTCACAGCTGCTGCCAGCCTCAGGGACAGACAGACAGACAGACAGACAGACGCATTACCAGTGAGAGTGAGCGCCTGTCATGGTTGCAGGCACATCCGCTGGTCGTTGACCTGCGCTCTCCCCGGTTTGTGGTGCAGATCACGGTTGGCTGACTGTTGCTGTAGCACATCCTGGCTCTTGTTGCCAGACCCCATCCTCCGCCCCATGGAGGATGTGGCACGAGGGTGGGGGGGTTGCTGCCAGAAGAAATCAGTGTCTGTGGAATGAAGTCAAACGTGAAGACTCGCCCCAGCCAGACCCCCTTTTGTTTTCATACACAAATAGTCCCACTGTTTAATATGTTAATAAACTCAGAGCATAGACCGAGACGCAGCTCTCCAGGAATGACCCACACCCCTCTGTGTTATTCCTAATGAGTTAATTACGTCATATGACAGCATCCTTATTTGCGACGCGTGTATGGCTGCAGGCAACATATCTGTGTTGTTGAAGTGCATGTTGAGTTTATAGATAGAGATAATTAGATCAGTCTTTATTTAAAGAGCACATATGGTGGTGGCGGTAGTACATGGTTGCATTCTGTCGTATTTATCGATTAAAAATATGATTGTCAAAAGCAACATTGGTAGCACGGCTTCATAAAACCACGGATTTATAAAAACTGTAACATCACCACAACGTAAAATAACTCAATAGATTTCATAAAGGCAACAAAAACACCACTTGTGCAGTTCAGCTTCTGTGTTTGTCTTGCTGGAAGTAGCTGCCTTCCTGTCACACACACATACAGAGCTTACACTGTGTTTCTGGAGCTAAGGCCGAGTTCAGAACTGGGTTAATTCTATCAGCGTGATTTTGGACAGGTTTGGTTCTGTTTCTACTTGCAGAGTAAATTTATGTTGTGTGCGTGCCTGGAGTCCAGTGCGGCTTCATCTCATGCCCTTACATGGCTGGTTTGGAGAATGACTTCACATCTAAAGCAGCAGAATCTCTTGTTTAGGTCATAGTTTCTTTTTTGTCCTTTATGACTTCAGTATTGTTCAACTAACCCTAGCCAAACCCACCATGTAACCTGAGAAGCTTGCTTTCACTGCAGCCGTGGCTTAGTAAGTCTCTGCTTCCTAATGTACTCCTGAAGCAACAAGCTGTGACTTACACCTGCAAATGGCCATGTTTGCCCAAAGCAAACTGACGCAGACAAGGAGCAAATAGAAGAAAGAAAGCACGTTGCTTTGTTACATTCCTGTAGTCTGTTGACATTGTAGGGGTTTTTATAGATGGAGGGAGTGTTTACCTTCTTTTTCCTGCTTCATCATATATCTTACTAAACTGTTGTCTCACTAGCTATCCCATTTATATTGTAATGTACTACATTAGAAGCACGTTCCTAACACCATTCTCTCCATTGCAGACCATATTCCAGAGGACTTGAGGGACCCATTCTACACAGATCAATATGACCAGGAACACATAAAGCCGCCTGTCATCCACCTACTGCTGTCCTGTGAGCTCTACTGCCGTGTCTGCACCCTCATCCTCAAGACGGAGCAGGCAGTGTCTCTTCAGTGCCACCTGTCCGTCATCCAGGCCCTGTCCAGAAAGGGCATTTATGTCGTGGAGAGTGACGATACGCCCGTCACAGATGGAGACCTGGCCTGTGTGCCCATCAAAATGGTGAGTAGATGCACTGGGGGAAAAAACAAACAAGCAGATATCCTCATCAATGCCTGAGCAGTAAATCACTGAGTACGCCTGGCCTGTTAATGAGGGTTGATTATTGTGGTTGCTCACTGGACGCGTACACAGTTTACTCTCATGTGCATCGAAGTGCAGTGCGTGTCCATCACGGTCGCAGGGACACGCACTGCTTAAGTGAAAAATTATGCTAACGTCTGCCTGTCTAAGATGCTTATAAAGAACTTGGAAGAATGGATGTTTTTTAACAGTTCACCGGGCCACTGCTGTTTGCACTCATGTGAACATGAACCCCTGTTAAAAAATGTTCAATTTGACTTTCTAATGCGTCAGTCCTCCATGATATAACATAAAAATGTACATCCTTAGTTTATACACTTACTGTTCATCACACAGCTTTTAGCACCAGACAGACTGTGATGTTCCAGCAGCTTTCACTAAAAATAACTTGTTGCACTGACACCAGAGAAGACGGGAACCAGGGCCGGTCGCTACAACAACTCTGCACATCTCCTCTATAACCCCCAGCACTTCCTGTTACTGGTGTATTTTCTTACCACATTGAAACCTGTGCAAGTAGTCGGTGGTTTTATATTCACTCAGCTGTAACCACAGGCATTTGTCACACTTCTTTAAAACCTTATTTGCAATTGTTTCACATTATACGCTGTGTATAAGTGTCAGACATGCTCTGCTGTTTGAAGTGGAGGAACAGTGTGTGGAGGCAGATTTGGATGCACCCTTATCATTTTCATTCAAATCATTTGAAGGAGGATATCCTGATAGAACTGCTGAGATTTGAATATGTAAAGGGTTATAATGCCATGGCAGTATAATGCACCTTATATTTATTTCATTAAAACATTGATACTCTGCTTTTAGTGAAGAGTTCAACATTAAAGTGTCTCACTCATGCAGCAGTGTTATTGCATTTAGCACAAAGTTTGGGTGGAGCACAATCCTTAATCACTGATAATTACCTTTTTATTTAGGGCTGCAGATAATGATAGTTTGTGTGATGAGCTCATCCACATTGTAATTTTAAAAAGCCAACTTGACTCAGTGTTTTATCAAAGAGTCAAAACCACAAAGACATTTACTCTAGAGACATAGATGACTTGAAACCTGCAAACTGTATATAAAAGTAGATCTACCTCTTTCTTATTGATGTAAATTCTGTCCATTGCATCACAGCTGAATTACTGTGATAACCTTGTGTTCAAAAGGGCCTTCTTTTAATCAGAATTTGGTTTATTAAGCTGCTGTTTTTCATATTTATCTAACTCGTACTCTTACTTTGTCAAATATAACTTTCTATCTAGCTCAGGAGAACAAAATCTACAAATCCTCATATGAGGCCTGTTCCCTCTCAGAACAGGAACTAATCAGGACCATAAGAGGGTTACTCTTTCGATAATACCTCAAAGAATGTTTTTTTTTGTCAGTGACATTTTTCTACATTTCCCCCACCCAATCTGTTAAGAGCATTTGCTGAATGTTGACACGTGAAAATTTGAAAATCCTCCAGGGCTCAGTTTAAAAACCTTTTCACACAAAACTGTGCTCCACTCTTGCTTTATTAGGAGATTGAGGAGATAAGATGAATCTATGTACAGAGAAGTCTTGTGTTTTTATAAAGGGAAACTGGTGGTTTGTCTCTCCTGAGCCTTTCTGTAGTCGTCATCAGCTTAATATTTTCACAGATAAGCTCGTAAACGGGTTTAATGTCCTCTGTGTGTGTCGGTCCTCACCTGTAACAACAGCACCAAGTCAGTGGCAATGAGATCTAAAGTCTCACAATTTCAAAAAGAGCACTTCACGCAGGATACAAGGAACACCAAGCAGCTCGCTTGATCTCGGCCATCTTCTTACCCTTTTGTTACCATGGAAACCTGCTCGGGTGCCCCTCTGCAGGCTGCCTATTCTGGGATGTGGTGTCTGCGTTTCCTGCGAGCAGCCTGACAAAATAATCCACGGAGGCCCTTGTGTAAGCATCCAGACACAAAGCCTGGTGAGGGGATGGAAAATCCTGAGCAGGACACAGCTTATCTCTAATAGACTGTAGGAACCCCCCCCCCACTCCCAGTGTGCTGACTTGACAAGAGGTTTCCATAGCAACCTGCGTATTCCGAGAGGGAGTGTGAGAGCCGGAATGAGATCCCGTACCTGCAGACTGTTTGATCTAAAATAGAGATTTTTAGGTGCTTGCCCTGTTTTAATTTGAAAACCCTTGGGTTGTTGCGTTTTAGTCGGGGCGGGCAGAAACTGGCTTTATTTTTTCACGGTTTTTCCCAGAATTTTTTTAAATGTAGCATCGCTTTTGTTGGAGCAACAGCAAGCCGTACTCTAGAATCCACTTTTGTGTATTTCTGTGTGTGTGTGTGTTGCTCATCTTGTCAGCGTGCACTACCACAGCTCGGGGGAACCGCAGCCCTCTGCTCCCCATGAGGCTTTCACTGAACACATGAAGGGCAGAGTGAGAACAAAATATATGAACAGCACATCTGTCAGATTTGCTCTTTTGTGTATTTATTAAGAAACACTTGTTAACGCTTTGGTGTTCAATGCGCTTCATCTTTTTTTTTATGCTGAGTCGTTTCATCTTTTTTTGCTGAATTCTGCCAAATCAATTTGAATGTTACTGCTTCCGATGGTTCTGATAATTCTGTACTCGCCAGTTTCTGATATTTAGCTTGTCACTCACATCTTGATTGTCTGAATCGAACAGTTTTTTCTTTACCTTTTAGGATAAAGTGTGTTCACTGTGTAAGATCAATGTTTCTATAAACCGTATTCATCTTTTAAAAGACGGCATATAAACAAGGGTCGTGAACAATGGACTGGCAGTCGAAAAGGAACAAATACCTATCTGACATGGCACTAATGCTTAATTTGCCTTTTGAAAACAGGCCAGTTGAACAGTAGCTCCTGGGCAATTGAATGAAATGACCCAGCAGAAAGCAGCAGAGCAGCCTTTAGCTTCCCGTACACACAGTCTTTCCTCCTTCATGTATTAACTGTCCCCTGTCTTCTACATTATAGTCGAGGTTTGTCTGGAAGTTTATTTTCCCTGTTGTTCTCTGTGCCCATGGATCTTGTGCTGTGGAGAAAGCTCATTAAAGCTCTCATTTGTTACGTTAACCATCATAATCTCTAAGCACTTCCATCACCAATTGGATTATACTCTCCGCCTGATGTTCAAAGCCCTGACTGAAACAATGGCATGCACTGTAAATATTTGTTCTGTAATGTTCTGGAGCTCTGGACTAAAATCCTTAGTAGTAGACTTTTACACAGAATTAGATTGTTACAAAATTAAGCTTTGCCAGCTGAGACAGAAGATCTATTAGTATTTGGTCTGTGTAAATTCCCACTGTGGCTATCAAGGGATCAATATTTGAACTGGTTGCCACCTGGTAAGACACTTGAAGTAAGGACGCCCCTGCTGGGCCTCTTGATTATATTAGGATGTAGAGAGCGGATCGGACACCCGTTGTGCGAAAGAGAAGATTCTCACTTTGATTAAGACATGTTGGTTATTTAAAGCTCCACAATTGTTTAGGGACCGCAGAATGTCCCCCCGGAGATCTGAATTGGATAATAACATTATCCATTAATCTCATCCATTTATCCACACCCCTTAGTGGATGTGAAGTCCCAGTATCCACTGGTCACTAACATTTCCTGATTCTTCAAAGATGGAAGACAACCTGTAATGGGTTTGAAAATATTCTGTTTAAAGTCTGTTCACTGGTTTCTACGTGGAACCGCTAAATAAAGGGAATATAAAAAATGCCCTTAAACACTTTTTGCATTGTCTAATGAGCTCACTGTAAATCTACAGTAGACTGTGACGTATTTTGTGGAAGGCTGGAGGTAACTTGCATGTAATCTAATGAAACTGTATTGTCCTGTTTCTCTTTCTCTCTCCCTCAGAGTTCTCACATGCCCATGATCGATGCCCTGATGATGGCCTACACAGTGGAGATGATTAGCATCGAGAAAGTGGTGGCTTCCGTCAAGCGCTTCTCCACCTTCAGTGCCTCCAAGGAGTTGCCCTTTGACCTGGAGGACACTATGGTCTTCTGGATCAACAAGGTTAGGACACATGGACAAAACGGCATCCCATACATCTTTCACTGACCTCTTACTCTCTAATGTCTCACTGGTCAGGATCTTAGGCTCCTTCTCATTTACCCCTTAGCACCTAGTTTGTTGAATAATCATTTCCTATTAACATCATAAGTGACAGTGGTTAGCTTGTGTTCTTGAGGCCTGTTTGTCACTGGTGAGCAGACACTCGCCAGCAGATAGCAAGGGACACACAAGAGGCTCAGTCTTATGTTGCAGTCATATTTCAAGGGGTTAACGGCCTGAGGCAGCGATAACCATGACTCAGTGTTTCCATGAATCATGATAATGTTTCACACCATTGTCTGGGAAAAGAAAAGTGTCCATTTCACGGTTTAAAATCCCATGGGCTGTCATTTATCCTGATTTAACATGTTGATAAATTGATTTTACATTCTCTGCTTATAAAAATAGTTTAAAACCACAAACTTCACTGAAGAGCCAAAATCAATCCGTAAATAAATCAAAATATTAAACTACGAATGGAGAAAACTATGTAAAAAAACATGAAAGAATTGCGTCTTGTGTATTAATCTGAGTGCAGCAGTGAAATCTGATACCTGAGCCGCTGAATGTGTGACCAGATTTATAATAACCACGTTACTGCTGAACATGTAAATGCGTTCGGTTATCTGCGTAACCTGATTTCCCTGTGTAAACTCGTGTTACTTTATCACATGTGAATGCACTGAACATATCATGACTTCCTCTGCAGGTCAACATGAAGATGAGAGAAATATCGGAAAGAGAACACAAAGTCAAGCATCACCCTTTGGAATCCCCCAGCCACCAAAAGGTAAAATAAAACCCCTAACCCTCATTTTAGAAACTCTTTCCTCATTAAGTCTTTATCCAGGTGGATGTCTGCCACAAAAACCTCTTTTAAGTAACGTGCTTCAAGAAAACAGCTGGATTTTGCTTTTCCTATGAAATGTTCTGACCTTGCTCTTTTTCTCTGTTCAAACCGAAACCACATCCAATCCTTATTGTCTGTGGCCTCTGACCTGTTAATCTCTCTGCTCCTGTTCCTCATCTGTACCTCCCTCTCCTCTTTTATCCCTGCAAACTGGATAGTCTCCCTCCAAATGGTATTGGAAGCTAGTCCCTGTAAGTTGGATGCCAGTCCCCCCCCCTCCAGCCTTCCCATTACCCCATTATCTCCCCTCTCTCCTCCTTGCACGCATCTGTCTGAGCTGATCATTCAAGCTCATTCTGTGCTGCTTGTAGCCAACGTGTCTGCAGGGGGGAGAAAGCTGACGACCATTTTCTTATTTTCTCCTTGTGATAAACATGTCACACACGTGTTAGGCTGTTCTGACCTTGTGTCGAGTGTCCAAAACACATTATTTTTGGCTGTGCTATCATTTCAAGCTCAACTAGGCCATGTGGATTTGATATGTGTGTGTGAATACTTGTAAAGATAGATATTTTGAGGATAGATGTGAGTTTTAGGACTATTGAGGTGAGGACATTTTAGAAAAGTGAGGATATTTTGACCAGTCTGCACTCGAGCCCAATCAATATCTTTTGGCTGATATAACTACATCTTAATACTTTTATTTTTCTTCTTTTATATCCTGTTAGATTATGGTTAAACTGTAATTAATGGCTGTTTGAGGGTTATGATGTAGTTTTAGGTTTAGAGATAGAATTAAGTTTAGGGTAAGGAAGCTGGGGAATAGGTTACGTCCTCGCACAGATAAAAGTAATGATGTTTGTGTGTGTGTGTGTGTGTGTGTGTGTGAGAATAAGAGCAAATCCATGCCTACACTGCTCCTTTGCTTTGCAGTCCCATCCCCGGCCACCTCCTCTCACTGATCTGCTTTGTCACTTCTGCTCCAGTCTCCCTGTTCTGCTCTCACAAACTGTCTCCAATGTGCTCACTGTCTCCTTGTGACAATGTCTGTGTATATTCATGTGTGTGTTTGTGTGTTAGCCTGATGTCTTTCACAAGCCGGCCCACTGCATGCTGGAGCCAAAGGAGCTCACTGAAGCGGTACAGTGTTTCCTTTCAGTCAGGAGGGGATTCCCCTCAGTTGTGTTGTAATAGAGCCTCTGGTTAGGTTAGTGAGTTTCACCTGTGACTTGTGACCACACCTGCATCTCTTCAGTTGCTGTAGTTCTGTAGAATAGCCTTGACTGAAGTAAACATTAAATAATTTGATGTTTTTAGATCCTTGTATTTCTTGCTTTTAGAGTACTTGTGCTATACATGGTCTGTTTAAATAGTGAATATTTAGCACTGGCTCTATTTGGCACATAAAGGTACACAAATACAATCTGATGCACAGTACAACAACTCTGCCACATATTCTCCCTTTTACAAAAATAACCTACGACAGTTAATTAGTAAATACCTCTCAATCCAAATAAACACAATTATCTCTGTCAAGGTAGAATTAACTGCTAAACTGTTGAACTGGATTGTTTTTGATTTTACAGGTGTACCTATTAAGTGGCCAATAGTTGCACATTGAGCTCTTGATTTAGATTTGATGCATTGATCTTGCACATATTTAATAATGCAATTTGATTCTGTAGACTGTATATAAAGATGCATGGCATTTCCAAAAGTGAAGCCAAGTCTTGATTGCCCCCTGTCTGCAGTAGTGGTCATAAACCCTGCTACCTTAATGCTAGCCGATGGGACATGAGTCAAATTTAAAAGTTTCTCATAGATGGTTTTCTGTCATTTTAGATAGTTGTTATCACGCTGATGTTAATTAGTTTTAGTTAGATTTTTCTTCTGGGATATTTTGGCTTGGTTTCTGGATAGTAAGAAGATGTGTAGACGTGTCTTCCATCTTTATATACAATCTATGTAGATAATTCTAACTGCATTTTCTAAAAACTGATTCATTCTGTCATAAAGATAATTACAGATGCATAAGTCATGACATAGGGAGCGGTGTTTCAAGTACAAGGTGATTAATTGTATGCCTTGGCTTCACAAGCAGTTTTACCAGTCAGTGCAGACTCTGGTATCCTGTACGATCTATATCTGTGTTGCTCCAACTCATATGTAGGTTTGTAAGTAGTTTTTATTTTGAATTAATCAATCAGGTGTTTGTGCCTCGTGCAACAATCTTTAATTGTTGTTATTTGAGTCGGTTGTGTTGTTATTTGTGCTTCTCGTGCTCAATTTGATTAATCAATGGTGGGAAATAAGTAGAGTAACCTTAAATGCTGCACAGAGCTTGTGTCCAAAATACATCTGCTGTGAATGAGATTCTGTTACAACCACACACTCATTTCCCATAAGTGGGCCAGCGTTTACCCCAGTTTCCATCCCAGTCAGCTGCTACACGCTGTCTGGGCTCCACCTGGCTGCCTTCTGGTGGAAGCCGTAGGAAGGCCGACCCTCGACTGTCTGGTTCCTGTCACTGCTCGAACACCTTCACCTCCATCCTCTCACTGGTCCTCGGGGTTCTCCATTGAACTGGTTGACCACGGTGCCAGCTTGACCTTTTCTCTATTACATCACACCTGCTGTTGGATCAGTTCGGGAGGAGTTTCGAATATCTTTTACTTTGAAATTCCCGAGGAGAACCTTGAACTGATACTTACAGTATTTGGCTAAAGCATGACCTGTCATACCCTGGTGGGGTGTGTTGCTGCTGTGGTTTTTTTTCTTCCTCTTAATAAACTGTCATGCGCTCCCCCTGGTGGTTAGGTGCGATATCGCCGGGAGCATGCTTCAGGCAGACAGCAGGCCTTCTTCCCTCTGCTGGAGGAACTGATGAGGGATGTCTGTGACGGAGCTGCACTGCTCGCTGTGGTTCACTACTACTGCCCGGACCTCATGAAGTTGGATGGTAATGCTGCGTCTCATGCACACACACACTAGACACACACCTTTCATCAACACCTACATCACATTAATTATCAGTTGCTGTTGAAGCCTCTAGAGATCATCAATCTCTCTCTGCTGACGGTGCATGTAATATCCAGCCTCTCAGTCCATGTGTGATCCTGCTCTGGTAACTTCACACGGCCTGTTGGCCCCATGTCACCGTGTGACATTTATAGCCGTCAGGTCAATGAGCCGTGTCCTAATCTGACCTGCTCTCTGCCTTGTCTGATCAGACATTTGCCTGAAGGAAGTGCCCTCCATCGCTGATAGCCTGTACAACATCCAGCTGCTCAGAGAGTTCGCCAACGAGTATCTGAATAAAAGTTTCTATCTGACAACGGAGGACATGCTCTACTCGCCCCCCGTGCTCAAGGTAACCGACATGAAGTGTTTTCATAAACATTTACATAAAAGAAGTAACAAGTCATTAAAGTCAAGAGCCGATGTTCAAGTCTGTTCTTGTGTTCTCCGTGCAGCACAATGTGATGGTGTTCATCGCTGAGCTCTACTGGTGGTTTGAAACTGTCAAACCAGAGTTCGTCCAGCCCAGAGATCTCCAAGAGTTTAAAGATGGTGAGCATCACAGTGTGACTTCTACTCGTACGAGAGGAAAATGTCACATGGTGACAGATGACCTGTGTGACCTTTCAAAGCTGCTCAGCATGACTGTGGCTTAGCATTCTTAAAGTTAAACCTCTTACTGTTTTTTTCCAGTTACTTTCATAATCATTGGTTCACTTGTTAGTTGTCAAGCAACAAAACCAAACATTCTGTTATTCCAGCTTCTCTAAAATGTAAGAATTTATAACGATTAATCAGTTAACCAAGGAATATTTTTCTGATTAATTGATAAAGACATTAACTGTTTGTTGCAGCCCTGTTTATAGAAGATTGTAGATTACTTTTTTGTTTTTTAACTTTTATTTGGGTCATGATCTGGAGATAAATCACTCTGTGTTCCACTTTTCTTGAAACAGAGAACTTCAGTCACTGTTTGAATGATGTTTTCTAACGATCATTGTCTCTCTTTCCTCAGCTCGAGCCATAGCTCAGCCCAAGAGTTCCCGTCCATTAGTGCCCATTTCCAACGCCACCAAGCGCAGCTTCCTGGCCAGTCCTGGCGTGGCTGATAACCAGAGCAGCCCTGAAGTCTGTAACAGGTACTTCCTGCACCCTGAAGACTCTGACCCCCTGTAAGTCTTCTCTCGCTTTGCTTCTCATTCCACCCCGTCATGATCCTGCTAACCAGTTACAGTAACTGGTTTGGAAGTTATGCCATGTCTGACCATCATTTTCTCATTTAAGCTCGAGCTTCATTTCTGGACAGTGGGAGGAAGTGGAGACACGTGGTCCATCTTTGTATGGTTTTGGCAAATCTCACATTTTATTGATTTCTGTTTTTTTTTGATTTCAGTAAAGGGGGTCCAGCCTTCAGTCCTTCCCACCCACTACTGCCCCTGCGACAGAGACAGCAGAAGCAGCAGGGAGAGGACGGAGCAGGTAAGACGGTGGAGCCTCCTCATTTTGATTAGGGTTAATATTCAAACTGTCCCGTTTGTGTGTCCTTTGAAGATCTGTTTTATACATGATTGTGTTTTTTGTTAGGTCTGAGAAACCGCTCAAATTCTCTGACTCAGATGGACGGACAACCCAGAGGTTCTGTCACTGCATGGCCAGAGAAGAGGCAAAGGTAACGGAAAACAGCACAAATGCATATTTAAATCCATAAGAAATGAGTGTCTATGTTATACTGACTTTACAATTTCCCCCCCATGCTCTCTCTCTGCAGACCAGTGTCCACGCTGAATCCCTACATGCTGCATGCAGCCGCAGACGGTGATGCAGATGTGGCCTCTGGAGACAGCGTGAGTCTGGCTCGCTCCATAAGTAAAGACAGCCTGGCGTCCAACGTCCTCAACGTCACACCCAAACACCAGCCCTCTATCCACCAGCCCTCGCAGGGTGCAATGCGCAGAGTCAACGGCCACGGCCTGCTGGCCAAAGTCAACATTGAAGATGACGACAAAACTATTGTGGCAGTCGCACGGACTGAATCTCCCACGGTCCCCAAACAGGCTGACGGGACACAAGCGACTGCCGCAGTGTTGTCTAAACCTTCCCCTGAGTCAGATAGCTTTTACCTAGAACCACTGATGCCTGCCGTTATCAAAACGGCTAAAGAAAAGTCTGTATGCCTAAACAAGGAGGAGGAGAGCGGTGAGGTACCCCACTCCTCAGGAAGGGGATCTTTACACAGAGGAGATGGATCTACATCAGCAGTTCGTAGGAAAACATCCTGCACCCTAAACCAAACTCTTCCCCTTACAGGTGAGGAGGCAGACTTGTCAGAGGAGCCTTGCCAGAGTCAGTCAGGTTTGAGGCCCACTGCCACAAGCAGCGTGGACCCCTCGGCCAGAGAGCCAGCTGGGGGTTTCTACCTGCATTCAGACACTGAAGAACCAAAGTGTGGCCCGGGCCTGGATGCTGAGCTGGAAGACCTGGATGAGGAAGAGGAGGATTTGGATGAAGCGAGTACCACTAAAGACCCCAATTGGCCCAGGAAAGCCTTCAATGAGGAAGATGAAGAAGAAGAATCAGCCAAACTGCAAGAGGATATGAATGTGAAAGAGCATGATGACAAAGACATGAACGGAGGCAGCGGGCGTTCCAGCCCCTGTCTCAGCGCTCACTCCCAGGCCAGCAGCATGGCCAGTGGCAGCGTGCGCATGACCTCCTTCGCAGAGCGCAAAGCTCAGCAGCAGCGTTTCGGCAGCAACCACGACCTCCGCTCCAGTGCCTCCAGCTCCCAAAGGACCACCCCAGATGGGTCAGAGTGCAGCGGGCCCCTGTCGTCCTCCTGGAGGGTTAAAAGAGACCAGAGCCCCTCCTCGCCCATGGGAGGATGCTCTCGTTCAGGGGATGGTAGCGGTGGCGTCCTGGCTTCTGAACTTGTCGGGCTACGTATGCAGCTGGAGGAGAAGCGACGTGCCATTGAGCACCAGAAGAAGAAGATGGAGGTGCTGTCGGCGAGGCAGAGGCAGAAGCTGGGAAAGGCAGCTTTCCTGCACATCGTAAAGAAAGGTGGAGGCAAGGGTGACACTTTACCCAGTGCGCTTAAGGCCGCCATCTCGAAAGAAGAGCTCAATGGAGAAAAAGGACCATCAAATAAAGGTGGCCTATCTGTAGAGGCCCTGAGGGGAGACAAAGAGGTGGTGGGAACCCCCCCGCCTGGTGCCTTAGAAGCAGATAAGAAAGGAAGCAGCGGCAGCTTCTATCTTGAGGAAGAGTTGGACCTAAACGAGTGCAGCCGCTCCATCGAGCTGCTGAACGACGCCATCGGCAGCATCCAGCAGCAGATGATGCAGATGTCACTACAACAGGAGATGTTGATGAAACAGAATGTACAGTCGCCCCCTGCTGGTGGAGCCCCGCCTCCTCCTGCTCACGCTAGTGACAAAAACAGTGACTCTAAGTCTGGGGGCCAGCTTTCATTTTGTGGAGCACAGCTCTGGCAGTAACACCGCCCCCACCAGGAAACCCCCCAAGCTGAGCTCAGGCCGGAGCTCCAGGTCCAAACCATCAGAGCTAAAAATAGCCAAGGAGCAAGTCCGGCAGGTGTCCAGGACCCTCACCCCCACAAAGAGTGGGTCAGAGACTTTACCACACATGAGGCATTTAGCCGGGGGCAGGTCCCCCAGGGCCGAGCAGCCCAGCAGCCCCAGAACCCCCACGGCAGGAGAGACCATCGACAGGCCGGGCTCTGGCCACATTCGCAGTGCCAACTTCAGGCTTCATGACGAGGCTAACATGCGTCTGCCGACCCGAGTGGACCTGGCAGCGGTGACGGCCTCAGAAGTTTCCTTTGACGACTGCCTGTCCAGCACCCTGAGAGAGTCTGAGCTCAACTCCTCAGACGGTTCGGGGAAAGAGAACATTCCATCGGAGGAGGTGCAGCGCAGCAGATCCCACCTGATCGAGGTGGATCTGTCTGAGCTCAAGGATCCAGAGGAAGAGGAGGGGGCTGAGTTTAACATCTCAGAAGGAGGGGATGGAGAGCAGAAGTCAGGCCTGGGCTTCTTCTTCAAGGTAATGTTTGTTAATAGTTTTTATTTATTGATTTACTCCAAATTTCAATTATTACCGTTTCATGGCTGATTCCGTTTCAGTTTACCATGGGTCTAAAAACTATTCAAAAACGAATGATTGACTAATCACAACAACATGAAAGATCCATCGTCTCTTTTCCAATGATAAAACATTGTTCTATGTCTCGTGTTGTAGGACGAGCAGAAGGCCGAGGACGAGCTGGCGAAGAAAAGAGCAGCGTTTTTGCTGAAGCAGCAGAAAAAAGCTGAGGAGGCTCGACAACGTAAACAACAGTTTGAAGTCGAATCTGAGCTGAAACGAGATGAAGCAAGGTAACTCCTTCTTATCGGCATTAACATCAGGATTCAAATGTTCTACCAAAAAAATGCTAACAAGCAGGCGTTTGATTTCCCCTCCAGACGGAAGGCGGAGGAGGATCGCCTGCGGAAAGAAGAGGAGAAGACGAGGCGGGAGCTGATTAAGCAGGACTATCTGCAGAGGAAGCAGCAGGAGATCTTCGAGGAGCAGGGACATGTGAAGCCCAAAACACCCAAACCGAAGCAGAAACACAGACACAAGCCCGTGCTCCGAGAGGAATCCTCCAGCGACACTGTCTCCAAGTGCTCTTCCACACGTGAGATAATAATCATCAGTTGGACATTCAGCTGAAGCTCCATTGTTCTGTGGGACGCATTGTTTGTTGTTGAGGATGTTTTCAGGGTTTTCTGATGTCAATTACCAAACTTAGATTAAATTAAATAACAAAATGACACTCTGGTTGTTTTTCAGTCATGTTGATACTAAATTGATCAGGAATCAACACTTTGACAAAACAATTCAAACTCTGTCTTAAATCATCCTGATTAGTCTAGATTATTTCAAGAATTAGCAAAGAATCTTTCCTTATTTTAATTTACAACATTTACAGGATGTTTAATATATATATCACATCTTTGAGTTTTCTGAGTATTTCATATGAACCATATTTAGTACAAATTCTTTATATCCCTCTTGATGGAGCAACTGCTAAAAACACAGTAAACACGTGCATGTTTTAAATGTTTCTTCTGTTGGTTCCAGCCGACAACTTGAGCTCGGCCCAGTCAGGATCCAGTCTGTCTCTGGCCTCCGCCGCCACCAACGAGGCCGACAGCGTCAACTCTGGAGGAGCTGGCTCTCAGCGGTAATTTTTTTTTATTTATGCATTGTTTGCTTTTAAGATTTCTCGTATCTTATACAATTTCTGTTTACAATAAATCTCAACTTGTATTGTTCTTGTATTGTATTTCAGCTGTGACTCTGTGGAGTCGTTTCCTGGAAGTCGTACCGGTCGGACGGCAGAACGCGACTGGGACAACGGCTCCACTGCTTCTTCCATCACTTCCATGGCTGAATACACTGGTTAGTGCACTGGTACCTCACAAATACACTGTTGTGTGAAAGTGGAAGTTAATTTATAAACAAAAACTAATCTGACTGGTTATTTTTCTCTCTTCCTCCTCCAGGTCCCAAACTGTTCAAGGAGCCCAGCGCCAAGTCGAACAAGCCGATCATCCACAACGCCATCTCTCACTGCTGCCTGGCCGGCAAAGTCAACGAGCCCCAGAAGAACCAGATCCTCGAGGTACAGACTCACTGATGTTTACTTTATGGAATCTAAATAGTTGTTTATTTACCCTGTTCATGTAAAGTCAGTGTTGTCTCCAAAAAAATCGGAGAATCTTCAAAAACGTATAAACTCTGCAGCTTTATGATCCTAAAATTAAAAGGTTGGTGTAATTTTTTGCACCGAGAAACTCTTTGTCAACAAGTTTGATATGAATAAGCATTATTTGTGCTGTATTGATCTTCACAAAAGAATCCCAGGACAAAAAACAACATTCAAGTTTTATAAAAAAAGGGTTAGGGTTAGTAGAGATGTATTTCCTTGTCACAATATCTGTTTCCTAACTCCTCGTTTCCCAGGAGCTGGAGAAGTGCGAGTCCAACCACCTGATGATCCTGTTCCGTGACGGCGGCTGTCAGTTCCGAGCGCTCTACTCCTTCTTCCCCGACACCGAGGAGATCCAGAAGGTGACCGGCACCGGACCCAAGAGCATCAGCAAGAAGATGATCGACAAGCTGTACAAGTACAGCTCGGACCGCCGGCAGTTCACCGTCATCCCTGCCAAGACTGTGTCGGTGAGCGTGGACGCCCTGACCATCCACAACCACCTGTGGCACGTGAAGAGGGGTACTGTGCCAAAGAAAAGTGTAAAATAGCAGGAGGCTGGACTCTGAACCCTCTCTCTTTACACATCATCCTTTCCCTCATCTCGCTTGTGTCCTGAATCGACTGCATCGACGCTCACAGCCACGCTCGGCCTCCAGGCCTCCTCAGGAGAGGCCCCAGCCGTGAACAAGACAAAGGGAATACGTGCGTGTGTGTGTGTGTGTGTGTGTGTGTGTTTGTTACACGTGGACTGAGGGACCGGTGCTTGCAGCAACAACAAGAGGAATGATGCCGGCTGAATCTGCTTCTCCTGCCTGTGATCTCAGTGCGATCTGTTCAGGTTTCCTTCTTTTTCTACGACGACGACGACCACAACAACTCTCAAGCATGTGGCATTTATTTTTCTCTCTTGTCTCTCTCATGTGGATGTTACATTTTTTTTACATGAAGTATTTATTAGTTCAGCACTGTCATGACAGAGAGAGCTCAGCTGCAGCACTAAAATCCTCCCTCCCTCCCCCCCGGAAGCTCCTCACCTCTGGACTCTGTCGGACACCAGGAGAGAACATCGGGGTCTCAAAGGGACCTTTGTTACGACCCCTTTTAGGTCTGTGGGACAAACCTCTGTCGTCCCGTCAAACACTTTCTTCCCTCGTGGACCGTCGAATCTGTCGAATCAGGCTGGCATTGCCGATGTTTGCCTCACCAGGGAACTCCGAACAACCTGCTGCTCTGAACTGTCTTCTTCTTTACGTCACGGGGGGGGCGGGGGAGCTCCCCTCAGGTCTCCCCCCCATCCCCCCCAGAAATCTGTTGGCCTTTCACTCATCGTGGTACTATCGTCTCTCTTTTGATTCAACCGCTTTTTAAACTCGACACTGATCGTGTAGCACTGGATGTGTGTGTGTGTGTGTGTGTGTGTATAGCAAGAAACAAAAAAAGGAAAACCAGAAAAGTTGATAACAGGTCATTTTTAAAATCCTTTTTTTTTATTCTATTGAAACATCCTTCTTTTTTCACGAGGGGGTCACTAGAGGGCGAATCACGGGAATCTGCTACACAACTTCTGCTTTGTCTGGTTTTTGTTTTAGCGTTTTTGTCATTTTTATGGATTCTTCTTGAAGCGATGTGGTTCTAAAGTGATGTTAATGCGTTTTCATCATAACAGGAATTCTCTGATGTTTAGGCCTTAGTCGTGTTTCTCCCCCCCCCCACCGGGCACTCTTGGATTGTCCTGTTTAAAAAAAGGTGCACTCATGAACACTTCTTTCATACAGTGTAACTCCCCCACTTGTCTGCCTGTCACACCACGACAGCAACACACACACACACACACACGGACACACACCCTCTTGTTGTGTGTGTTGCTGCCGGGGCACCAGTTCGCCTGTGGTTCAGTTCTGTACCGACATTAAAGAACATTCCTGATTCCTGGTTTTGACGAACACTGCCAAGTCGTCTCTTCTCCTTCTTCTTCTTCTTCCTCTGTCGTTCTAAAACACAATCAAAGTGCTTCTTCGCATCAAAAACCGTTTGTTGGCCTCGAGGAAAAAACAACCACAAGTGTCGCACACGCACTTTACTTTCCGTTTGTCTCTTTGGGGGAATTTTTACTTTTTTTTTCGTTGTTGTTTTTAAAATGGGCATAAAAACGAGGAACTAATTGAAAACACTGCTGTCGCCGTGCGCGCCGAACCAAACACTACGATTTGAATCCTGACACCTGAAGCTGATATGATACTACTGCTGTCCCCGAGAACAACAGACTACTTGATTTCTCATCTGCTGCATTGTGGTGTTTTTGAGGGCGGGGGGGGGGCAGGTGGAACATCTTAAATCGTGCGTGAGTGTATTTTTATGTTAACTAAAAGATTGTATCGGCATTTGGTCACCATTTTTGTTACACCAATGTATTTTTTCATCCCTGTGTTTATTTTATCGTTGGTCCCATGCCATCTATTTATTTTGAAATGGAAGCACTGAAACGGAATAAATTTTCAAGTGATTAAAAGTCACACTTTTTTCTTTTTTGTTCTTTCCTCACGACTTGATTTGTTGTTTTTATTCATTTGTGAAACTCACTCTTTCTTTTCTCTGCTAGTTTGACACCACACAGATTTTTTTGCATTTAACACAAACAGCTCACAAATAACAGGATTTTTATTTCCATCCTTTCACTGAAAATGTTGTTTTCATCCATAAGTACACAACCAATCTCACTGGCTTGTGTTGATTTTAAAGAAAAGTGTTTCTGCTGCGTATTAAAACGTCTAAAATTCAATCATTTGTTTTAAATATGTTGAAATATTATCTTGTAACCCATAAATATTCATTATAGTCTTAAAATGTAAAGTTAACTTGTAGCTAAACTATGATTAACTAGATTTACTTGTAGAAGTACTACAGACAATGTTAACCAGATATATTCGCTGTGAACAGTATTGTAATATATTGATATTAATTATTGCACTGTTCATTGAAACGACTCTTCAGAGGATGTGGACACATTTCTCTCGGCTTTGTTCATGAACAATCAGATTTATTTCCTCCAACAATTCCTCTTAATACATCACAAGAATATGATCAACTCGTGATTAAAGTATGTTTCCATTTCCTTTCTTTCTTGGCATTAAAACATTTCCTCTCTCACAACTCCACCCTCATAATATTCTGAATAGTGAATAAATAAGAAGACGCGACAGTTATCCAGTATTAAACAGGTTAGCTACATATTTTAAGGAAATTAAGACGAAAGTTTCCAGGAACTTCTCGTCTCTCACTCTTATTCTCTCGTCGTGACTTGATTTCATCATTTCATCTTTGAAACGCACGTTTTATTTGCTAGATTTATAAACACCAAACTGATTTCAGTATTTTAGACATCACTTAATCATGAAGTTTATTTTTCTTATTTGTTCTATGAATCTTCATAAAGCAAAAGGTTAAATATATTGAGTTAAATGTCTGAACCCGTGCTGTGGTCCCCTGGCGACTCTCACTCCATCGACCAACTGGAACAGCGTCTTCTCTCAACCCATCAACGTGCTCGTAACCACGGGGAACCGTGATCTGCCATAGCAACGGTGTTTCTTTGTCACACCTGGTGAGTTCAGGTCATCACAAGACCAGTGGTCAGAAAACCAGTCAGTCCCAGACCTGGATCCTGCACTGATGAGACGGATCAACATGACGGGTGAGATCTTCGTCTTTCATCCTTCACCTTGTGGAGGAAAGTTGAAGATGTGATGTGGTTCTGATCTTTCTCCTCAGTCGTTGCTGCTCTGGTTCTGTTGCTGGTGAAGGTGGAGTTCAGCTTCTCCTGTGACGCAGAAGGACGAGTGTTGATCTGCAGGAGCGTCCCTGAACGTGAGAACCCGGCTTCACACGTCCTCTACTTTTAAAGACACTTACATATCAGTGTTTTAAATTAATATTGGATTTTGATAAGTTCCTTCCTTATAAACCGGATTTTGAAATGTAGACACTTCAGTGTGAGTGACATATGGAGAATGTGTCCTCTAAAAACATCACATTTTGATTAAAGTATACAAAACATATTTGAAATAAAACATCTTGATTGATTTTGATATATGATTCGATTGCTTCCATAAAACCGCATTTTCTAAAGTTAACACAAAGTGCCTTTTCTAGTGTGATGAACTACCGTAAATGCACAAATTCATGTTCTAACCTGATTAGATAATTGCTAAACAAATAAAGTTATGATTAAATGTAACTGATCCGAGCACATTTAATTGTGACCTACTGTAAAGTCTGAATGGTTTAAACAAAGGTGAGAATGACAAATATTTAGCTTTATTTTATTACATAGATGACGTTTTGTTTGTTTGTTTGTTTGTTTGTCTGTTTGTTTGTTTGTGGGCAGGATTGGAGAAAAAATTCCATCCTTCCACCAAGTTTAGTTTAAATCTGTTGTCATTTTTGTTTGATCCTGCTTACAGAAAAACAAACAAGAAAACAAAGTGTAAAAAACATGGAGGCAATAAATGTGTAAAGGTTAATAAATAAAGTGTAAAATCACAACGTGTAATAGTCGACCTTGAATCATTTTTAATTAAATAAAAACTTTCTCCTACTGAAAGAGATAAATAATTCTGTCTCCTTGTTCAAACGCTCTCAGATTTCAGTCCTGGTTATTTGACCCTGGCGATGTACGTTAGTGACTTCGGGGAGATCGGCTCCTCGGTGTTCCACAGCGCCGGCCTGGCCTCGGTGACCAGGCTCAGGATGGACACCGCCGGCGTCACATCCGTCGCTGAAGGAGCCTTCGGTTCCTTCCTGAACCTGACGAGCGTCAGTCTGACGAGGAACAAGTTGACCCATGTGACCTGGAGGTGGTTCGGACGCCCTGAGGCCCTCACAGAGCTCCACCTCACGGAAAACCACATCGGATCCCTGAGCGGGTCGGAGCTGAGCGGCCTGGTCAACCTCACGAAGCTCAGCCTTAACAAGAACAGAATCACAACGCTCGGCCCGGACAGTCTCCTCACGCAGGTCCACCTGACGGAGCTGGACCTGTCGGAGAACAGGATGACCCGGATCTCAGCGCAGGTCTTCAGGTCACTCCGGTCCACCCGGGTCGGACTGGACCTGAACCCCTGGGACTGTTCCTGTGGAGCCGAGGACCTTGTTGTTCTCCTGAAAGGTTTGAGAAATAACAAGACGCACAACAACAGGACCCGTGTGTTTTAACAGTAGAATGAATGTGCTTCTGTTGTCAGGTCTACAGAGCAGGTCCCAGCTGGCCCAACACACGGAGGTCACCTGCGAGACGCCTCCTGCCCTCAGGGGTCAACCGGCGTGGAATGTGACGGTGTGTGTGGCGTCACCGACGCCAGGATCCACGTCAGAGTCACAATCTGGTCACACCAAACCCACTGATGGGCCGAGAGCCTCCGGTAAATCTGCTGCTTCTGAGTTCCTCACTTCAAATCCTGCAAACACCTGATCTCTCTTCTGCTAAATTGTTTATGGTATTTCACCAGCAGATGGCGCCAGAGCTGCATGATAAATATCAACTATAACTCAGTGTCATGAATCTCTAAATGCGTGTGTTTTGATACAGATATAAATATTTAAGTATTACATATCACACTAAGACGACTGCATGGACTACTGTACGTGTGTGTTTCTAGTTAAGAAACTCTGTTGTTCCCATAGCAACACATGTGACATCCCCATCATCAGAGACACAGACGGAGACGAAGACAGAAACGTCTGTCACTTCACAATCTGGAGAAACTGGTGATTTTGGTTCTTTCTTTGGTCCTTTTACAAAATGTCTATATCACTCATCCATTGCATTGATAGTTAATGCTTCATATTTCTGTTGTTTCTTCTAGAAACATGTTTGACGTCAGAACCATCATCCAATACAATTACAGTGTGCACGCTCATCACTGTGATAGGTGAGCATATTCTATATTTTATATCTTTACCGGTTTATTAACAGCTAGACAACTTCCTCTCTGACACTCCTCTCCTCTGCAGTGGTCCTGTGTGTGGCGCTGTGTGTGTTGTGTGTCCTGGCCGTGCAGCACCGGAGGAAACGCAGCAACAAAGCTGTGACGCCCGGTCGCCCTAAAGAAGAGAGAGACGAGTCTGAAGCGGCGAGGAGATCGAGTCACGATGATTCTGCAGGAGGCTCAGAGAGCAGAGACCCGGAGGAGGCCTGGGGGAGGCCGTTCACCGGAGTCCGAGCCAAGTCGGCTGACGCTGTTCTCTTCATCTCTCCTCCTGGTGTGTGGGGGGGACAGTTCAGTGTGGACTGTGCAGAACGACCTGGAGCCTCAGTCACAAGATGCAGAGAACCAAGCAGACGCAAAGAAGAAACTGGAAAATGAAGCAACGAGTGGAAATCAGGCAGAAAACATCAGTGAGAATAATGAGAAACAATCTGATGATGTCAACAGGATGGATGAAAACCCGCGGTGTGTTTCTGTGGGTGCTGACACCGAACCTTATCTGAGCATCGGCACCGATCAGAACCAAACAAATCCAGAGAATGTCAACAAACGGTCCAATGGCGGTTCAGGTCAAAGGTCGCAGATGGGGAAGGCGATGGGGAGGATTTCCACCTGGCCTCCGACCGCAGTTCAGTGGCAGGAAAGATGTCAAATGAAGGAGGAGGGAAATGAGACGGAGAAGTATCCCAGTGAAGTGAAGGAGACAGGAAACAAAGTTGAGTGTCCCTCCAATTCTGACCAGAAGGAAGAGGAAATGGAGCAAAATCAAATGGAAGAATTAAGAGCTTCTCAAAACCATGATTCTCAGGAGGTGACTGCAGTTCTCATGAAAACGAGTCCCACTCAGTCCTCAGAACCAAACTACAAGACCTCATCTTTCAGCGAGGCTCCGGCCCACACGGACAGAGAGCGAGAGGACCCGGACTCAGAGAGACGGATGAGTCGTACAACCATAAATTTGGACCATGGATCTGCAGGAAACCCCGGGCACAAGGCCTCCAGCCAATCAGAGCAAAGGGATGAACCAAAACAAGCTGTGACGAGCAGACAGGGGGCAGAAAAAAGCACCGCCTCAAAGGCTCCCTCTGGTGGAGCCTCGCCAGATGACGCAACGCTGCTGTATGGCAACAAGTACGCCTTCATGGACCTGCTGCACGAGGTCGCCCAGAACAACGGCCGCTGGACGCGAGAGAGGTGGAGACAGACACATGTCAACAGGCAGCGGCGCTAGTTAAGACTCTGGCTCAAAAACAAGTTGTGTTGTAGAGTTTTGCATTTTAAGATTTCTTTTAACTGCAATTGTGTGAGATCTAATCAGCACTTAAAATTCTGTCATTCATTGTTTCTTGGTAAGGGTTGAACATGGACATGACTCTAGTGAGAGTCCATTAAAGGGACACTCGGGTGATTAAGAAGAGCAGAACAAGAACCGTCCCAATCAAAGCAGCAGAGACTGAGTTATCCTGATTGTTTCATCTCTGGTGTGCGTGAAGCTCCAGAAACTCTGGATCCTACATTTCCTATAATTACCTCGGCTCAGGAAGTTGTTTTCATTGCTGTCTGTCTGTAGTTCAGCCAGATTACTGAAAAACTACAGACGTTTTGTGGAAGAAAGAAGAACCCGTTCAATTTGGGAGCGGATCCAGGAATGGTTGAATTCAGTCCTTTAAAAAAAGTCAGCAGATTACAAAATATTGATTATTTCTCTTAATTCTGATTATGAATGTAATAAGCAAGATATTTTACAGCTGCAAAAAATTAAATTACAGCTTCAAAAGTTTTACTTCCTCTTCTTTATGTGGTTTATTGGTTCGTGGCAACGCGGAAAATCATGAGAAGCAAACTCTATTAAGACTGCCAACATTATAGTTCAAATGATATAAATAAATATATACACATTTATTAAGTTAAAACAGTGGTATGCCTGCACAAAACAACCAAAAAGTGAAAACATATTGTTTTGCTAAATAATCTTATTCCCATAACCGACCCTGGTTTTGGGAATACAAGGTGCTTTAGAAGTTCATTATGAAAAATTGAAGGCAAACAATTGGAATCAGTTAAAAAGCAAACAAAAATAACAATCAAAAGCAATTTGAAGATCAAACAGCAATACCAACAGCACAGACACAGAAATTAATCAAATGTTATAGATAAGAAACAAGTAAAAAGTACAAGTACCTCAAAGTAAAAATGCGGAAAATGGCCACTAAATGCAAAATAGCAGGCTTCCTGTTTTCTGATTGCACCTAAAACAAATTAAGTGCAAAAAGAAGAACACCAGAATACGTACATTTTCACCACTTTCTAATTTTCTGCAAATTTTGGTAGGAATTTGAGCATGTTAAAGCCTCAAAAAGCAAATTCATTTGCCTGAAAAATTATAATAACCAGTCAGGATCTGTCTGTGTCTCCTCCCTTCACAGGTGTGTCAGTGTCAGAACACATGAACAACAAGCTGTGAACTGTGGGAGATGAGTCACTGCAGGGAGTGAACGAGAGGGGGAGGAGCAGAGATCTGTTTCTGTTCAGAGGAAGTGAAACTGTTCTTCAGTCTCTGGCAGCAGTTGTAATGGCGCAGCAAGAAAATCAACTGGACAGAGAAAGATTCTGCTGTTCGATCTGTCTGGATCTACTGAAGGATCCAGTGACTACTGGCTGTGGACACAGCTACTGTAAGAGATGTATCAACACCCACTGGGACAAAGGGGAGGAGAGAGGAAGCTACAGCTGCCCTCAGTGTAGACAGACCTTCACACCGAGGCCTGTCCTGGTGCTAAAGCACCATGTTAGCTGATTTAGTGGAGGAGCTGAAGAAGACTGGACTCCAAGCTGCTCCTGCTGATCACTGCTATGCTGGACCTGGAGATGTGGCCTGTGATTTCTGCACTGGGAGAAAACTGAAAGCTCTCAAGTCCTGTTTGGTTTGTTTGGCCTCTTATTGTGAAAAACACCTCCAGCCTCATTTTCAGGCACCTGCATTTAAGAAGCACAAGCTGGTGCAGCCCTCGGAGAAGCTCCAGGAGAACATCTGCTCTCGTCACGACGAGGTGATGAAGATGTTCTGCCGCACTGATCAGCAGTGTATCTGTTATCTCTGCTCTGTGGATGAACATAAAGACCACGACACAGTGTCAGCTGCAGCAGAAAGGACTGAGAGGCAGAGAGAGCTCGGGCTGAGGAGACAAACAATCCAGCAGAGAGTCCAGGACACAGAGAAAGACGTGAAGCTGCTTCAACAGGAGGAGGAGGCCGTCAATGGCTCTGCTGATAAAGCAGTGAAGGACAGTGAGGAGATCTTCACTGAGATGATCCGTCTGCTGGAGAAAAGAAGCTCTGATGTGAAGCAGCAGATCAGATCCCAGCAGGACACTGAAGTGAGTCGAGTCAGAGAGCTTCAGGAGAGACTGGAGCAGGAGATCACTGAGCTGAAGAGGAAAGACCATGAACTGAAGCAGCTCTCAGACACAGAGGACCACAACCAGTTTCTACACAACTACCCCTCACTGTCACCACTCAGTGGATCTACACACCCATCCAGCATCAGGATCCGTCCTCTGAGGTACTTTGAGGACGTGACAGCAGCTGTGTCCCAGGTCAAAGGTCGACTAAAGGACATTCTGAGTGAGACAGAGACAGAGATTTTACAGATTGTGTCTCAAGTGGATGTTTTACTGCCACAACCAGAGCCAGAGACCAGAGCTGACTTCTTAAGATATTCACAGGAAATCACACTGGATCCAAACACAGTAAACAAACGTCTGTTATTATCTGAGGGAAACAGAAAAGTAACATGGATGAGTGAAGATCAGTCTTATTCTGATCACCCAGACAGATTCACTGATTGGCCTCAGGTCCTGAGTAGAGAGAGTCTGACTGGACGTTGTTACTGGGAGGTGGAGGTGAGAGGAGGAGTTTTTGTAGTAGTCACATACAAGAATATCAGCAGAGCAGGATACTCACTTGAATGTGGATTTGGATACAATGATAAATCTTGGTCATTATCTTGTGATAGAAACGGATATATCTTTCATTACAACAGCATCCAGACTCCAGTGTCAGGTCCTGTGTCCTCCAGAGTAGGAGTGTACCTGGATCACAGAGCAGGTGTTCTGTCCTTCTACAGAGTCTCTGACACTATGACTCTCCTCCACAGAGTCCAGACCACATTCACTCAGCCTCTCTATGCTGGAGTTTATGTTCATTATCCTGGATCCACAGCTGAGTTCTGTAAAGTCAAATAGACTCGAGTCATTCAAAGCAGTGATTTAGATTCTGTGTGTAAATCTTTAACTTCTTTTGTCTCCATGTTTGTTGATCAAAGTTCGTCGTGGTGACGTTTCTGCTCCGCACAGAGATCAGCTGTCAATCAAACACTGACCTTCCTTATCACACATGTTTAGTTCTCAATTTGTAAAGACAGAAATCTATAATTACACTGACATGAATGTGTTTGAAAGAACTAATGTTGCTGTTGTTTTCTAAATCAAAGTAGAAATCAGGTTGTGTGATGTTTTAGAACCTGTGTTGATCCTGATCCTCATCAATGAGCTGATTATTTGTTCTTTTATTTTCTCTCATCACATGTGTTTCTTAAACATGTGATTATACATTTAAATCTCTTATATATGTATAAAGCAATACAAATATAATGTGTGAACAAGCTGAAAGTTGAAATAAAGAATAAATCCAGTCTGTTCTTTTGTCTTCATTCCAGGATCTCATTCAAAGCTGATGGAGACAAAATTAAATTATTATTATTATCATTATGATTATGTCAGACTGTAGAACTTCATATTCATGTCAGACAACAGACGCTTTAACAGTTCGAGGTTTGAAAATCAACTCAGACGCTGAAACTGTAAAAACCATGAAAGAAAGAATCAGTCAGAACAACAACAACTGGAAAAATCACAGATGTAAACGTGAAGGAAGATGGATCATAATGAATCTAAGAAGAATAAATCAAACTTTAAAACAGACAGCTTCAACTGCTTTATAATAAGAATACGACTACTAGTACTACTAATAATAATAATGATAACAACAAAAAACAATAATAAGGAGAAACCCACAGACACCTGCACCTTGTGGGCACGTTCCTCTTTAACTGAGTTCAGCAATGCAAACTGAACAAGGTGTTTCATGGGGCTCAGACCCAGGCAGCCATCCAGTTCATAAATCGATTTTCAACAGGCGACCATCTCATGATGTTTTCTGGAATGATAACCACTTTCCCCATGCCTCAGGATATTAATATTTAAATAAAAGCTCTGTAATTCTGCTCAGTATAAAGCAAAACAGCAACAAAACAAATGTAGTGCTTTTACATTATTAATAATAATTATTAAAATGACTCCAGAATACGTACATTTTCACCACTTTCAAATGTCTTTTCATATCTTGTCTTATGAAACGCCTCTTTGTATAAGTTCTGGCTTTTGTGAACTTGCACCCAGTTGTTCCATATTGAGCACCCGTGCTTGTTGTATAAACTCTTCAGAGCTTATTATTGTAAAGACTCTAAAGCAACTCCAGTCTGAGAATTACATTATTTCAAATCTCAAGATGAATTTCCATCACATCTGTTAGTTAGCAAACATATGTTCAAACTCCTGGATATCACCATGAAACTGGGTGAAAATATGTGGTAAGGGTCAGAAAAGAACTGATTACACTTTGGTGCAGAAACAGGAATTCTTACCACTTTCTTTAGTTCAGGACTGTTTTTATATCTCTAATAGATGCTGGAGTAACAAGGAGAATTTAATGTTTTAGTCCTGATTCTGTTTTGAGCCACACTCCAATCCAGAAGGTGGCAGTAATGCACCCGGAAGCTGTTTGTCAACCTAAGGAGAAGAAGAAGTACTGTTGTTAGCCTGCTATGCTAACATCCAACAGAACATGATGCTACTCGGCTAAATGCTTTCGGATCAACTCTTCTTCTACACACGTGGTTTTGTTGACTTTATAACGATTGTCGGCAGAAGTAAAGCAAGTCGCCATCTTCAGTATTCGGTCTTCGCTGCGTTCTCGGAGAAGTTAGTTGGCTAAAGCGTTCGAGTGGAAATGTCAACAATCCAGAGTTTAAGACAGTTTATCAACGAGAGGTTACAAACTGCTGCTGAAGACATATTTGGATGTTTTGAAGCGACTGTCGCAAAGTACGAGGATGAGATCGGTCGTCAGCGCAGACTGCTGGATGTAACTTTGAAACCTGTAGTGAAGCTGCAGAGAATAGGTCTGTATCAGCTGAGTTAGTGAACTATACACCACACTTATAATCCCTGCTAGTCTAAACACATGGGCTCTTTTATCATGACTTCTGTCCATTGTCTCCTCCAGAGCTCCCACAGCGACATGTCTGTATCAAGGAAGAGTTTCCTGCTGACCTGCTGGAGAGGAACCCCAGTCCAGACCAAGAGGAGCCAGAACCTCCACAGATTAAGGAGCAGCAGGAGGAGCACTGCATCGGTCTGTCTCCTTTTGTCACCACATTTAAATTCACTCCATCTGGATTTTTGCTTGATTCTGCACAAAATTGCATAAACCCATAACTATCATTAGTCTATCATTAACCTACTTTTGTGTATTGTCTCCCCTAGAGCGCCCAGAGCCACATTTTCTCTATGAGCTAGAGTTTCCATCTGACCAGCAGCTCTGGAACCTTGAGCGGAACCCCATTCTGGACCAAGAGGAGCCAGAACCTCCACAGATTAAAGAGGAGGAGGAGCACTGCATCGGCCTGGAAGTAGAGCAGCCTGTACTGAAGCAGGAGGATCAAGATAATCTTTTGTTGAATCCTACTTTCAAGGAAAGTGACCACAGTGAACCAGAAGCAAGTGACCACCAGCTCCTCTCCCACAGCTCAGCTCAGAGCCAAGATCTCAACGGAGGCCAGCATGGAAACTCAAAATCAGTAAGAAATGCAGAGCAGGCATCAGAAAAGGGACATCATGTCATCACAAGAGCAAAAGGGAGCACAAGTCCCAGTAACCTTGCATGTAGCACTACCATGTCAACGATTGCGCCAAATATCTGCAAGAGTAAAAAGGTTCTCCAGTGTGACACTTGTGGACAAGTCTTTAAGTTTAAGTCAGTGTTAAGTAGACATCTGAAGGTGCACACAGGTGAGAAACCATATCTCTGCAAAACATGTGGAAAAAGATTTGGTTACAAGTCAGTACTAAAAACACATTTGAGTGTCCACACAGGGCAGAAACTGCATTCTTGCGAAATGTGTGAAAAAAATTTCACAACTAGCGGAACTTTGAAGATCCACGAGAGAACACACACGGGCGAGAAACCTTTTTCTTGCAAAACTTGTGGGAGAAGTTTTAGCCAGAGAAGTAACTTGATGGGACACGAGAGAACGCACACGGGCGAGAAACCTTTTACTTGCAAAACTTGTGGGAAAAGATTTAGCCAGAGAATTCACCTGCAGGGTCACGAGAGAACACACACGGGCGAGAAACCTTTTACTTGCAAAACTTGTGGGAAAAGATTTACAACTAAAATGAACCTGCAGGGACACGAGAGAACGCACACGGGCGAGAAACCTTTTACTTGCAAAACTTGTGGGAAAAGATTTAGCCAGAGAACTACCCTGCATGTCCACAAGAGAATGCACACGGGCGAGAAACCTTTTACTTGAAAAACTTGTGGGAAAAGATTTACAACTAAAATGAACCTGCAGGGACACGAGAGAACACACACGGGCGAGAAACCTTTTTCTTGCAAAACTTGTGGGAGAAGTTTTAGCGAGAGAAATACCCTGAAGAGACACGAGAGAACGCACACGGGCGAGAAACTTTTTTCTTGCAAAACTTGTGGGAAAAGTTTTACTCAAGGATGTAAGTTGAAAGTCCACATGAGAAGCCATAAAGGTGAGGAGTCGTATCCCTGTACAACTTGTGGTGAAAGATTTGTTAGCAAATCACTTCTAACAAAACACTTCAGTACCCACACATAGCAAAAGTGATAGTTTTGTAAAATGTTGGAAAGATCTCTGACTTGCCAGTTTACACAAAGTCCACAGGAGAATACATCCAGTTGAGAAGCCACACCATGGCAACACGAGAGGGATAAGATTTGCTCAAGCGTTGTCAAAGAAGACGACACTGGAAATGTTTCCAGTGGACCAAAAAAGTGATGAACCTAGTTGTAGTTCAATGCTTTATGAAGTTCCATCACCACTGATGAGGAGCAGACTTCAATAAATTCACAAAGCATTGAACTACAGCCAGGTTCATCACTTACAGCTACACAAGAAAGATTGTGTACATTTGCATTAGCTGCATCTCTTTAACTGAATGTGGAAAATATCCCATTGAGGAGACATCACAATATCTTTGATGCAGTACATGGTCAACAACATTTGCTAAAGTACCCACGTTTCTGTTCTTCATGTGACTGTCATTGATATTTATATGTGCAAAGGAAGTGATGTTTTCACCCATGTCTCTTTGTTTATTAATTTATCAGCAATTTATATCAAATGGTGCAGGAAGGGGAGGATATGTTATTATAACTGAATGTTGAGAGTTGTTGTCAATGTGTCAGGAAAGACTGTGGATCAAGATGTACAAATCTGATTTATAAGAACACAGTATGTGGTGCAGATTATCAGATGACTTTTCTCCCCTTTTTCTTTTCTTTTTCTATTACAAAGAAGAAAATATGTTGTTAATGTGAACACAGTCCTAAATAACTGTCACTGTAAATGGTTATTCTTTTGTACTATGTGTATTCAATACTTCAGTGCATTTTTAGTTTATTAAAGTTTCTTGAAACATGATGATGTATTTTATTTAAGTCAAACCTTTAATCAGTTTGTCAGAAATTAACAAAACACTCCTGGACATCAACATGAAACTGGGTGAAAAGATGTGGTCAGGTGATCCTGAAGAAAAAGTTCTTACACATTTAGAGGACTATCATTCATAACTCTGTGTAACTTAGTGCTGCTGGATTGAATGGAAACAAGTACGATACATGGAAACACTGAACAATACTAATGTTTTAGAATGATATCAACAAAGGAGACAGGAAGTTAAATATCTACTTCAAATCAGACAGAGCTGAATATTACAGAAAGGCTGCAGAGGAGTTCAGTAAAGTATATGACTGTTTTTATATCTCTAATAGATGCTGGAGTAACAAGGAGAATTTAATGTTTTAGTCCTGATTCTGTTTTGAGCCACACTCCAATCCAGAAGGTGGCAGTAATGCACCCGGAAGCTGTTTGTCAACCTTAAGGAGAAGAAGAAGTACTGTTGTTAGCCTGCTATGCTAACATCCAACAGAACATGATGCTACTCGGCTAAATGCTTTCGGATCAACTCTTCTTCTACACACGTGGTTTTGTTGACTTTATAACGATTGTCGGCAGAAGTAAAGCAAGTCGCCATCTTCAGTATTCGGTCTTCGCTGCGTTCTCGGAGAAGTTAGTTGGCTAAAGCGTTCGAGTGGAAATGTCAACAATCCAGAGTTTAAGACAGTTTATCAACGAGAGGTTACAAACTGCTGCTGAAGACATATTTGGATGTTTTGAATCGACTGTCGCAAAGTACGAGGATGAGATCGGTCGTCAGCGCAGACTGCTGGATGTAACTTTGAAACCTGTAGTGAAGCTGCAGAGAATAGGTCTGTATCAGCTGAGTTAGTGAACTATACACCACACTTATAATCCCTGCTAGTCTAAACACATGGGCTCTTTTATCATGACTTCTGTCCATTGTCTCCTCCAGAGCTCCCACAGCGACATGTCTGTATCAAGGAAGAGTTTCCTGCTGACCTGCTGGAGAGGAACCCCAGTCCAGACCAAGAGGAGCCAGAACCTCCACAGATTAAGGAGCAGCAGGAGGAGCACTGCATCGGTCTGTCTCCTTTTGTCACCACATTTAAATTCACTCCATCTGGATTTTTGCTTGATTCTGCACAAAATTGCACAAACCCATAACTATCATTAGTCTATCATTAACCTACTTTTGTGTATTGTCTCCCCTAGAGCGCCCAGAGCCACATTTTCTCTATGAGCTAGAGTTTCCATCTGACCAGCAGCTCTGGAACCTTGAGAGGAACCCCATTCTGGACCAAGAGGAGCCAGAACCTCCACAGATTAAAGAGGAGGAGGAGCACTGCATCGGCCTGGAAGTAGAGCAGCCTGTACTGAAGCAGGAGGATCAAGATAATCTTTTGTTGAATCCTACTTTCAAGGAAAGTGACCACAGTGAACCAGAAGCAAGTGACCACCAGCTCCTCTCCCACAGCTCAGCTCAGAGCCAAGATCTCAACGGAGGCCAGCATGGAAACTCAAAATCAGTAAGAAATGCAGAGCAGGCATCAGAAAAGGGACATCATGTCATCACAAGAGCAAAAGGGAGCACAAGTCCCAGTAACATTGCATGTAGCAAAAAGGTTTTCCAGTGTGACACTTGTGGAAAAGTCTTTAAGTTTAAGTCAATGTTAAACAGACATCTAAAGGTGCACACAGGTGAGAAAACATATCTCTGCAAAACATGTGGAAAAAGATTTGGTTACAAGTCAGTACTAAAAACACATTTGAGACTCCACACAGGGGAGAATCTGCATTCTTGCAGATTTTGTGAAAAAAGTTTCACAAATGGCACACATTTGCAGATCCACAAGAGATCACACACGGGTGAGAAACCCTTTACTTGCAAAACTTGTGGGATAAGTTTTAGCCAGAGAAATACCCTGAAGAGACACGAGAGAATGCACACGGGCGAGAAACCTTTTACCTGCCAAACTTGTGGGAGAAGTTTTAGGCAAAGAATTCACCTGCAGGTCCACGAGAGAACTCACACTGGCGAGCTTCCTTTCAAATCTCAAGATGAATTTCCATCACAATAGTTAGCAGGTAACTTGTTTTCACGTGTTTCTAAACAAAAACAAAGGCTCAGCATCTTTGTTCTGCTTCTGCAAAAACTGATAAACATGATACTTGGGGAGAAATGGTTTCCAAGGCAACAATGTAGAGCGTAGAAACAGTGGCACATTTAATTAAGTCTTGCTGGAATAACCAGAAGGGGGCAGTATAATACACAGGTGTCTGCTGGACATGGACAACCTTCTTTGTTGATAAAGCTCCTCGTCAGAGCTGGTTCAGGTTTGTCTTGGACTTCTTTCTACAGCGGAACAACAAAGAATTTCAACTCATAAATGGAAATGGAGAAAGTGTTGTTTCAAAACTTCTCACAGAAGAAATAATGGAATAATGTCACAGTGAAAATAAGATAAAAATAGACGGAAACATACGTTTCATAGAAATACAAATTCTTTATACGATAAAAAAGTTGTTACACTGAGTCACTTGAGTTCTCTGATTTGTGGAAATATGTTTGTAAATAAGTGAAACTGTTGAGTCAGCATTGTGTTTTTTTTATTGTCATCAGTGTGAAATAAGTGATTTTCAAAGCAGTTGACAAAAATATTTTTAAATAAGTTTCTTATATGAGTTTTTTCTGGTGAAAGAATTAATATATATATATACACTACTGTTCAAAAGTTTGGGGTCACTTAGAAATTTCCTTATTTTTCAAAGAAAAGCACTGCTTTTTTCAAAGAAGATAAATGAATCAGAAATATACTCTATACATTGTTAATGTGGTAAATGACTATTCTAGGTGGAAACGTCTGGTTTGAAATGAAATATCTACATAGGTTAGGACTAATGGAAGATTAGAAAACCCTTGAAAAACCCTTGTGCAATTATGTTAGCACAGCTGAAAACTGTTTATCTGGTGAGAGAA
Source organism: Pseudopleuronectes americanus (assembly GCA_038501795.1). Classification (NCBI taxonomy): domain Eukaryota; kingdom Metazoa; phylum Chordata; class Actinopteri; order Pleuronectiformes; family Pleuronectidae; genus Pseudopleuronectes; species Pseudopleuronectes americanus. The sequence goes on along the minus strand of CM076718.1, from coordinate 3,289,616 downwards.
GCTGTAAAACTGGCCTTCCTTTGAGCATTTCTACAGATTACCTCAACAAATGAACAGCTAGAATGCCAAAGAGCTACAATGCTGTAGTTGCTGCAAATGGTGCATTCCTTGACGAATGCAAAGTTTGAAGAACAAAATTAATATTTCAAATAAAAATCATTATTTCTAACCTTGTCAATGTCTTGACTTTATTTTCTATTCATTTTGCAACACATTTGATAAATAAAAGTGTGAGTTGTCGCTTGGAAAACACGAAATTGTCTGGGTGACCCCAAACTTTTGAACGGTAGTGTATATATTTTTTTAAAGTTTTAAACTGTATGACATGTCTGCTCGCTTTGTCTGTCGTAGTTCTGACATTTTTGACATGAACAAATTATATTAATTATTTCACTTTTTACTGTATTCATATTAATCGATTTTACTAATTACTTAGAGGTACACGCACTTAGTGTCATCCTAAATGGTTTATTGTATTTCACCTACAGATGGCGCCACAGCTGCATGATAAATATGAACTATAACTCAGGGTCTTGAGTCTGTAAAAATTAATTTACTGAGGCACTTGTCTTTCAATGACTCAATGTGTTTTGATACAGACTTAAATGTTTGAGTTGTGAATATTAATATAAACTTCACATTTGGACGAATGTGTGGCCTCACAGCTGAATCCAAACAGAGAGGAGGCAGGAAACAGAATTATGAGACTCAATAACAACACGCTCTCATCAGTTGGATCTGGCTGCATGCAGCATTTATTTGTTCATGTTTCATACGTGGAGAAGTGAACTCGCTTCTCATAAGAAATCGTACAAAATGGATCAAACTCCTCTTTTGACAATGACTCGAAATCATAAACTGGAGGTAACACCGAGACGACATGCATGTTCCATTCATATAAATACACAGTATCAAATAATGGCTGCAACTTGCAAGCAGTTGACTCGATTATGGGTTTCTCTAGCGACGGGACATCACGTGACATCTCCGGCTAAATGTACAAAATGTTTCATTCTTGGCAAGCTCGTATATCAAAACATGCTGTTTAGTGTTTACATGCCCCTTGTGGTTGTTTGCGAGTATGACAGCAGGAGGTCCGAAGTGATTTCTTTGTGGAGTGAGGACCCGGGAAGACGCTAAATGACGGGATTCGCACGCCGATCGTATCCAGCGCTGGTCGCTCACGCTTCCACTCCTCAGCTCTCCTGCCCTGTAAACTGACTCTCCTGTAGGGGGGGCTACCGAGCAAAGAGTTCGCTCTAACTGGAATCTTCGCAAAATACATCGTAAAACATTAAATAAGCTTTTGCTGATCCCAGATTTCTTCACCCTGACCTTCACTCGATATTTCTTAGACGTACAAAAAAATAAAAATGGCACATAGCAGAGTAAGTTTGCAAAGAATTGCAAGATAATTCAAATCGACAGAAGTCGCAACGTCTCAGCTTCACTGGAATGGTTGAATACTGTCGGCGGTGTTGCACAGATTCAGATTAAAGGGTCATGCTCTTTTGCTCTCGACTTCCTCGCAGAGCTTAGTGCAAACATAGTTCAAGTCCTCCTTCACTTGTTATCACACAGAATCACAGACGGACACAGAACGACAAACGATGAACAAGCGATGAATATATAAAGTTACTATTTACAGTGATCAAACTAAACCTGCAGCTGACACTTGATCGAAAGGAAAATAAACACTGCACATGGAGTGTGACCTGTACAATGTGGAAAAGGAGAGCACTTCATTTTCAGCTCGAGCACGTTCCAAATACATTTTTGGAAATAGAGTGGGTCAAGTGGTGTCAGACTTTTGGACCTGACAGTCGATTACAAGATAAAAATAGACGTAACTGTGCCGGTGTCAGTATTTGTGCGAAACTCTTCTGCTACCGCTCCTGCTGCAACATGATGAGAGCTATGAAACTGAAAGATCAAATTAAAATGCACCATCGACTTCAGATGAATAAATAAACAAAAGACTAGAACCCAACCGATACTGCATTTCCTTCAGGCCGATACTGACATATCCCCTGATTGATGAAAATGTCACATTTCAGTTGACGTATTTTGTAACTCCTCTCACGGCTGCCAGATGAGCGATAGTGATCGTATTTGTACGATCATTTTTTCCGACAGTACAATCAATAATACAAGATGTACGATAATTTGATCATTTCATGACAGTATTATCAGTTATCTGGATAATAAAATCATGTCTATATTTATGAATCTCTCCTCACGTGACGTCTTTCTGCCAATCATACTAGTGATGATAAACGTGACGCTTTACCAAGATTCTTTCCTGTCTCATGTTTCAAAATAAGAGCCTTAAGCCTTATATATATATATATATATATTCTGTATGCATTTATCTCTAATAACCTGGTATTATTTTGAGATTTCTCTCCTGCAGCTGCATGTATCATGTATCGGTCAGGCTTCAAAATAAACACCGACATCACGACATAGATGCAGAGTGGCACATACTGGTAATGTGCTATTTCTTTTAAATACATAACTTAAAAATATAATAAATCAAGTGAACGGAAATGGCACAAACAGTACAGCAGATATGATTAAAATAATCGTAAATAGTGGAATAAATTAGCAATAATCACTTTTCATCAACGAGAAGAAGTTCAGTTTCCAAAGATACAACAGAGAAAGGGATGATGTAATATGGTTGATATGAGTGTAAATATTCATAAATGATTATGTCGTTAAAATGTTTGTGCTCAGAACGACAATGAAAGTCCAGTCAGATAAAGAGAATAACAAAAACCAAAGGAAAGTTCATATGTGCTCTGACCTCCTGGTGAATGTATGAATGGATGTTTCTCTTTATAAAACCTGACTGAAGCTGTGCAGGAGGGATTAAAACCCAAAGAAAAAGAAAAAAGAAATGAAACAGCAGATTTACTGTCACGTTTCCTTTTGACGCCGTTTAACATTTTTACAGTTGTGCGTTTCGTTTGTAAATTTGTTTTGTTAAGATTTAACTTGATCTCCAACCTGCACGTTGTGTGTCATTTCTTTCGCACCAGTATTTAGCTTTACGAGAATGATACCCGCTAACCTATGTTGCGAAAAAATTCAAAGCTGATTAGCGCCACCTATTGACATAACAAGGGTTTAGCACAATATAAGACAACTTGAGCAACAATCCTGCATTTCGTCAAAACGATGAATCGCAGGGTTTTGTCGTTCAGAGTTAACATCTTGTATTTATCTTTTTGTGTTGTTGCACAAACACCTTTAATCCCTCGGTGTGAATCCCCAGAGATTTGGTTCTTTTGCGAGTTTAGGTAGCAACAGGCGAAGAGGAAGTGGACAAGAGGGAAACCCCCCCCCACTTGAGAAAAGCATGAGCTGAGTGATGATTTTAAATGATGGTGTGTGCATGAGGGGAAAACCCCCCCGAAAACGTTGACACCTTTCACAACATGGATCGCATCCCTCAGAGTTCTGGTTGGGGAGTCGATAGCGGTGCCTGCTTCTCATATAGTTAGGCGAGGGCGACGCGTGCTCGTTCCGTGGGCGTGCGAGGGGAAGCGGGGGGGGCGATGACGAGGCACTCTTCATGCATCCTCCTGTAGCAGCTCAGTGGGGAAACAGCAGGTCTCTCAGCACAGTCTGTTCAAATATTCCTTTGCTTCCGGTTCCGAGGCTGAGAGAGACACCTAATGCACTTTCGCTGCGGACGCTCGTTCTCGGCCCGAGACAAGCCTTCATCTAGGTGAGAGAAACGAGCTCCGTCCGGCCCGGGTGGAGCTGAGAGGGTCGAGGGTCAGAGTGTGGAGCGCTGAGGGGGTTTTCAGAGGTGAGTCTCATCCCTCGTCTCGGTGCCAAACTCCTGTTGGTTCCTGGCGCCTCGAGGCTGCCCCACCTGCGAGTCCTCTGGCATGTGGGCCAGCGGGTCGGACCGGATAATGTACCTGGAGACAGAAAAAAACCACATTATCCGGCAGCACGGAGCAGGAGCCGTGCACCAGGGCGAAGAATTACTCCAAAGTAGGATGAAACTTGAGCTGTAAAGGAAACCAGGAAGTTAGAGATCACAGTGGCTGCAGGAAAGTCCAGACGAGGGTTTGTTGGTTTGTTTAGGCACCAGGCTTCTTGGTTTTGTTTTGTTTAATTTCCACGTATTCCCACTTTGTTACCTTGTCGTTATCAGTGCTATAGTAATTAGGTGTCATTACTATTTATTGTCCCCTGTGGAACCGTTGCTGCGATTCAAACACCAAGTTATGTTGGTCCTGAGAGTTGAAAACCACTCAAATAGACAAAAAACAAAAGCAAACAATAAAAAAGACACAAACACTTTCTAAACTGTGCTGCAAATATTACAAACACAATTAAATACTAAAATGCAACCAAATGATTAAAGTTGCAAGAAGCACAATAACGTTTTTGTATTAAACACCTGAATATAACACCAGAAATGTGCAAACTATGCATGTGAATGTTTTTGGATTCATTAAGTGACAGATATTCAAGCAGATATACATGAGAGACAGAGTACTCACGGAAATGTGGTTTACACCCAAACTTTAAACATACACTTAATATTGTTTGCTCATTCACATAATAAACTAATTTAATCTTAAACTATTAAAAAGTTGTATGTTTTTCCTGGAAACATTATATTTGCTCTGGTTGTAGTTTCCTCCGGTGTTGGTCCCTCTTCAGGTTCAAACCTCCTTATCTCTGCGTTCATCTCAGATTCAAACTGTGAATTATCTTGTGAATTAAACATCAAATCATTCAAGGTTTTCAACATTAAATCTAAATCCCAAAAGTGAAGTCCACTGGATGAACGGAGGCGAACAGAGAGAGAGCAGTGGAACACGAGCTGGGAGTCTTACACGATGTCGTTGAGCTCCAGCGTGGTGTCCGGAGGAGGATTGATGAGGACGTACGACAGCGTGTTCTGGTGGTCGTTCATCTCGTCTGTAAAAAGAGACACAAAAGATCCTTCAGAGCCGCTCCCCCCGTCCTCCTCATGTTACACTGCATCAGCCAGGAAATGAGCCCTCCAGCCCTCCTTCAACCTTCCACTGAGGACAGAGGCCAAGAAGCCCACCAACACTCTGAGACCGAGCGGGAGCAAATTTAGAGACAAAGAGTTAAAGGGATGTTCTTCTCCTCGACTCACTGTAAATTATTAAACAGGCTTTTGTTACAACTATTCAGAGCTTTAAAAAGCAGTAAACTGTTTGAGCAAATTAATTTACGATTCAAATTGACAGTGAAATAAATCTAACATTTAGCATTTTTATACTTTGACAACTGATGTTGATATTTGAGAGTTTAAACATCCCAGAAAGTAGCCGAGTGAAAAATGATCTCTCAAACTACAGGCGGTGACAGAAGGTATCTATCATCATATCTACAGCCAAGCTGAGTGAACTGAGATTCATTGTCTCAGAAAACAAAACAAAATAAATTTAAAGTTTGACGGAAGTAGCTTTAAATGAATATTAAAACTTTTTTAACACCCTGTTGTACAAACAGCGCCCTCTGTTGGTACATGTATATTTTTCCACCCCACAGATTTGTGTGTGTAGCTTTAATTTAGACGTACAAATGGTTTGTTCTTTACTTATGTCCAGTATGTGGCAGGTTGTAGTTTATAGAAATAAATGTCACTGATGAACTGAACATGCAGAAAACCTATAACCTTAAAAAATTCAAATCCAATTGTTTTTGTGTTAAATATATTTATTAAATCTTAAACATTACCGGTTGTAACCTTCTTTTATTTCACTTTTATGTAACTTAACAAACTATGGAAACAATATTGCACTATTTATATAATTTATACAATAAGAGGAAACCTTTATCGATTCTTCAGATGAGTCGTATTACTGTGTGTGTGTGTGTGTGTGTTTGTGTGATTTGTGTCTGTATATATGAATGATTACTCTCTGGCAGCAGCTCCTACTTGTGTTGTGTGATGGACAGAGGAAGGGAGAGGAGGGCACATGTGTCTCCATGACAACCCACCTGCGTGTGGCCCTTTATAAAGCCAGGCGGGGTGGAGGAGAGAGAAGGGCTAACCGTTACTGACAGGGCACTCTGTGGAGGAAGTGCATGCTGCCTGCTGACTCAAACAGGATCCCATGCGCAGCTTCAGAACAGGGCCAGCATGCAGACAGCGTCCGCGGCTACGCAACATATCGAAGTCCACCGCATTCCACCAACAGGCGGCAGGCTGCCATGCCAACGAACGACACTCGGCCCGCACCCCCCACAACCCGCCCCCCTCCGGGTGACACACCCACAGACACAGAGGACATGCTCCAGCATCCGTCAGACTGGACCGAAGGCAGCGCGACTCAAACCAGACGCAGAGTGAAGCAGAACACATTGGGAGTGTGAGAGTGGAAGAGGTCAACCTGCCGGTGGGACTTCACCTGGAACTTGACTACTCTGCATTAAATATTGATTATACCATGGCCACAGGAAATACTCTGAATCAGTGGCTAGAAGTTTGGTGCAATTAGAGGAAGAAAAGAAACCTCACACATACATCTATTGATGCTCTGTTATCCAGGACATTGGATAAACACAATCAAACAATGGTCGTGAATTTATTAGTGATTTCTTTGCACAGCGACTGCAGCAGAAAGTAAATAAGAAATAAGATGGCTGCAGTCTGGTTCTTTACTGCTAAAGAATTACTGCCAAATATAAAGTTTATTTAACTAATCAAATTACTTCCAACATCTTATATTTAAAGATTAGATATAAAAGAGTAACAACATCTAAAGTGACTAATGTGGATGCAACACTCATGTGAGAGAACAAGGAACGGTTTAATTTCTTGTTCTGTTAGGTTCCTTTAAATATTATATTAATAATATTGATGATATTAAACACCACAACAGGATTGTTATGATGTTTTTCTTATGTAATTTTAGGCAGGTTTTCTTGAACAGCTACTTTTTGCGATTGATTTACTGTGGTTTTCTGTGTGTCTTGCATGTGACTCATGTGGATTTGTACTTAGCGATTTTGTTGTTGTAATAGCAGTTGTATTAAAAATCTATATTTGCTGTCTAGTTTTTGCAATGTGCTGGAGGACAAAGGCACAAAATGTTTTCCTGTCCTATTGCTTACTGAGAAGATAAACATCATCCTTCAGTGTATTGTCCTACAGTAAGTGAATCCCTTGGAATTATCGGCTTTGATTTACAACTTTACCTAAAATATATTAAGATCTTTATCCAAGTTATGACTGAGAAGAATCACAGTCTATTGTTACACTTTTATCAGTGTAGACAGGAAAAAATCCACAAAAGCCATTCCAGACCGGAGTCATGAGTCCGATCGATGAAACGAGATTAGAGGGTTTGTGCCTCTGGGCCCCGTCAGCTCCCTTTCATCAAAGGTCAAATTAATTCTTAGGTTTATCAAGGTGCCTAACACCAATGATGTCAGCAGGACTGTGAAGCTCTGCAGAGGTTGGATGTAGCAATGAACAGAATTATCAAAGTACTTCTAAGACGGATTGAAGTAAGTGTGCAGTCTACTTGAATAACTCCACCATTCTCAATGAACTGTGCAGTTGTTTGGGCGACAGCAGAACAACCGGAGGCTTCTGGACGTCCGGCCGATCAAAAGACAGTTTTGAAGGAGGCCTGAGCTAATATTGTCTGTTTCAGTCAGAGGCTCAACTGAACCACAGGCATTCTGAGATCAGAGAGGGACTTTTTGAACTGTGAATCATGCAAAGAGACTCAGAATAACAATAAAGAGCTGGTTATGAGCACCGTAGTTCCCCTCTAACCCGGCAGAGATACTCATCCCAGACATCCTAAAAATATATCTGAGCTGAAGCAGTTGTGTGGGAGGAACAATCCAAATTTTGTATCTTGGACCTTGTGTAGGTCTGATCTGCAGCCGCCGGAAGAGGCCTTACTTTTTAAATCCAGACCAAAGACAGTATATAAAGATGGACGACAAATCAAGGTTCCATCGATACATGCACTGTATTTTTTATAGCATCAAATAACTACTTAAAAGCTAACTTTGAACGTGTGACAGAAACTACTGCTCATGTTGTCCATCTTTATACAGTGATCGTGTTATCATCGTTAATTCCAAAGGGTTCATATACTTTATCTTTTAATGCAAACTATGTTAAGCTGCATTTAGCTTTTAGAGAAACAAGCAAAACAGAGCAAACTTAAAAAATTAACCTGACAACTGAAACCCTGCTTTTATTTTTGATGTGTCTAAGTGGCCATCGTATAAAATGATAAAACTTTGTGATATAACAAACTAGCGAAGGTGAAGAACTCTCCTCTCCTCCTCTCAGTTCTGTATCTTCTACCTGATTCACTTAATTCTCTATATATATTTACACATGTAACCTTCCATCCACAGACATAATGTGTTCCGCTCCACTCTGTAAGCCATACTCTTTGCCCTGCCGTTCTCTTTCTGCCACTTGGGACGTCACCTCACAGGAACACAATGCAGAGAGAAGACCAGATAGAGAGACAGATAGTAGAGCGAGATAGATTGGCTGCTGAGCTACTGCTAACTCTGGCAGGACACACACACACACAGACATACACAGACACACACACATACACACACACACACGCAGACATACACTCATACCGCACACACACACACTCATGCAGTAAAAGTTGCAGAACTGTGATCAACGAGCTAACCTGCCGGCCTGGTCCTCTCTTTATACGGGTGCTCTGAAATGTCCTGCAACTCTAAGCAACGGCATTCACTGTTAATGTCCTGATTGGTTTAATTTATAATTAAATGTTAAGTATCTATAACAAGACAAGGAAAAGTGAGAGGAAGACAAACATCTTCTACATTCTCTAATTCTGTGGATAAATTCCATGCACTAGTCTTTAATGGATGCTGGTGAAAGAAATAGATTCTTTCTCCACAGGACGGGAACCACCACACATGTTGTAGATGAGAGGTATAAACAGCACAGAAATTACCTTGCAAATATCCTAGATTTACTCGATTCATGACATCGCTCGCAGTGAGATTAGAAACATCCTCTACAAGCCGAAAGGAGGGAAGAGAGTAGAGTCAGAGAGAGAAAGAGAGAGAAAAGGGGGAGGAACAGAGGAAGGGGAGGGACAACAAGAAAGAAGAACAAAATAAAAGATCAGGCAGGCAGCGAATGCATTTTGCAGTATTACAACTAAAAGAACTCTAGGAGGGGGTGAGAGCGATGCAAAGAAGCCATGCGTTAGAGTGTGTGTGCACAGAATCACTTCCAAATTATTCATCTATCACACGTTGCAATGATCCTCACTGACATTCATGGTTGTTAGGAAGATCTTGATCTTTTGAGGCTCTTCCTGAAACGTATTTAATTGACACGTTACATAATATTTGGCAAGTGCAACACATCTGGAGCATGATTCTGCCTTTTCTTTTTTTGAAAGCATGAAGCTGGGAGGAGAGAAAATGAAGAAGAAGAAGAATCAAAATGTGGAGAAATGAGCAGCTGAGAATGCAGTCAATTGCAGTCTGTGGTAAAAATGCAATTGAGAAAAGGTTTAGTGCTCCTGCATCTCCATGCATGTTGTGTTCACGTGTTGTTGGTGTGATCGTGACCATGTGGTGGTGTTCAGGGGGCGTATGGAACATGGAGGAGGAGTATGTGACTAAGAAGATGAGGTTTTCTGATGGTTCATGATAATGAAGTGCGATGTTCATGATCAGTTAAGACCCGCAGCAACGAATCCTTATACTGTAGATGGGATGAGATAAAATTACTGGAACACAGATTGGAGTTTCTAAGTACGTTTCTCGAACACAGCGCTGATCTTGTGACAGAAATAATCTAATTGGCTGAGAGAAGACTCAGTGGGTGGAGCAAAGAATCAGCTACACAGTTTGTTTATATTACATTTAAAGAAGAGAGAGTTGTTTTGGAGCAAATATAGATTATATATAGTAGTTTCGAGTCTTTTTGTGTTAATTATTTCAACCTATTTAAAGCTAACGTGGAAAATATTCATCATCTATTCTGCTAAATCATAAGAAATCATTAGTTTTCTTGCCTTTTAATTTATCCTTCTTTGTGAAGCAAATTGAAATGGATCTTATATAATGTTTGTATATAAGCTATTATTAAATATGCATTCATTTAACACTAAACAAACCGTGAGATATGGCTATCTTGCTTCTAAATGACAAAACAACCGAGTCACAGTTATAAAGTAAAGTTAAATGTATAAAGTTTCAATCTAACCATTGGTAACTAGTCTGCTGACTTTCCTCATCTATAATCATGAGTATAAATATATTTATCTAGATTCTTTCTCATCAACCACTGAACTTTAACTCAGACAATCTTATTATTTCTTCCACAAGAGCTGATGTGACCTTATTGAAATGTGGACACTCCAATCTGCGTCACAAATTTTAATTTACATTATTATTCATTTGCAGGTATATTATGATTAATTATAAATCAAATTAAAATAGAGCAATATACAAAAATTACATTATTATTGCTAATTATTAGGTATTTAATCTTGTTATTTGTTCGTAATATATTTTAAATACTACAAATTAGCTTTAATTCATCAGTTTATCCCTTCTACCAACATCCACTGACCGTATCCGACGGTGGGCAGGCCCAGGTGCTTCATGCGGTTCTTGACCAGCTCGGACAGCTCCTGCCGCTCCGAGCGTCGGTACAGGTTGAGTCTCTGCTGCGAGATGCGCTCGGTCCGACTCGGCGGCTTGGCGCTCTTCCTGCTCAGACGCCGCGCCCACTGCATGCTCTTCTTCCTCAGCAGCGGGTGCTCCGACTGGTCGCTGGTGGTGGAGTTCCTGTGGGCCACCTTCTCCTTCCAGATATCTCTGCGCTCCCGTTGCTCCTCGCCGTGCTCCACGTTGATGGACACCTGAGACTGAGAGAACACAGGGACAGTGTTCACTTCCTTCTTTGATGACTTCGCAAATGCTATCAAGGTATTTTCCATCTTTGCGTACTTTAAGCAGGGGATGTTCAAAAACTGAAATCATAAAGAAGCGGGTTTGTCCCTTACCTGTGCATTACTCTCCTTGGACTGAAACAAGAGAAGGACAAACAGACATCCAAACAAAAGGAGATGCAATGAAAGATGGGGGCATCCAAAGCAAACAGGATCATTAAAGACCTCAAAACTCAGCACATGAAATAGTTAATATGGTGGATTAACTATTTTATCACCAGTTAACAGTGGGAAATTAACACCAGCCAGTAGGTTTGTTTCTCTTTTTATGTATATCTCTTATACAAGCTATTTACATAACCTGCCAAATTAATTGATCATTTAAGGGGCAAGTTTCTATTTCAATAATCACACTGGCTAGTGATGTTCAAAAATTTTAATTTCCTTCACTGTTATCTTGATAGAAATTAAAACAAACCAGATTATTAATAAAGGAAAATAGAGAGAAAAAGAACAAACGTAAGAGGAGAGAATAAAATAAAGAAAGAAAGAAAGAAAATGATACAACAGTACAAATGGGGGTAAAAGGTTTTAGGTGAGAATAAAATTAAAGTGAAGATATAAAGCGAGGAAATAACAAAAAATAAAAAAGCACAGGTAAAAGGCTTTAGGAGAGAATAATTCAAAGATGCAGCAGGGACAAGGCCAAACCAGAAACCACAGCCGAGGCCAAAGGAGAGGTATCTGAAATGAAGCATCTGAAAGTGCGCTTGCCTCTGAGGTTGAGAACATGTGCGACTCGGTGCGGTAAATCCCGATGGGGATCTCAGCGCTGGAGGAGCACAGTTTCTGGAAGAGTCTTCCGTAAGTCCTGATCCACAGATCCTCCTCCGTGATCTTCATCTGAGGAGATAGAGCAACGACCCAGTGGATTCACACATCCTGCTCTCATCTGTTTGAATCACACGATTAGACACATGACTTCTATACTTACCACACACAGGTACCCAGAGCCAGGCGTCGTGTCCAGACCGAGCAGGAGCCTTGCGATGCCGATCATGTAGTCCTTAACAAATGACTGTCGGAACACAGAGAGGGACAGTGATGAACAAGTGAAAGAAGCCCAGCTGCAAACAACCTGTACAGACAACTGCATTTCAACATATAAATGTCTAGGAAAATCAAGTCAATTCAATTATTTTAAAATGATCCCAAGTTTTCATTGTAATTGAATATCTTTTTATTTTATTTGTAAAAATACCAACAAACCTTACAGCCCTTTACTTCACTTGCTTTGTGCTTCTTTACTGTAGCTGCACAACCTTTTAAGACTTGACTGATGTTTGCCTTGAATCTATTCATCCATAATAAACCTAAGTACAGCCTCAGCAGTCTGCCTTCCTACCTGGTAAAGCAGCGTATCCAACATGCTGATACTGAAAACCCTGCCTGCAGCAAATGGCAGGCGGAACATGAAGGCCAGGTTGGAGCCCTTATCTCGCTCTATCTGGAAATAAAGGAGATAAAAACATTTGAGAAACAGAGCAACAACAAGGTAAAATCTGACGATATTATATTTTGGCATGCTGAACTATTGCTCTTGTGCTACATCTTCAAAGAGTCTGATGTAGCCTGTTGGTTTCCCTCAGTTAAATCTTACAAGTTGGTCACAGCAATACATCTTTTAAGGATTGTTGAAGAAAGTTGAAGCTACGACAAAGGCTGCAATTTCACAACCACATGCAAATAAGTTTGGTTTATATCCTGTCACTTCTTGGACTTCTTCCCTAAGTCCAAGTAGAACTGATTCTCTTTGTTAGTTCATGGTGTCGTGTTTTATTCTCTTCATTTACAGAACTGAAAACCACACACAGATACTGAAAAGCCCCAAGATTTAACACAACATTTAAATACTGATTTCGGGGGAAAGTGAAAAAATGTCAGCTATTTTCCTGGAACAGATTCAATACGTTTACTGCTAAAAATGCGAAATATAATAATCAACATTCAACAAGTTTTGGCCTCTGTCCATGTATTCAAGTGTGTTTTTGTGAAATAATTAAAAAAGCAACAGGCGTTATTCATAGGTAAAATATAACCTATGAATAAGAATATTTGGAGTTGACTGTTCAACATGAGGTTCTTACACCATTACAGCAATACAACCTATCTTCTATAATACAGCTATGATTTGTGAAGTGATCATAGTCAAAGCCTGGGCATCTCTACACGATTCCTCCCTCCTAGAAGCACCCACCTTCTCCAGCTTGGAGAGAGCGAGAGAGTAGCAGTCCTTGGCTCTGAACTGCATGAACCTCATGTTGGACGGGTGTGTGAGCTCTGTGATGATGCTGAGGCTGGGGAACAACCTGAGGGTGGGGGAGACAACGAGAGAGAGGGATGTCACTGGAGAGATGAGATGTGCTTCAGGGGGAGATCTGGTGTGGCAGTGATTCATGTTTTTAATTCTCAGCTGTTGAATTATAGAGCAGCTTCAGAACTTTGGAAAAGAGACAAATTCCTTCTCCGTTTTGGCAGAATCCTGCAAATTCAAGCTCATGCACGAACATCCACTGACAAGATTCAGTGTTTACTGTGTGTTTCTGCACTGCTCATCTGTGTCCCTGTACCTGAACATAGTCTGGACGTTGACGATGGTCTTGGCGTCGGCCATGTAGTCCTCCTCAGCACACATGGTGCTCTCTTTATCCACAACCACCAAGTTGTCGGCGTAGATGATCCCACACTGCAGCAGGTTGTCCAGGCTAAATACAGTTTGTGTTAATTCAAGACATGTCATCAAACACAGCGTCTCCTCTTGATAGCAACAGTAAAACATCAATCTTCAATGTTAAATACATTCTTATGAATATTTTAAATTTAAAGTGCGCAGACCTGCATCATCTGATTTAATCTGAAACTTCCTACATTTCCTTGAATCACAATGTGAAGAAAACAGGAAAACTGTTGCACCCGCTCCCTGTAAGTTTATATTCGAGCTGCATTTCTGCTGCAGGAACATTTGTGGGAACTTTGCAATAGATAACTAATCCATATTTGAGATCAATTCTTATTGTTCTTACTTGCAGGTGTAACAAAATACTTTAGATTATAAAACATTGTGCTAATACTGATCGTTTAATTCACCAAACTACATCAGAAAGTTTAGAACAATCTGGATAGTTGCGAATACATTTATTGTTGAAGAGAAATCAACAATGTTCTGCAGCTGCAGACAATCTGTTTTGCCGGTAGCTGTATTCAAAACTAAAAAACTACTGAGATAAACATAATTTAACTATTTAATTGATAGAGCAGGCTTTTATAGTCCAAACACATACTTATCGATGGTGCCAGCCATGAAGTAAACCATTGGAAAGCAGCAAATGGCCTCTAAGAAGTGGTTGTCTGGCCTGCGGGCAAAACAGGAAACATCAAGAAGGAACAGCAAAGACTTGTTTTCTTTGTGAGACACCAAGTGAAAGATGACAATGTTGTTTTTGTAATTTCCAAAAAGCTTCCCTGGCTCTGCAGAGCTAAGTTAATGAAACCCAGCGTGATTTAGAACAAAAAGATGCAGACCCATGCGTAGACTTTCTCATGCACAGAGAACTTTTGTTTATGAATAATTAAAACCTTTTTTTTGTCACTATCCTAGAGCTATAGTTCAATTTTTTTTTACCAAAAGCAATTATGTTGTGTTGCCACTGGAGCTTTAAAACAAAAAAATCAATTTCTAAACCACAGGAAACTAATAAAAAATGCAAATACACACAATCAGGCAAACATAGATTTCCATTTTTCCACTGCTACTAATAATAATAATGATAATGGAAAATCAGGGAGGTTCAATTAATCTTACGCGTTATCCAGCAGCAGCACTATGGGGTTGAGCTCCTTCCTGGGCCGATAGTACGCACGCAGGGGGACAATGAAGTTGTAGAGGCCGTTTCCCGCCATCTCAGCGGACACTATGATCAGCTTGTTCTTGAAGCCGTACGCTTTAGCGTCCACGAAGCTGCTATGTGTGCAGCCCTGGACGAGGGAGACACGTCAACCAGAGGTCAGTCAGATTACATCAGTACAGAGATCTGAGCAGACACAGCAAAGTTTACAGTTTTAATAAAAGCTACAGTCCTCTATTACTCATATAAGATCAGGCATGTTTTATGGAGTTTCAATAAAAGGTATTAAGTGTATGTTGCCATTGCTACTGTTTGAATTCTTGTGTTAAAGATAAAAATAGTCAGCTGAAAGTTTTCAGAAAGTTTTAGGTTTCACCACAAAAAACAGACTGTGTAATGCTATAAAATATCTCCTACTCAGCAGTTTATGCTTTAATAAACACAAGATGTGTCCGCCTCATTTTCACAGATGAGAAAATAATGGAATAATAATGATGATTAAAAAACTCCAGGTGGCCAATTTCAATCTAATCATGAAATGAGAAACTCAGTTGGATTCCGACATCTGTTGCTGATATGAAGAGTCCCTCACCTCCTGAATATAATTTCCTATTTCTTTGTTCAATAAACAGCTATAATCAGTCATGACTCATATTTGCAGCTTTTTTTTTAATTAGATTTGTAACAACATTCATAAGTGTTTCTTATAACTTCTAACTTAGAGATAAATACCAGCTAATGTTCAGGGAATTATGAGAAACTTTAAATATGGGACTTGATAATGGGATAAATCGAGCCCATACCCATATTTTTTACTGTGTGTTTTGAAGTGATGTAGGTTTGTGTTGTTATTGTGTTTTCGTGCAGGTGAATTCACCTTGTCGAGGCGAAGGCAGCAGAACGGAGCCTTCTGGGGCAGGAGGTGGCACAGAGTGGGAGAGCTGCCGATGTAGGGCGAGTTGGGAGGGTAGCCCTTCACAAAACTGATGGAGGAGAAACAAGTACTACAATCAAACTTCTACAGCATCGTCATGGAGACGTGTGAGGAACTAGAGCGAAAACTGGTGGATATATATATCATGATTTTACAAGTTGTTATCCAACAATAACACCGTCTACCTTCGAAATGAGTTTAAGAGAATGTACTGATACACAGTGAGAGAAGTGTTTTAGCGTCCCAAAAAAACCTGAATCCCATATTTTATTAAACCATTTAACACCATGAACTGCCGCCATCACACTGTTTCTACTTCCCAGTTCATAATTAGCTTCTGCAGCTGTTGTGTTCAAATTGCTCGTGTTTATAATTCTGAAGGACTTCCTCCCCCCGCTCAATACCGACTACACCAACAATTACAATGTTTTATTTTTTTTGAGTGTCAATTGGGTTGTGTGTCCCCTGAATTGTAATATGTCAGCTGTAATTACCCTCATCGGTCTCACGCTGCCCTCTATAGTTTGCCAATAAGAGGGATTGTGAGTTTGTTTCGAGAAAAATCATCCCCATCACCACATGGTGGCGCTGTGGGACCTTGAGTTTTATTTTGCTTTCTGGCATCAGCTTCTGAAAACTCCTTAAAACTACTCAAGCGCAATGGATTGCAGTAATAAGAGGCTGAGAGGTGGAGAGGGGCAGGTTCTGTCTTTTAGTTTATGAGACCCAGAGATGTCTGGGTCCAACCAATGCTGCCCAGAACCCCCGTCCTGAACTTATATCATCTGATGAAACCATATAAAGCGACAGAAGACGGGAACAATCTGCTGAGATAAAGTGATTCCTTGGACCGGCCGGACCGTCGTGGCGACAGTAAGTCTGGCAGGTTGACAGCCGAGAGTGGAAGGATCAGGATTTATGCAAGGACACAACATAAGCCTCACTGAGGAGGAAATTGAGGACAACCCAGTCATTGCACATTCATCACTGACACCTCTGCACCTCAGCAGCATCATGACACATAGATTACACACTTAATCTCAAACACATCCATCTCTCCTCTTGCACCCAACGAGAGGGCGAGTGGGCGTTGGAGATCAATCAAACGCAGAGAACGTGACACTTGCCCTTTGAGGACATTTCACTTTTAACTGCTGCACGACAAGATCTACTGCTCGGGACAAAACCACCGGATCTCTTCTGCTCAGAGCCACTTTGTGTGACACTTTCACCGAATCCACATCACTTACTCTGACCCGACAGAGCCCTCCTCATCTGACTGGTTGGTCTCATCCTCCGATTGGTCGCTGAGGAGGTCGCAGGGCAGAATGGCGGAGGAGTCGGCGATCTCGAGGACCGGGGCGATGCTCGGCCTACGGCTTCCGTCTCCGTTCTCCGTCGGCAAAGTCAGCTTACTGATTTCCTCGGGCGGATCGGGGTTCTGGAGGTCGATGGCTACAGTTCCTGAAAGTCACATGACACGTTATCACGCTGTTTACCACTGAGCAGGAAAACAACAAGGCTATTTAGAAACAGCAGGTGCAGCACTTTTACTGCCATGTTCGGTAAAGTCAACGGTGAGTGTTTGCACATGATGAGACCAAAACCACTTTATCTCAGTCAACAGTCTCCTCCTGGAAAAAGCCCTTTTCATATTGGATATAATATATTCCATATATATGCTGCTTCAGCATCTCATCCACCCACATTCACAACACCTCCCTGAGCTCAGCTGCTTGACCTTGAGGAGAAAATGTATTGCTTTCTGAATCACGGCCTTGTACACGACGAATGGCATGCATGCAGCGCTGACACTTTGTTTTTCACAAGCCATTAGGCTACATCATATCAGTGGAATAGAGCCCTGAAAATATGGATTTTTTGGGGAAGAAGCTGATATTAGGGGGTAAATATTTATATATTGAATTCCCTAGATGTTGTCATCAATCTGGCCAGAACATAAATGATAAATAACTATAAATAAAACATGAATCGGAAATATTGAATTACAATTTTTTTGCATGTAAAATATAATGTGGCATATTTTCTGCAATGTCTATTCTTTAAATAAAAGATTTTCTTATCAGCGCATATCTGCAAACAAACACTGATACTGATATGTTTGTGAAAGGCTCATATCAGCTGATTGATAGATAATCAATTGGGCTCTAGTTTGTAATATGATGTCTATGCGCCATACAAATATCATGTATATTAGTTAAAAAGATAAATACTGAAAACAAATATCACAAAATATCTAAGTGTTAGTTGAACAGAGATGAAAACGTCAATAGCCCCGTGCCACAACAATAACAATAAACTATAAATGTTAATTATAAAAGTAGTAAATAAGAGAGAGAAAGTGATGCGCCATGCACAAACTTACCATATGAAGTGGCCTGATCAACTTTCACAGGTCATAGAAAAAGCACAACACAATAATTTCAGCCATCAAAGTAAAAAAGCATGTAAGAAAAAGATTCATGCATAACAGTCAGTGAGAGCGTCACACCCAGGCAGCCCCCCCCCCTTCACTGTGAGTGCAACTTGGAGTAAATAAACAACAACAAAGCATCCATTTTCTCTCCTAAACTCTCTCAGCCAATCAAACACAAGCAGCTTCCACCTGACCCGTTGCTTGTGCAAACTGTAAACATGATCTTCCAGCTTCCCGTCTGCTTTCATCATCAATAGCTTATCTATTCAAAATAATTTATCTGTTCTGTGTCCTGGTTTTCACTCTCACCCATGCTGGCGATGATGCTGTGCACGGGCAGCCTGGAGGGGGCGTCGTAGAGGCCGGAGACGGACAGCCCTTTGCTGTGCTTCTCCTCCTGTTTGAAGATGAAGGCGGAGTTCTCCTCCTTGGTGATGTTGATGTAGTAGCACGTGTCCGCGGCAGCCATGATGTGGCGGGGGCCGGGGTTGAGGAGGATGCTCTTGTTGTCCTCCCTCTTCACACCGATCAAACACACACCATACCTGGGAAGTAAAGACACGTGGGTTTTTACTTTGAAAGGAAGCAACCACTGGAATGAGATGATTTATTATCAAGTGTGAAAGTTTCATTAACTTCTTATGTGCGTGGAAGGAGGCGTAGGTGAAGCTTTTTCCATCATACTCCCCAAAAAACTTGCTGTCACACAAACGGATGTGGTAGACCTCGTTCCCCGAGCAGCGCCCGTACATCTTCTGCCAGTTCTCGGGTGACAGCTGCCCCTCCCTGGAGAGAAAAGCATTATCAGAATATTTATGACTTGAATTAAAAAAGAACTTGAAGAGTCATACTTCAACCAGGCACTGCTGTCAAAAAGCGGCTCGCGGAGTTAATGCTGAAATTAGATGTAAGAGTAAAACTTTGTTACCATAAATGTCAGATTTTATTTCAGCTGAGCCAAATAGTCGATTCCAGTCAAACAGAAAGCAACTCTAAATCAAATGAGACTTTATTTACAACTCAGAAGCTCTCATCTCCGCATGAGACAATGAATATGACCTAAATTGACCTTGTACTCCGGAGCTTCCTACATTTTAGTCACTCTTCACATGGGCAGCAATCGTCTTATATTAACCCAATTAAACCCAATTAACAGTCTGAATAAAACGCTGCCATGTAAAGAGCATGTTCTTATTACATTAACCCCAATAAAGTCTAATGCTCTGTCACATGTAAACAGGAATTGTAATAGTTTTAGCAAATCATATAAGCATCATATTTAAAAGGACAATAGACAGATGACAGTTGTCTATGTAGATATAGTCACAATAATTAACCAAAGTGTTATTGTGGCCGTATATCTTCATCCGTTTAATCATTTTAATAGAAAATCGTGCCATAGAGCCAGATTCCTGACACATTCACAGCCCCAGAGCAGAACAGGATCCCATAATGGAAGTTAAAATGGATGTTCTCTGTCTCTGCTGTGCAGAGCAGTAAAGAAACAAAGTTCCCTTTGCAGGGAAAGTGAAAGGCACAGCCATATTTATAGCTCTAAGAACTGTTCTGATTCTGTAATGTTTGGGGACTTGACAGTGACGAGTCCCTGCAGTGGTGACAATGCAGCTTTCAACTGTGAGCGGACAAACCTTTATAAACAATAACCAATAACCTTTGGTTAGTTTTCAATATGTTATGTCAGGGTGAGAGCCACTGAAATAGGTTCAAAGCCCCTTCTGTAGCTCGTAATGAGACTTCTATGCTTCTTAGCTGTTTGTTTGGTTCCTCCTCACCTGTGATAGTAATTGAAGACAATTGTCTCATCTTGAAATGTCCCCACTTATTTATCTCCACTTCTATAGGGTACAAATCACTTTTCTCCCGCTATAAGATCCTTGTAGAATAAGCAGTAATTCAGCTCTTTGCTCGGCTTCTCTGTTTTCTTATTGCTTCTGCAAATCGAAGGTTTCCAGTTATGCATGACAAAGGGACTTTTCAAAAAGAACAGAGCTTTGTTTCAGTGAGGTGGAAGCAAACCAACAAAATCTGGCCACATCTGAATATGACTTAGTGAGAATGAGCAGGACCATAACTCACAAGGTAATGAAGTGGGCAGCACCATATTCTCTAATCTTCACGAGCACTCAAAGTGATTTACATTACATTTTAAATTCACCTCACACATTCATACAGCACTCACTATATGAAGCACATTGTACATCAATCAGAAGAAATCTCAGTGTCTTGCCCAAGGACACTTTCCACACCGGAGGACAGGAATCAAAAGACAGATGCTCTAACTCAGCTCTACCAAACTGATGCTTCCTGGTGTCCCGAGATACAGGCTCGAAAATAGAGGTGAACAGGTCTTTGCATAACTGTGGACTAGCTTACTTATTCATATCCAAAAAAAACAATTTAAATAATTTCTTAAGACCCAAATTCTTCTCACTGACTTTCAATTTAAGTTGAGTTTTGAGATTTCAGCAGTTATTTTGCAATATTTTAACTATCAATTATTTATTGCTTATGTATATATAAGGTATAAAAGCAAATCAAAGTACATAGAGACAGTAAATAAACACATCAGGTAAATAGAATCAAGGTCAAGAAATACTCACTGTCCCCTGGAGGTGTGAACCAGGAGAGTGACTAAGGTGGACGTGGCCGGACACACACAGTTGAGCGCCAACATGGCATATTTGAACTCCTCTTCACAAACTACATGATCTGAATGACATAGGATACATTTAAAGGATAAGTTGGTTTAGGAAATGTAATATACAGACAAAACAAGTGTAGTTCAGGAGTTCTGTGATCTCCCTGCACGTACCGGCAAACTTGACGTGGAATTTGTTTTCTGGTTTGAGAATCTGGACGTAGAGGGGACAGTTCGGAGCAAAGTCCTTTGCAGCCCAGGCCCTTAAAATAGTCTGGTGATCCTGTGGGAAGAGAAAAGGATAATTTTTACTCATCCAGAGACTTGATTCTTAAAAGTTCTACCTCAGAGACTCAGCGTGCTCTCAATACTTGTACTTGAATCACAATGAGTAGCTCTAACGTTAAAGAGGGTTTATGCTGGATATAAAAAACTGAGTTTACAACTGCTTTCGACAAATTCCTGTGGATGAGACTCACAGCAGCAGTTCGGTCGACTTCGTTCCTGCTGCTCAGGATGAAGCAGGCCTCAGCATCATCCATCCTGAGTATCGACAGAGAGACAGACAGAAAGACGGATTAGAAAAAATGGACAGGAAACTCATTATTTAAAGAGATCAATGCTTAAAGGAAAAACAAGTCAAGGGTGAATGCTCAGGTCCGATTATAATGAAAGAAAACAGCCCAGGTCTTGCATGACGACTTAGCTGCTGATTGACATGAGACTGCAGAGCACGCCATCATTCATGGAGACAGAAAACTCAATGGGATCCAGAGTCTGAGATGATAAACATAAAAAGCTTTCAGAAAAGCAGCAGTTATTTGTCTATAAAGCTTACCTGGATGGGCGATTGCATCCATTACATACTATTGCACTAGCATCTAATCCCCCTGCTGCAAAAACCACATCTGCCAATAAGCTGAACGATCTCCCCCAAGGCAACCATTAATCAGGGAACCACACACTGGTGATGCTGGTGCAACAACATGTCACATAAACGGAGCCGGAGCTGAACCGATGTTATTGCGTTGTGTGAACGTGGCCTGTGATAAGAGCAGATGACAAATGCAGGAGGAAATCCTATTACACCGATGTGTAAATAGAGGTCGACCAAATTGACTTCACAATCTAACTTCAATCTAAAAGGCTCTGCGCAGGTGGAGGGCTTACACTTAATATTACCTCTGCCAAGAAGGTTATGTTTTCATTACTGGTTGTTTTCCTGTTAGCAGGATCACGCAAATGGAACAGAACTGATTTTATTAAAACTAAAAGGGAATGGTCGGCCAAAGAAGCACATTAACTCAAAGTGCCCTTCTAGCTATATTAAACATATTCTTATTGATATTATAAAACGGACTATGAATTTACCTGCAATAACCATCTCAGAACATTTTACATAAATATCTGTCCAGACCATAGACCATCCTCTGGTCCAAAATGATGTGTGAGCCTAATTTAACACAAATTCACTGAATGTTAGTGAAACCCAGTGTTCATGAGGATGTACAGACAGACAGACGCATGTATCAGACAACACTGCATAATGCATTTCAAAGAATATGATATGAATTTTTTAAGAATAACATAAGAATTTGGTATTGGAACCTTGTTGATATCGATTAATGACAAAATGTCAGCAATGTCAGCGACAATCCAGAAGTCTGAAAGTGAGCTAACTCAAGGATGCACTGACACTCACATCTGCCAAAAACATAACAAATACACAACTACAATTTGTGATATTGTCTGTTTTGTGTTTGATTAAATGTGAGAATCCAATGCTTTCACTCACTTGGCCCTCATGAGGTCCTGGTCTTTGAGGGCGGATCCTTGCAGGTAGATGACCCTCTGGGACCACAGAGGGATTTGGAGGATCCGACGAACCTGAATGTCTATCTCTGTCGGACACAGAATCACCACGTAATAGTCCTGCACAACAAAAGAGACACAGAGGCTTTTTTATTTCAAATCCCCATGAAAGATTTAATATACCTGACTGAATAAGCAGCACTCAAAAGTTACAGTTTGGCTAAGAGGTGCCCACTTCAAAAACCAGAGAGAAGAGATCAGACAAAACCTGCTCAAACTGAAAAGTCTCTAATTTCTTTATTTATTTCCATTATACCTGAAGTCTGGGATGAGCGTAGAACTCGTTAAGGAAATCCATCAGCAGGTCGATCTTCAGCGAGCTCACACACAACACCACGTGCTTCTCCGTCTGGGCCCTGTGGCGGCTGTAGTTCCCCCCCCAACTTCTGTCTCTCCATCCACAGGTAGGCTAGCTCTTCAAACTGACACAATGACAACAGCATTGCTCTGATGTCAACAGCAGCAAGAATTGTATGAGTAATAAAAGGAGAACAGATTTGCTGCCTAGACACAGATGGTGGAAGCACTGGAGCATAAATCTGCTGACGTGGCAATTTGCAGCAGGAGCTAATTTTGATTTCTCACCCAGTTTGCTCTGCAGGGAGAGTAAACACGTCAGATTATTCTTAGTGAAGATGATTTTCTTATTTTTGAATGGATAAAACAGTGAGCAGTCGGTTTCAGCACGTGTGACCCAAAATGACTTGGCCGGAGCTTTGAGTGAGATTTGTAAACTTCTTCATCAAACAAATGTAGCAACGGAGCAAAACAGCAACTTCATCAAAACTTTTTGTTTGGTTCATTATGAACCCTTGATGGGACAAAGTAGAATATGCCTGGCCGCCACAGTCTAGATAACCAATGGGAAACACTGCTTTGATTTGTCAAGATAGGACATTAGTGTTCTCAGAGGAGCCTTGTGGTAGATTCTAGCTTCATACCTGCAGTGGGAGCACCACCAGAGCAACGCAGATGAGGATGACCACCAGCAGCTGGGATGGCCAGATCTTTGGCGTGACGTCCCCGTAGCCCACAGTGGAGAAGGTGACGATGCAGAAATATAACGCGCCAAAAATAGACAGGGTCTTCTCAGCCCCTCGCTCGAGGTGCTGGATCCCACAAGCTCTGCAGAAAAAAACAAATTATTCAACGACATCGTCAGATACGTCTCCCACAGGTTAAGACAATTAAAGTTATACGCATGAAGAGATACTTTAATGAGGCTTCGGAATTCAATCTGCCCAAGATCAAAGTTCACAAGAAGTCAGCCTCCTCCTCAGTGTGCCTCAGTCTTTTATAATGACACCACTGATTGCCCTGTCAGTTCCACTTCAATGCTTACTCTTATATATTTGTGCTTTTTCCATCGATAAAAAAAAACCTTGAGGCGGCGAGGGAGGGTGAGAATGTCTAGCTGGGTGGTGGCCAGTGCTCGTAAGGTCGCCAAAGAGATAAGGTCCATAAGTGATGGCTTAAAATAACATTAACCGGCTTGAAAGAGTGGAACTCAGTGACAATGGCCAAGGCTAATGGTTTTCCCCTTGTTCTTTGTCTTAAGAGCATCTGCAAGATTTGTTTTTGCCAGTAACAATTGCCATATTACATCAAAAATAATAAACTCCTACTTTTAACATTTGTCGCTCTTTAGTCTAATTTCATTTTGCCATTCAAGCTGTTCACATTCGACTCCACCACTGAGCTACGAGGAGACCATGTAAGCTTTCAAGTGCCGAATTTCAATCTCAAATTAATTCAAACCTTTTATGTATCTATAAATGCAACATAAGAGAATACAATCAAGCATGTAGAAGGTTCAGGGATTAGATTTTTCACTGATGGTCAGTAAACGGGATGTTAGTAACCACGGATCCCTCAATGTTTAGAGATGTGTTTCACGATGTTCACTCACCCAGTGAAAACCAGACACATTAAGGTGCAGATGAGGATGACCACCTGGTTGAACATGGCCGAGTGG
The DNA here is from genome assembly GCA_038501795.1 of Pseudopleuronectes americanus. Lineage (NCBI taxonomy): Eukaryota > Metazoa > Chordata > Actinopteri > Pleuronectiformes > Pleuronectidae > Pseudopleuronectes > Pseudopleuronectes americanus. Next base: position 3,264,894 of record CM076718.1, on the reverse strand, counting down.
GTCCTCTGGATGGCTCGATGGAAATCATTCTGGACAGATGAACACAGACACACACAAGTCACATAAATACCAGAGACTGGGGATTTAATTTGAATTTTAGCAACCGGTACATATTATACACTAATGAAACACAACTGAAACCTAAACAATGAGACAACATAGAGATTTCTTTGACCTGATTGCTAGCATGTATAACTGGGCTGGTCTGAGAACAGTTCCACTTTCTCTTCAGTAACTCGTTTTTATATACTGTCCACATTATGCTTCCCCCTATAGCATCCTGTCCATCTCACAAAGTAGCAGCTCACGTCTCAATCTCCAGTTGCACCTTGTTATTATGCTCCACCAGCTATCACCTCCATCCAATGGCCTCAGATTCCATCTGCCCAGCTACCGTCTTGGTGTGAGGCTCTTACACTGTACTGATCTGATGCACAGTGAGAGAACACGCTACGCCTGCTGGATACCATCTAATTGCTTCGAATTCCATGTACTGCAAGACTTTGCACCGATAGGGCAGCACCTGCACAATAGCGATACTACAGTTGATTCTATTGTATAATTGATGCTGTGGTTCCTGTGTTGCATTGCAGTGCATTGTCTTGCTCTGCCTGCACTGGCCTTGTTTTCTTTCTGCTCGCATTAATGTCGGTCCTCCCTTTGTTTAACAATGTGCTGTGGTGCCTCAGTAAAAAGATTTCATAACTTTGCTATACCTCATAATGGGTCTCCAGTGTATTAGGTGTTTGCACATGTTGCTGCTGCAGCACTGAACACTAGCTAATGCAGCTGGTGGTATAACACAGATCAATTGAATAAAATTGAGCAATGTTCCGTTCTCTAGGAAACGATCCAGATAAAACACGGCGTATATACCTGAGAGAGATGGCTGGAATATTTCTACAGTCTGAAAGTAAACATAAACAGCCTGAGTGGGAATTCGTAGGTCATTGTAAAAACTTTATTCTATTGGCAGTCTATCATATCGTCTCAATTCAGTTAAATCCCGTTTTGTATCGTTACATATCCATTATATATGAAGATGAATGCGCTTTAATTTCACAGCGTGTTGAATGGACCAGGATATCCCAGATCTGTTATTGCCTCGGGTCTTTCTTTATTCCAGCTCCCTGGCTGTTACTCACACTTCAACATGCACTTCTCCATTTTCTTCTACACCCAAAGCCAGTGGAGAGAAATGGACGTCTGAATGTAAGAGTGTAGTCTCTAACAACTATACGAGTTTATCCTAAAGTGATTAGCTCTCACCGGCTCTTGGTGGTAGAAGCAGGAGTTAGAGTAATTAATACCACAGTGCTCTATCTTCTCTAGTACTGCATAGATCGGCAAGTTGTAGTAGAAAGCCATTCTCCAAACATTTAATTATTCCTCTAACTTGAACGAATCACTGGCATTTGCCAAATAAGAGCCAACTAACCCAGTACGCCGATTTATCAAAGTAACCAGCGTTAATACTAACAATGTCTCCCTAACGTGCCCAATAAACATCGGCTTAAAAAAGACGGTGTAGCCTTGTGCAGAAATTAGATGTCAGCAGGAAATTCACCTTCTCAAATTGAATTCTGCTCAGACAAATTGTATAAAACCTCTCAGACTCTTACAGCCAGTGTTACTCATGGATCTTCAGGAGACCTCCAGTATGGCTGCAACAGGATGGATAATGTTCCTTCAAAGCACTACAACCCCCAAAAAAACATGCACATCTCCTATCTTTTTTTGCAAAAGCATCCAGAATTTGTTCATAACCTTCTACTCACGATCATGTTCTCTAGGGCACCTTTGGCAAGCCAGCAATTAAGAAACACAGGGACGAATATGTTTCTCAATGGACACCAGAATATCTTGACGAACACAGGAAGGAAAGAAACAAGAGAGATTAGAAACATATCGGTGTGACACAAATCAGTAAGAACACAGGGGACACAATAGGAAATCTTTATAATCAATACAGAGAAATAACAAACAGGACAATTAGATTTTTTTTTAATTAGCTGTAAGATGTTCTGGTCTGGAATATGGTACTAAAAGCATTGGAGCATTGAGCCTATTGTAATTGTTCTAAGAGAATCCAATCAGAAAATGACCTGGAGCCTAAAACAAAGAAACTTTTCCCGAGGACATTACTTACGGTGATTATGAATGGCACTGTATTGATCATCTCCAATATGAAGCATATCTTGAAGATCTGCTCCCAAATGTTCCCCTGGAAATGAAATTGACGGAAAGCAATTCCGCGAATTAATGTAATTGCAGTAAGGATGACCGATGGAGGTGATTAGCTGCGAGACAGCAAAGGGTTTAAAATGGTTTTAACTGTAAGGCCGTGTTACAATTTCATGGGTGAGCAAAATAAACATCATACAAGCAATATCTCTTGTTATTGATGCTTCAAGCCACGATGGAGCGGTGATTAGGGCAAGGTCAGAAAAACAGCCCTCCTCTTTAAGCTGTTTTCATTCAGCAGTCAAAGCATGCGTTCGTTTGTGAAGTACATTAGCGACTGTTTAGTCAAACTCTCTCTAAACCACAAACCACATCCTTCCTGATGTAAAACCAAATTAACTGCGCTTGCTTTTAAAGGTGTTATAAAAAAAAACTTTCATTAGAAACCACAAGCCTGCTTTATTATTCATTTAATATCAGCCTGGGAAAGAGGGGAAGACATTTTCAAACAGATTCAATTTCCTTTAAGACTGACCTTACTCTGTGGCCACTGGCAAAACATAGACTTTATTAATAATACTGTATTATCTGGGCCCCTTGGTGAAAAAGAGTGAAGCTGCGGCTAATTCCACACTCACTGAGAACTAACAGCAAATTGAAACCGCAGCTGAAATGACAAGGTGGCCTCAGGACTTGGATTGTCCATCCACGATAGAGTTATTGAAAAGACTTTTAAAAACCTCTGAGGGCAAAACTTGGAAAATCAAAGAGACATTTCTATAACAAGATGGACAATATATTCTATTAAGTCAAAACCTTACTACCTTTTAAAAGATTAGCAAAGGTGAAGGAGCTGTAATCTGAGGAGTAACACGAGACATCGACAGTCTCAGAGCAGAAGAGCTGAAGCGAGAGCTGTCTGAGCAAAGATAAACGGCTTTAGAGACCGAGTCCTGGCATGACAGGTCTCTTTGTGCACGTTTCCTCCACATATCCCTAAATCCCAAGGTCAATTATCTTGGTTTTATTTAGATGCAAACAATGTATTCTTTAAAATACCTTCAGATCTAAATAAAGTATAACCACAAAACAGAAAGTGAATTAATAAATCCCATCCCAAAAAGACTAAACAAATTTTACTGTAAACTGCTGTCACTGTATCACAGAGGTTTAATGTGACTCTGGTCGTGTAACAGGCTGCATTTCTAATGTGTTACTGGACTGTGCTTTCTGTTTTATGAATCTGCTCATGTCATTTATTGTTAACGTCATATCTTAGATTTACTTTTATCTCATCTTCTTTGTCTATTAATTTTTTCATCTTACAATGTTTTTGCTTGAATCTGCAAAACTTTCTTTTTTATCTTTACTTCTATCGTAACTCACTGTTGTGTTGGACTTGACGTGTGAACTTGTGGGCTCATAGTCCATCTGGTGAAACTGTGTATTGCCAAATACAAAGGGGCATAGATCACTGTCATTGGAGAAATGTAACACTTCAACTGATAGCTTATTTTATGAATTTTTAATATTCAGTGAACAGAATATGATGAAACACAAACTTCACTATCGGGCTATATGATCCTCTTTAGAAAAACATGTGTCTGGAAGTGTCTGTCCCGTCTAAATCACACATGCAGACTCTTTGCCTAATGTTTCTGATCAGTCCCTTGGCACTGGCCCTTGGACTGGACATGGAAAGCTGTCAGCTCACGTGAGAGAATAAAACAGGCAGCGCTGGACATTAATCAGACAGCCGCGAGAACTCAGCATTGGATTAAAGAAGGAATCTGTGCACCGTGGGCCTGTTTCTTACCTTGTAGCTGAGATATGTGATAAGCATGGTCTCCAAGAAACCGATTAAGGCCACTGTCACCTGGAGCAGAGAAGGGAGACATGGAGATAAAAGGAGCCGGGCAACTGCAAACTCAACTGTTCTCGCTTCTAAACATTCACACAGGAACTTGTGTGCTCTGCAATTCTTTTATCCAATAAATGGGTGCGAGTGTGATAGGCTTGAATTCTGCATTGAAATCCAGTTGCTGCAGAGGGAAATTTGATTTATGTGCACTTTCACTGGCGAGTTATTATTCTCACCTGTATCGCCCAAAGAGACTCCCGTCTCTGCACCCAGAAAATCAGATCCCTGTCAAAAACCAAGAGAAAAGGTTTTCGTCACAACTCAGTGCTTCACCATTTAATTGCATCATAGAAAATATCAACAGACCTTAGGTTACAAATAAATGCAGTTTTCACTGAAACTTACCAATTGATATGTTCCAACTCTGCTGTATTGTTCCAGTTCGTGTTGAGACATATTGTGCTGCTGGAAAAAGCAACAAAAGGAAACGCACACGGAGCGTGAGTGTGTTTGAAGGTGTGTGAGTGAGTGGGAACATGCCTGCTGGGAAGCATTTCCATCAGCTGGTCGGCTGCCATAAAGAACAAACCTCAAAGTGTTTCTGAAAGCTGCTGGCAGCGGACACAACACAGACCATCTACAACTTCCACACGACTGCACAGAACTTCACACGTTTTTTACATGAAAATAAATATAACACACAGTTTATAATAATTCCTAGACATTGTTTATATATAGGTTTCAATGCTGGGTTGAGTTTTAGGCATATTTCTCAGTGAGATGACCCCTTAAGAGTGTTTCAAATTGCTGTGTGTAAAAATCCAAACTATTTCCATATAAATTAAAAATAATAAACTGACAGTAAAAAGACAACATCTACAAGAAAGGTTTTTAAACAGCAGTTTTTTCCTGAAGCAGAACTTGACATTAAATTCACAATACAAATAAACATCCCCAAAAAGATAATGGACACATCAGGAAAAGAGAATGAATGGCAAATGCGACTCTCACCATGGGTTATAGTTGACCGCCTTGGGGTCATCCAGGCACACCCTCACAATGTACAGGACACAGGTGAGAATCTTCAGTGAGAAGTTGAACAGGCGAATTCTCAGGCCTGCGGAGCAACAACAGCAGGAGCGAATTACAAACAACATCTTTTAATTGCAAATATTGATTTGCAGATTTCAATACAAAGTTCTGCATATACTCTGTACATTGTCTCATTGGAAGGTGATGCTGCCTGGACTGTTTAGGTGCATTAAAAAGCCTCGAGTGAGTATATCTGTCAGAGCTGTGGAGCATGACTAATACAGCGCTGTGCTGCTCTGGCACCCTGTCACAACTGATTTCCCCTGACGGGTAGCTTTCAACTCCTCAGAGAACAACACTAAATAACACCAGCACTTCCACAGGCTTGTAATCTGACGACTGACTACAGAGCAGGATACGTGACGGGGGGAATTCCATTACACAAATATAACGGTGATTGTGGAGTCTCCTGTTTAACTAATTGCAGAGGAAGAACTTGGCTGCAGACATGCTCGCCGGCCAGAGGGTGGTGCAAGCTGTATTTCCAAATCAACCTCAGCGGCTCAATAATCTCTTGTGGCGTGACCTCTTCACGAGGAAGCCAGCGTTAACGATAAGATGATTTGAAACTGGATAAACACAAACAATGATGCAACGGGGTAGAGCAACAGACGCCTGCAGCCCCGAGTGACATTTTCATTAGACTCCGTTGCTCCGTGTCACAGACAGTTCCCCGTTAGTGACTCTGACAATGAGAGCCAGTCACATCGGCTCACGTCAGTGTCAAGGATATGTCAACGACATGTTTTATCAAGAGACACAAAGATCCCAGAGAGGACACTTTCGCAAGTACGTGCAAAAAAGAGGCTTCTCCATACAATGCACCAAGCTGCAGAGCTGCACCAGTGTCTCTGTCTAAACTGTGGCGTTGCCAGTCTTATCTCCTGAAGAGAAAAACACTGCAGCCCGGCAGCCTCTCTCAACAAATGAGCCGTGCTCCTCCGTCCATGCTGGGCCACAGTGTGCGCACACCCAAGAATAGTCATTTTAAGTGAGGCATGTAATGTAATAATGATAACCCCAACTGTGACAGAAACTGAATATATGCGTCATCACTGGCTGCAGTTTTCTACATTATGCTTTTATTTCTTTGTTCATCTCTGAGCACGTCACTGGCTACAGGAGGGGGTGATGCTCCCCCGTTGGCAGTACTTACTTGACCTTTGGTTTTTGATGAAGAAAAGCTTCAGCCTCTCCTTGAGGGTGTTTTCATTCACGTAGAACTCCACCTGCACCCTGTGGGGGGGAACAGTGGCACCATGTCATTATAAAAAGTAAACAGATGGTTGTAGAAAACACTCCTTCAGAGGCTCCAGGCAAAACCCCATTCAAATATTGCACAGCAAATACTAGAATGTGTAAGAAAAATACGTGTTTGCACTCAGAAAATACAGAGATGTGTTTTTTATCTTTTTCATGGATATAAATGAAAAAGAAACAGGGCAGAAGAGTGATATTTAGTATGACGGTTCAGATCCAAATAAAAATGTGCATCTAGTTTATTTAAATGTGGTTTCAGAGATGGGCTGTTGGGCCTTTGCACTCTAGTTTCAATTATGTTCTTTAAATGAGCTGCTAATTGAATATTCCATTCATATTCCTGTTTACATGGTACAGAGCAAAGTGTCCTGTCACCTTTTCACACTCGAACCCAGGACACGTGTCGTCCACCAGTTGGTAACTGACGTGTCAACGCCGCAAAAAACGCTATAAGAACTCCATGAGGATGTTACAATGCAATTAAGATGTATACTTGTCCTTATGATGCAAATAGGGCAACATATGCATCATAATTCGATTGACTACCTGGCAGTGCATGACTATTGACTTAATCTGGCTCATATCAGAATACTGGTCCATGTAAATGTGTCTCATGGTTGTGTTCAGGCTGGGTGTCATTTGAAACCCTGATACCAGTACCGATGTAATATTGAGGACACATTCTTTCACTGCTTTCGACTCTGTGCATCTATTCCTCCTACATCCTACTGACAAAGACAAACATATTGTCGGAAGTGTCAGCCGTGCAATTGCCATAATTGTGTTTGCTGAGGGTTTCTCGTGTGTTCTCTGGAAAAGCAGCTCAGGAAACCTCTCTTCTAACTAATCCTGTTACCCTCCATTTACCGTCAGTCACAATGCAACAGTATCAGCCTCGAATGCACAGGTTTGATGTGCGGCTCTGCTTCTTGTTCAATTATGCAGATTATTACATAAATCTAGACCTAGTTTCTCCACACGCTCACATTCATTTAATGTTGCACTAGGGGTGAGGCCAAAAGACATAATATAATGACTTTAAGATGGGTTAAGGGTTTTTAATTGCTCTACTAGAAAATTAATCCAAACTGGTAAATCTGTGCATGACACGGGCACAATGGTGGGGGGTGATAATTTCCATTTTAATCTTTTATTAATATAGATTACTTTACACACTTGAGTGGACTATTTAGTCCATATAAATAAAAGGAGAACACTCACACATACCTGTCCATTAATAATTCACTAACGTCAATTAAGAACTACAGTACTTAAAATGTGATGCCTTTGCATATGAACTTTGATAAACCCAAGGCTATCAAACTTTAGAGCAGGTATAATGGACTTTATAGCCTTGGAGAGCCGACCTGATGATCACCGCAAGTACAAATGAATAATGTCGCTACTGTAGGTGTCCTAGAGTAATACAGGTGGCGAGAGGGGCTTAACAGCTTCTGTAATGTACGTCGCTAATGAGCATGGAGGGAAAGTAATGTCCTCGCGGTTAGAGGATGGACCCTCGGAGTCCTCTTTATCTGACAAGATGAATATAGGGTGAAGATGGAGGAGAGAGGAGGAAGGCAATTGCAGCTGCTGTCTCCTAAGGGAGGTATGTATGAGTATATCTATATATATATATATGGATAAAGTGTGTAGGTGGAAGAAAGAACACCCGACACGCACCATCTTCCAACCATTCTCCTCCCCCCCCTCTTCTGGCTTTATCACCACGGAGACAGCTTCAGAGGCAGGAAATGTTCAGCCACGTTTCTCTGCGTTTCCAGTACGAGGAATTACACGAGGAATTACACACATAATGAGATGTTCCTCTCCATAGGGGCCAATCACACACTCCCAGCCCTGCGACACCAACCTCACCTAACACACAGCTAAATGACGAACGCATAAACAAAGTGTTATTGCCAGCTCCATCATCCGAGAAGCAGTAATGCACTGTTTTCAAAACAATGACGGTGAATCAAACGATCGCTAATGAATATTCATATTTACTGATGGAGCTGTTAGAACAATAAACATAAGTTACAGGGGGGGGTTGGCGATAACCATGACTTTGCATGGCCCCTCTAATAATATTATATTTAGAGGCGTTCCCTGCTCATCTGAATGAGAGCTGGAGCCCATGCAGTAAAGTCTGTAGCAGAGCATATTTGGTGAGAGGGACACATATTTTGTGGTGTTGGCTCTGGGCTCCTTCACAATATATCTAAGTGAAAATATGGCCGAGCATATTCGCATCGTTGCCAACCAGGTACATCGAGCACTAGATTTATTGTGACTTTTGAGTTCCTAATGGTTTTGTTGCAAATTGAACCCATTTCTCAAAATACAGCTTACAAGACACAATTTATTGTCATCAAGCAACTTTTCTGTAACTAATAAACATACTGCAGTAATGCTGACGTCTTCCTGAACTGTCCCAACAACTACTGGATATATTGCTGTGAACTTTGTTAGAGACACTGATGGTTCACAATTATGGTTCTGAGTAAAATGTTTCAACTTCTATCTGATGGATTAAAAGGTTGGATCAATTCATCAATTGTTAATAAGAAAGGGCTTAGAGTTACTAGCATGAATGTTATGAAGGAAATTTGTGTGAAATAATCTATCTCCACACATGAAAAAGATCATAGAATCGGCTTCACTCATCCTTCCCTCATCACTCGATTATACCAAACTGCAAAATGACACAGTCAGAGTTCATCTCTTTTCACAATAATGCTGGCAGTTGGCAATTACAAAATATCGAAGACGTTAAAGACTTTAATCTCTGCAACTGGTTAGTCGTCAATAAAATATAATAAAAAGATCCTTGAGAGCTGAAAATCTTCATAATCAATCTCAATAATACAAATTAAGAGTTTCGAATAAGTCACCCTTTATAGTATTTGGTATCTGATTTTGAAAACATTCCGTCTCTCAGAACCTCAATGTGCTATATTTCTATAATTCATACATTTCCATACTGGGTCCACGGACGATAACGTAGGCAAAATAGAATCACTAATGCACCATCATTACTTTGTATTCACTAAATTAAACAAGTACAAGAGGGTGAGGGGTGACAAAAATCTCTCTCAGGCACTGTACTTCCAACTAAGACTAGAAAAAAACTCTTCCACACTTGCCTCCAAGTTAATGCAGCCCAACAACAACAATACCTTATAAGTACTCCCACTCTTTTCCTTTGTCATCTCTGTAGTCTGCAAACCATCACCACCAAGCTATGTACATTAGCTGTCAAATATAAACACCCGGAGTATAACAAATAAAGAGCCAGACACCAGCCTGGTACTTTTTAGGAAGCAAAAGAATGTCTCCTCCCTAAGTTCAAAGATTGTAGGCCAGGCATAATAATAAATATAATGAAATGGCCGTATGTCCGCAGCAATTCAGAACATGTAATTGGAAAGGATCCGAAAAGTTTAACCCAAGAGAAAGACTTAGGGTGTGAGGGACCTGTGATGAAGCTGACAGTGTTAAAGAGGTACTGAGCAACGACAGCTGCTTTTTAGACTCAGTAAATAATCGCCAAAGAGCTTTGTGACCTCGGCACAATCTGGCCGACGGAGCAGAGTCTGCGTTCATTCCTGTGCTGCAAGAAGAACACATTGTGAAAAAGCCACCAGATGATCTGTGCCATCTGGGCTATTTGTTGCAGGGATGAAGAGACAGCAGTATCAGCCTATTGGAGATTCACCTGGGAATGAGATGATCATGGAACGGGTGGATCCCTCTCGGGGCCAACCTATCCCTGAACTATCTGACTTGCTGATCCGCAGTGAGTCCAGTTTCTCAAAGATGCTCGGAAATTATCAACCCAACTGTATTTGATTTAGGCTGCAAGGGTAAAACATGTTGTTTCATGATTTTTAATAAGGTCTTAGGGGCAGTGAAACAACACAGACCAACAATACCACATTTGCCTAATAAACAGTTTTACAGCAGTCCTTGAAAATGAGAGTCTACAGTTTTTTTTATTGTTTTTATTTTCTAAACTCACATTCATGCTCCTGTTCCCCTCTGACAAAGAAAGCGGTCGGAAATAGAAGCTTTCCTTTGCACCACTCTCAGACGTGTGCCTAATATAAAAGGTGCAGGGAATCTAAAAATATTACACTTGGACCTGAATATTAAAAAGCCGTGGCAGGTTTGTTTTTGCCTGCTGCTGTTCTTCCCATAGTGAATGTCCTTCTTGTCCAATAAACTCGGCACATTGCAGAATTCGTCAAGTGGGCTTTAATCCAGACCTGGGCAGTGGTCAAAGTGCTTTGTGAAATTAATATTGAAGCCAGAAATCTCAAGAGGAAACTGGTGGAGTTTGTATTATAATGAGCTGAAGGGAACATCACCTGAACCTAATGGAAGAGAGGAGGCCAGTGGGCGACAGGATCAGCACAGAGGAGCAAGTGTGGGTCATTTCAGCTCCTCTGTGAGAATCATACAATGTAAGCTTCATTACATCATTTATCCATTTTATGTTAGGGTATTCAAAATCTATGGGGGGCCATTTGGGAGGTTCAGTATCTTGCTGGAAGACTGAGGATGAACCGACAACCTTCTGGTTGGAGGCAGACACTCTACCCCCTCAACCACAGCCGCCCTTAAGTGCATGGAAGGCAAAGGGAGGATCTGCCCTGTATGTGCACCCTGTGGGTTAAGGGCCAAGACAACGCAGCAGCATTTTGTTCTAAAAACACTAACAGAGAGTCAGAGTGCACTCCAGAATATCTCACAGTTTGTGCTTTGAATCAGCATTTGCAAGATGCTTTTTTTACAGCAAATGTCACAAGGTGTGTCAAGAAGTCCAGACGATGGCTGTACACGAAGAGAGATGCTGCATCTTCTCAACCTCCTCCCATTATCCAGAAATGAAGCTATAATATCCCTGATATGAACATTGCCATCTTGCACATTCTGACCCAGAGTCTGCTCGGTGGAGCGACCGGACGATGGAGCCGCAGCAGCGAGGTCGATACTAAAGCTCAACCGATTACAAGTCAGTTTCCACTGTCAATCAGGACATTTCAACCCACTCCAACCCAAGGAGTTTTTATTTTTTTGTTTGACATCACCAGGATTACACAACAACTGGTCTTTATCGAGTGCTGTTCTAGTTTAATCTGTGTTTTAATAACGAACAACAAAATTTTTTAATTGCAAGGATATTTTTTAAATAATGTAGGACTAACTTTAACCATCACTTTATTATAAAATGTAAACAAAGTAAAAGTAAAGCATTGACTGTTCAATTTCAATACACTCTATGAAAAAAAAATAGTTGAATAATGTTTCGTCCTTTGGAAGAAAATCTTGATAAATGAGACGGACTGGTTTATTAAACACCGGGTCTTTGGAAAACGTTATGTAGTTTGTGACCTCAGTAAGAGAAGTACACTTAACTGTGAAACGTTCCATGGCTTCCCATTTGACTTTAAACTTTCATTAAATGTCAAGAAAATGCATAGTTTATTTACATACATTACTCTCAGAGAAGGTGAGTGGCCAACCTCAGCACAAATATAGCTTAATACTGAGAGTATAGCCATTTGAATAACATAAATAACACAGCAGGTAGCCCGTGTTCTAATGCTAAATCAGGATGTGCAGTGAGCAAATAAAGCCTTGAAAAACACAGGAAACACTTCTTTCATATTGTGACAAAGATACTTCACTCCTTGATGCTTTACAAAACCTGAGACCTACCTAGTGTCGTCATCATCAAGCTCCTCCATATTGACTGGATCCACTCAGAGAACCCTCAACTGAGATCATATTATCAGTTTCCTGACATCTTGCTGTTGCTGAACCTGCAAAGTTGCTTGATCTGCTCTTTGATTTTGATGGACTGGCATCAAGCATCGTGGTTTCCTGCATGTGCAGCGAGCGACTTTGTGTTGGTCGAACGGAAACTAAAGCTTTACATTTCCTGTGATGCTTCCTGAGGTATAACCTTCTTTACCTGACTACCACAGGAAATACACTTCAGTGTGTCTATGTCAGATATTTTGCTTATGTTTACGATCCTTATTCCCTTTGACAATGTGTTGAGATTCAGAGCCATCACCCTGATGCAGTGAAATGAACAGGAAGCTCTTTTTGTTGTGCAGACTAAGAAAATGCGACGTACTCCGAATTTCTACTTTGAGAATAACCACAAAACAAAAAAAATATCACAGTGATGAGGGAGACACTGTCATAGTTCACCACTTAGTTCACCACTTCCCCACAGCAGAGGGTCACATTCATATTTCAACAGTAGCATGGCCCCAATACACTCAACCCACCACAGCAGAATGGTGAATGCACTGCAGGACTGCCTCGAGCAGCAGTTTTGTTATCGGCTGCTACGTGGTGACAAAAAACTACAAAAAAAAGGTGATTTTAAAGATGAACATTTTCACATATGTTTTATGATAACAGCATGTCACTTAAAATATTATGATAGGTCACTTTTTTTATGAATGAATTTAAAGCAGTTCTTGATACCTGCTTCCAGACATGCACTGAAGTCCAGACATTATCAGCCCTATAGCAGCACACGCTGCTGAAGAGGTCAACTTTGAAAAGACACATTTGGATTTTGTGGCTTTAATAGCACCTCTGAGATTTGTGCTGGCAATGAATCAGAGTCAAGGCTTAAAGACGAATTTCAGCAAACTAAAGATGATTAATATGAAGCAACACAGAACCTGAGGTCCTCCTCAAAATTTATGGACTTTCCTGCACTTGAAGACTTGCAGGATTAGCAAACTCAATAGCCCGGAGTTCTCCAAATCTGCTGTTAATCAATCCGAGACCCTTTGGGAAATTAATAAATGTATGTTTCCTGTTGCATGTTGTATTCTTTTAGCAAAGTGAAACATCTCAGTGAAAAAGAAATCTATTAAACAAGTTTGAACATAAAAACAAAAACCCATTTAGCGCCACATCCCGGCAGCTTCGGTAAAACCCGAGTCTCAAATTCCCTTAAGTGACTGCATTAAAAGCCTGATACTCCCAATTAGTACTCCAGCCTAATTGTGGTATTAACATTCTCACATCCAGTGACTCATCAGCGTGCAAAGAATTGGTGTTGTCAACATTTCGTCAACACTAATATCAGCTTTTCTCATTAGATCTACATTTCTAGCACAGGTGGACAGTGAAGATTGGTGTGCACAAAACAAACCAGGAGTAAGTTGATAACAAAAACACATACAAGCTGCCTATTCACCATTTGTTGTGCTATGATTGAAATTGATGTTTTCTTTGAGTCTTTGCCACAACAACTGTTGAAAAGGCAGCCACAAATGAATAGATAATTCCAAGTTTCCGATCATTACCACAACAACAATTGCCCACTTTGATGGTAATGGCAATGTAACCCTACATAGGCAAGGCATTACATCTGTGACCACATCTAGTGCTATGGTGCTCCCGAGTGATCCTGTGTACAGTTACCATTGCAGACACAATCCATGCCATGCTGCAAGTATGATACTGCCAAGGACTTACTGGGCATTGGTTGAGTCCATACTGTACTCCTCCTGATACCTGGACGCAGCACACATGGACACAGATAGGCACAGATTAGGAGAAAGTGTATATTAAAAAAGAGAAGAGGGAAGGAAAGGTTGAACAACAAGGAAAGGATGCCACTGCAGTTTATCCGCATTCACTTGCATCAGGAGTCAATGCCAGCATTTTATAACATTGAGGAGGAATAACAAGCACAGTTTCTGCAGCAAGAAGATGGAGGATGGGATCTCAAAGTATTCCATCCATCGTCGATGTTTTGGAATATAAATAAAAACTAGAACATGAAAAAACATTGCACACAACAGTTAATCTGTAGACCGTAAACAAAGATGGATGACAAGTCTTCACTTCGTCCAGTTAAACAAACTGTTTAGCAGAACCACATAACTAAAGCAAACCAAACAGTTAAAGAAAATAAATGCTAGAACATGCATAAAACTTTATCTACAGTGCATTGACTTTTTGGTGTGGTCCATGTCCCAGGAGGCAGGATTTATGACCTTTACTGCAGCACGCCACCAGGGGCGTATCAAGATGATTGGGTTTCCCTTTTGGGTAGCTGTCGTCCATCTTTATATACGGTCTATATATTAAACCCAGTGCGATGGGAAATGAGGTACTTAAAAAGCTGGTAACTATCAAGTCTTTACCACCAAGGAGTCGTCTTCAAGCTCTATATGCACGTAGATACCAACACGTAGAATGGAAATTGACTGTGTGCGCTTGAGGGAAATACAAGATGTATTTCAGAGTTTTTGAATTCACAAGGCACATGCAATGATAGAAGAACAGATGAGACACTTAATGCAAACCACAGGGGATCAGTGGACACGCCCTGTAGGTCAGTCGCATAGGTTGCCTCATTAAGATGACCAGAGAGGAGAGGGGCGTGTGAAACACTGAGGGACATTGACAGACAGACACATACTCTGATATAGATTTTAATGGCTAAGGGGTCAGAGGTTAAACACACACTTGACGTGATGCACAACTTAATGACTTGTGCACTCTATGGCTATGACTTCCATTGGAAACCATCTACTGAGAATAGACCACCGAGATTTCACAAAGCTTCTGGAGAACATTACCGTGAATACTTACAAAATATTTTCAGGTGAAATATAAAATATTGTAGCATTATGTAGTTTATTGATGTCATTCTTGTAATTCAGAAAGACCTGGTATACTATTAATATAGTGAGTAAGATGCCTTCGAGATCCAAAGCACGGCTAAAAATATCGATTTCAGAAAAAGTGGACGGATAAAAATATAATTTAGGATGAAACGTCTTTGAAGTGTGCTGATGATTAAAGCCTGTCTGTTGGTCAATAAGAGTAAACTCAGAAATGGTGACGGAGTTTCTTTATAAAAAGGTCATTATTTGACAGCTCAGGCGGTACAGCTGTAAAACTTTATGACAAATGAAACAACGTTATCCCATTAACGCTTTTTAAAACCTGCTAATGGAGTGTGCATTATATCCAGGAAGCAGCTAAGACACGAGAGAGGTCCTCCACCTCTCAGGTTATCAATCAACAACCTTTGGTCATTTCAACAACAGTGCACAGTCAATAATTACAGTCCCCCAGGAATCAATGAAATCATCACTTGCGGGATTCCATCAGAGTCAAAGGGCTTTTAGTGACGTTTTGGCATAAGACGAATGCTCAGAATACTCATTCAGCTGTAACTTTCTAGTAAAGCTTCCACTAAAACAGTGCAATCGACAATTACTTCAGAAGTGTGTCCTTCTCAAGGGGTTCTTGAAAAGCTGCTTTCACCGAACGCCGGACAATTTCGAGAAATTTTCTGTAGGCTGTAGGAGAGATCGCAAATGTCCAAGTGAGTTGCGCCGGACATTTCCCCTAAACTTTTCCAGCGAGTCACCAAGTTATGTGTCTGGAAAATGTTAATTAACGTGGCGAGTGAGCGTTGTTTACATTTCTAACATGTGACGGATTCAAAACAAAGAAAAAACATCTCAGGATGAAACCGGTGTCAAACATGTAGAAGACGACGAAGGTGTTGACTTGGAAAGACAATGAGATTCAACATCTTCTGGCGATAATGTCTAACGCAGATGTGCCGCAAACAAATACAAGCGATTACGACTTGACAACGACTTATGTGACCTCGAATGAAGTTTAAAGTTATTATTAACATTGCTTTCTTTTAGGCAAGAGACTGATACACTGCATGTAGCAGAGTAACGCCATCTATTTGATAACGCTTGGCATTGACACTAACGGTGTGAATCGGTTCCAACACCCCTTAATATAAGTTAGTTCTCAAGTGAAATAAAGAATACAAGGATTAGTGTTCTCACCAGATATACTGCACAAAACAAGATCAACTCCTCTGCTGTGGTCTCACTGTCCATTTAGGGAGGCACTTGACAACACATTTATGAGCAATAAAGATGCTATCTGGCTGCTGAGAGCTCTCTTTGCCTCCATTAGCCTACAGCTGATACTAAAGTACTCTGACTATCTCTTCCTCGGTATTTTGTAACATAAAGCAAAGAAATATAAAAACACATATCAAAACAGCTAGCATCACAATGTCCTTGAAGTGAATAGGCTGTTACGGAGCATAAAACAAAGGGAGAATATCAAACCTCACCCCTGCAGCAGTTGTGGAATCCCAAGTGTGAGCTGAGCTACTGAGACAAGTCCGAAATGACCAGCACTTATACGCAAAGTATGCTTTCAATTCCATTCACCGAGAGCTGCCTCGAGCTCTGACTGACATCAAGTGGGAGGGCGTCCCACACACACACATTATCTCTGCACCAATTTCAAGGACAAATGGGATTTGTAGTTTCTAGGCCGTTCACCTGCATCTGGAAGCTCGCCAACACTTCCGTGTTAACTACACATCCGACACTTTCAAGTCAAAAGAGACACAGCTCAGGCTCTCCAGTCCCAAAATACTACAAGGTGGTTCTAATGCAGTTACTTAACACCTGGTTAAGAAAGACAAGTGAGCGCAGCGTTTCCAATAACTTACAACAGGAGTGAAAAAACAAGTTATGATCTGTGTAAAGATCACAGAAAACCCCCGTTTCTGACTGCCAATTAAAACTTGTAATAGATAACCCTTTGAGGAACAGCACCTCAAACCTCCGCTTCATGCCACATTACCAGCTACAACAGCTATTGGTTTAGAAAAAGTTCTAACAAGGTGTTTAATGACTAAAAGCAACTTGTAAATCTTGAAAGATGGAAAATATAATCAGTCTTACCACAGTATAAGATTATAGAAAACAATGGATATTGCAGATTCTACATAATCCATTATGTTAATACATCAGGACATGCAGTAGCTTTGTACAATGTTTTGACTGATAAGTTTGAATTCAACATTTTTGCATTCATTGAGAATTTTCCTTTAATTAAACTCTACTTCTCTGCATTCAACTGCTTTCCAGAAATAATTGTATAACATGGTACATCGACAGCAGTGGTACTTCCGGAGGATAATAAACTACAACTGCTGCCAACCAATGTCTTTGCTGTGAAGTCGCTCTTCTAATGATAACACTGGAATCCACACATACAACATGTGTATAGACACCGTACAAATGAGCTGACAGGAGTTTGTCACCTTTTTTATCTAATTATCTAACATTCTCATGTTCGAGAGGCTTCCTAATTGATCTACTGCCGATGCTCTTAAGAAGCTGGAGAAGGCAACATCAGAAGATGACAATGATGAATGATCCCACCTCTGCATGTAAATGCCACATGAATATATGCATACAGCGCACATCCAAACACACACAGTAGCTCAGTGTGACTGTATTAAAAAGACCTCTTGCTTGTATTCAGATGTAACGTGCAGGGAACTGATAATGTGATTTTTTACTCTCAAGTCAACAACTTTATCCTCCTGGTTTAATGAACACTTATCATGGACAACATGTAATTTACCACGAGAAACACTATGAAAACCGCTCATTAAACCTTGGGTGTTGTCGAATGAAAATTAAAGCCTAATTGTTCTTTGAGAAGTGGTGCGCTATAGATAAACTCTAAGATAAATGGAAGGATATTACAGGAGCAATACAGTCATTTATAATGATTGTTATTCAGCAGCAGTGGGTTTTAAAAGAATCTAAATAAGTAAAACCGAACATTGTGAGGACATGGATTTTAATGGGGAACTAATTATTCTGTGAGTCACTGTGAGAAAGTAGTAACGATAAAACACCCAACCAGCTAATATATAACAGTTATAAAAAAATCGTTGAGACTATAAAACAATCGCAAAGAGGTTTGCAAATGAGATGCTTCTCTCAACACTAATCTTAATATTTATTGAAACAGTAGAAATGTCCTCAACCCTCCTATTACCTTACTGATTATTGCCTACACCAGAAATAATTCTCATTTAGCTGCAGCAGATTAATGAAGATTAATACCCAAGGCGTGCTTCTGCTTCTGTATCCCAAGGTGAAGCTCGACAACACAGATCAAAGCTGGGCTCATGTAACCGGAATCTCAGGCCGGTTGAACCATGATTCCGGCCCCCGCGAAAATCAGAGGAGAGGATCTGGTTGGGAACCTTGGTCGATACTGATGTTTGGCTCAGATTATCTGATGGTAAGAGGGGTTATTGACCCATTATTAAACCTCCCATACAGCTGGGAGAACCATCAGACCCGCCCCAATGATATGTTTAAATTCAGTATTCATAAGCAGGATGATTACCTCAGTTCTCTTAGCATTTTTCATCCATCTGCTTTTGTTATTTACATATAGAGCAAGCTGTCACTCCACGCCGCTCTTCATTTTGTTTACACCCTCGTACACCACATGAAGTCTAATGAGGGATGTGAAGTCGTGCATGACTGCCTCTGGAGCCATAATCTGAATAAAACCCTCTAGTGTGTGATGGGCCATTATTATCTAATCAGGGAGTGTGGGCGTGTTTGAGAAAATCTGAAGTCTTTTATGTGCACGATGCAACCACATATTAAAATGGGTTCGCTTTTGAAAAACTCCTGTAGTCTGAGCCCATCTTCAAACTCGACAGATTATTCATAGTTAATGTTTTACCCTTAAATACGAGGGGTAGAACATTTCACATCAACAATCCCTCACTCCTCGACCGGCTGCCATCACTGCATCATTATTCATTACACACATTTTGAATACGTGCAAGTTATTGCACAAGACACATAATAACTGTGTCTGATGTGTCTGCATTCAGATAACAAAAAGAGTAAAGAACAAGGAAGAGCACCAACGGAGATTAGGGGTGACTTTTGCACACCTATGACTTCACACTTAAATTAATTAAACTAATTAGATGAACTAGATTTTTTACCATGTCCATATGTCTCACAGCACATTTTTCCTGAAAGTGTTGGCAACAGCAGAAGGAGGACATAATAAAACCGAGCGAGTGGCTTTGGACCATTTCCTGTGTTTAATAGATGGTCAATCTCTGTGTTCTTAAGGAGCCTCCACGTCACATTTACTGCCAAAAGTATTTTATATGTCAATACTATAGAGGGTTTCCTATATACACAGACATAATGGGGATTCCCAGGGGCTTTAAATTATGCAGAATAAATAAATTCAGTGTTGTACGAGCAGAATATTGATTCGCTCACTCCTCCCTTCACATCCTCTCATTTCTCCAGCCAGCTCCGCGCAAATCCCACGGTGATCGCATTTCAGAAAGTGGAGAGCTCTCTGATTCCTGACAACATCCTGTCGTCCTCGAGGGGGAGAGGTGGGGGGAATTCAAGGTACTATGTAGACTTCACAAATAAAATAAAATTGTGTCACTCAAGTAATGTGATAGGGAGACAATCCTAGGCAAAAGTTTATTCAATTATTTTAGATGTAGGAACTTCTGCCAAGCTATCCATACTAAGTGGTAGACAGTGGTCCTTATCTGGTTACCCAGGGCAACCGGCCAATTGATCCATTAGGTTTTACAGCCTCAGAGTTTTGAGAATATTGTTATATTAGATTCCCACACAAACAGTCGGGCGCCGCATTATATATCGTTTAATTTCTCAAAACCGATCAGCAGTCAACATGCTCCTCTCCAGACCAGTTGTCAGATGACTCGATGAATTCAACAGATGTGAAGTCATCACTGCCACCAGCGAGAGGACACCACCAACACCATGAGCTTCATCATCGCACATGTCGTAGTTCATACTCATTATACTGTCAGTGTTACTAAAGTTTAATTAGGTAATTGCAGCTGCATGTCACGACTGTCTTTGTCAGCGTCATCATAATTAATATCAGTATTAATTCTACACTTTTATCATAAGTAGTGTTTACGCAATCCTTTTTTTTTACAGATTTTCAAATACAGTAGTAAATGTCCCTTCCTGATACAGATTCTGATATAAAGTTCCAATCCAATGCCACACAACTAACTTGTATGGTCTGGTGTCCTTTAAAAAAAACTAAATCGTATATAATACATTTATATTCATTCTGCACTTTCATCAATACATAGTCAACATAAATGGGAAAATTAGCCGTTAAATGCAGATAATCTTTATCATCTTCATCACTGGAATCCTCCTTAGTTGAACTTCTTAAGTATTTTCTAGCGAGCCACCTAACTTCACTGTCTTTTCCAAATTTAAAATTAGCAGTATGAACAACACTTAAAATAATCTAAAATTGCTAACTTAACTTAAGGTGCCGGACATGAAAGTTAATTAAAAAAGGTTAATATATTTATTAAAACAAAAGTGCAATGAGTTAAGTATGAAGCAAAAAGTGAAATAAAGATGCCTATATTGTGCAAAGTCTCCCTGATGTATCTTTAGGTCTAGTACACCTTTGTTCTTGAGGGATCAAGATAACGCTGCCAGCTCTATAACACAACATGGCATCATTCTGGCACTGTCACATATAATACAGCAGCAAGGCTACAGACATTATCCTCAAGGGAAACCTTTGCAAAAGTGTGTGTTCAGCTTTTTAAACAGGGCTGTACGGTTTTAGTTGCCCAAGAAATTCAAAAGTGCTGTTGATGGACTTGCATCACTGAACATTTCTGAGTTTGTCTTTATTATTGATGGGGGGTTATATAATTTTCAGGAAACTAGGGAGAGCAAAGGTCCCATAAAAGGTTGAAATGTCCATGTTTGAGCTGATTATATAGCAGATATAGGTGCTGTGTAAATACTGTTGAAGTATCAAAACCCTTAATCCACGATGACAAATACACACTGCGTATATTCAGAAACTGTATACCTCAAAATGACACATGACGCTGTGCATACAAGCAACTTGAACAATGTTTAATTCTTCTTGCCAGAGCATGTAAGTCGGATTTTCTGTTTGGCTGATTTCAAAGCTGATTCACAATCACCACCATCTACGTTGTACCATGGAACAGTATAGACTGCTAGAGGGGTCTGGCTCAGCATCACTGAGAAAAGCAATCTTCTTCTCGCTCAGAGACTGAGACAAAATGCCTTGTTCTTACCATTCACTTATGTAATGGAACCTATATAGGTCACAGATAAATCTTCTGATGGATATGAAACACCGGGAATGTGATCTTTGATATTTACAGACTTAAAAAACAGAACAGCCTGAGAGAGAGACTCAAATGATGATCGAAATTACTTTTGACATTATTTAACTACAAGGTTTATATCTAATATATTGATCTGACACTGATTTTATCAATGGAACAGATTAAATGGTTTCCCCATTGAAGGCCCTTACAAGTATTTCACAATAAATGCGACAGCCAGTCTTCCACATTTCTGATCACAAACATGCCCCGAAAAATATCAATGCCCTTAAATAGATTTTCACCAGGAGGAATATGTGCTGTAACCACAGAGAGACACAGAACCCGCTGCACCACCAGCACATCGGCTGTGCAGTGTTGTTTGACACGCTGCCAAACAAGAACACCTAACCTGCGGATGAGAGCGCCAACCTGCAGCGCTCAAGTTGTTCTGTCTCTCCATGAAGGGATAAAAACATGTCTCCCCCGCTTGTTACAGGCTCAGCCCGTTTTGCACAAACCACAATCTAATTTGTTTATCAAATGGTAGGAGGGTGTCCTCACAGTGGCCGTCTGCAGGCTGGTGCCATGGAATGGTGCAGACATGCTGAAATATAGATTTATTAGAATAATGAAGGCACGTGAACATAATCACCCGTGGTTTGCATTTTCTTCAAATCTATCTGTTTGTAATCATTTGAAAGAACTGCACCTCTTGCATGCAGCAGTGTGGATATGTTTCCCTCTGTAATAAAATAACTATGGGATTCATAAAAATGTAATGGGAATGCAGCATCCATTGAGTTATGTAATCATCACAGAGAGAAAGTGATTGACAGGAGGAGCGTTTGCAATCATTCATCCACAGTAAACCCTTCATGAGACTGACTCATAAACAGGCTGCGTTAATGTTTACACCCCACAGGGCAGGACATAACCCGTTCCATCCGGTGCGTAACGATCATTCAAATTCCTATACATCTCCTCGGGAAATATCAATTTACCGGTGGCTAGATTTAATGATAATGGAATATTGATCACGGCTCAACTTTAACGTCAGGATAATTACATGCTAAGTTATTAAGAGGACTTCATGCACCATGCGCTCGAAGCATCATGACATGTCGAGGATGCTGCATGTGTGCAAGCGGCTGCATCCACCAACATGCCGCCGTGGTGCAGCTACCTTTGGCCGGCATCGCTCCCGAAGGAGCCCGTGGTCCGGATGGGGCTGGAGGAGTTGACCCAGGTGGGCTCCGGGGTTTTCTGCACCTCGGTCTTGACGTCTGGGTCGATCTCCGAGGGCGAGGGCGTCAGCTTCGCGCCCGCCATGGTTCCGAGTGGTACCTCCAGCAGAGAACCAGTATGCTCCTTCCTTCCTTCCTTCCTTCTCCTCCTGGTTGTCGCTGCACAGGCTCAGTCAGCGACCGACGGCGCTGGAAAACCGCATCCCCCGGATCACTGCTGCTGCACGAATGCGGAGGGAGCGCGTCTCCCTCTCTGCCGCATCACGGGCTCCTCTCGCGCACACTGAGGGGAGCATCGGGGTGTCTCCTGGTCGCGGAGCGCTCGTTCATCCCCTGATGGAGATGCCAGGTCCCCCCGTGCGTCTCCGACATTCACACGTCGTCACGATGTAACGTCAACCCGCACGGCCAACCCAGCGGGCTCCACGGAGGGTTGCATAACACAGACGGGCAGATTTAACGGTTCCTCCTGAGCACAACCAATCAATCACCTCCTCAGTGTCCTCCAAGCATTACTCTGATGAAGATTTCTGGAAAATCCCATGTTCTGTTTTTGTTAAATTGATCTTCATTACAGGGCTGCTGAAGGAGCTATTAGGATCCTGTCAATCATCAGTCATAACCATCAATAAATCTGCATAATTCAGCTGCTGATTTAGTTTTGACTGCAGACAAAGAGGCAGATAATAATGAAAAACCACAGACGAGGAGCAGGTGGCCTAGATAAACACTCAGCTGCATGGTCCTACCAGTTTGCATCTAACAACACATGCTACACCTGCAGCACATCAGCTGATCTCAAACTGCAGGTGGATTTGTATTCATAGGGCTGGACACTTAACTGATATCAATATTCATGTATCGTAAACTGAGAAATGAAAAATGATTTTGCATCAATCAATTCCATGAGCTTTCAAAGCTCCTTTACTCAGAAGGTGACACATTTCAAAGCCAAAGTGAAAGCATGAACCAAATTTAAAAGATAATTGTATTAATTAGATTCAAAACCTAAACACGCTTTTAGTAGATTCAGCTGGCACCCAATTAGCAACAGTACGGATCCATTGGTTTAATCGATTCTTAATCATGGAGAGAGTTTACACCACAACATGCATTTAGCAGAGGGAAACCCTGCATGGTACCAGACCGGCACGGCACTAACATACCAGTTAAACACACAGTGACATTCAATATCCAGGGCTTGTTTGTTTTTCTCATCCGTCTGACTTCAACAACATAAAGAAACACGCATACATGAGCATTACAGAGGCAGTGCCATGAATAATGGTGGTTATCGTGACAGCGGTAATCACGGAGCCATTTAAGGGCTGTAGGATAAATCCTGACTTTGACTTGTAACATGAGCTGCGTGTAGGGTGTGTAAATGACTTTGGTTGTATAACAGGGGCATGTACTACGAAGCAGGGTTTGTGGTTATCAATTTAAATTCAGGTGATAACTCAGAGTTTTCAGTCCTTCAAAGATGGTTCACTGCTAACTGGGTTAAATCACCATGGCAACTTAACCCACTTCTAACCGGGGTAAATCACCATGGCAACTTACCCACACTGAACCACGAACCCTTTTCTCCGATCGCCCCTACCGGTCGACACAGATTGACGCCCACACTGAGGCAGGATGAATGGAAGATAATGACGTTTGTCTCTCTCTCCGTTTTCCAGATGAAAAAAAAATGGCTAAGACTTTACATAACGATTCAATTTTTAAAACATGATTCAAATTTACATCTAATTTTTCAACAGATTAGCTCACGCATGTATTAGATCCCAGCTCACACTGCTTTGTTCCCTGGATTCAGAAAAGCTCGTCAAGATCAGGTTGATATTTCTCATCTCTATTTGGTTATCATGATCTCAGAGCCCTATTTACAGTGATGTGTTTGTAGGATGCAGAGCAGCCGGAGGAGCCATAAACGAGCAGAAGCCTCATTAGTGATGCATTTAGGGAAAGAACATAATACAGGCCACATTGATTGCACGTGGCATTTGGGGTTCAGCCTTCAGGAAGCACATTAAATTATCTGCTGATAGTAATCAAGGGATTAGAGGGATGGACCTGTGGATAGAGGGCTGCGTATTTAATCTCTGATGAGGAAAATCTGGGACAAGAAAGAATGAAAAGAGAATATCTTTAAAACGGCAAGAAAGCTTCATCCTGATCCCAGTATAAAACAGACTTCCTGATTAGGTCTAATTAGCTTTAAGATGCCAGTGTGTGTATCATGTTGGTAATGATGTTGTATTATCTCTAAACAAAATAATGGTAACGGTGTTCTCCATCTCCACTCCACTCCCAATACCCAAACAACATTATCCAGGAATTATAGCTTATGAAAATATACTGATCAGAAAACGCTGTTTATTTAATCATGTGAACAAACAAATGTGCTCTGGAGGAAAGTGCGTCTGTACTCTAAGTGCTGGTGGGTGTGTGGACTGGTCATGGTTGATTACACAGAAACTGAGAAAGACAGAGCGAGGGATGCAAACGGCTTCATCAGTGGCAGGAGGACGGATTTGAGCACAGAGACACTATGTGGTGAATCAGAGAACTGCACAGTGTGACTCATCTACCTGTAACATAAAGTATATAATAGAAAAACACACATGAAACAGGCATAAGCCACAGCTGGCTTAATCCATTTGACATCTATTGACACAGATGGCACTGAGCCCTGGGGTTTGATCCATCGTGATCGTACTCGTGCTGAATCCTTGAAGCGGCTGCTCAAATCCTTTACATGCTTTAGGTATAATACAGAGGCTGGATGGAACCTTATCTACTGCAGAGGGAAACATGAAATGATTCGGAAATGAAGCAAAAAAAAATGCAGCAGAGAGAAGAAGTGATTAGCCCATTTACAGAAGTGGCGATATTCCCACTGAATATTTACATTTTCATATCCGAGCTGGATTTTCCAAGAGCCTATTAGCATACTGAGTATAGCTTGTAAATAACTCCACTCTGTAGTAGTTGGAACAGAAACTTAATCAGATTACAGATGCTGCAAATGCGTAACTTCCTGGCTCCAAGATGAGAAGGATCATAAAACGTAATGGGTTCATTACTCAAATATTACCTAAGAATGCGTTTTTGATGATAGATGGAAACTATGAGACACCTTGTTACAAAATGTGAGAAATCTGTCTGCATGTATGTAATTCATTTATCTCAAAACTGTCAACAATCAATATTAATATACAGGCAAACAGCGCTCTGTAGTGTAAGTGGGCTCTCAGGGCTCTGCATGTGCACTAGGTTGAGCATCGGCAAACTTTGAATAAACAGGGAAACAGCAGGATCCTGTCCTTCAGCCGGTCCTTACTTGCCGTGGCTCAGTTAATGAAGGTCAGTTTTACAGTTTCAGAAAGAAAACTGCAACCAGTATCACCACAGTCCAAACAAACCAGCAGGTTTAGAACAGGCACTGCATAGTTAGGACCCAAGCTGTATTTTGAGAGCCTAGCAAACATGCAATGAGAGCTGCAATGAAGCGTGCTAACAGAGTGCTGGGTGTAAAGCATTTGACTCTGAAGCACTTGGCACATAAACTTGAACAAAATCCAGATTATGCAAGATGAGTAACATCCAGCCGCCAAGATGGAAAGGAGCTAAAAAATGTAGCGGCGGCATCATGATGTTAATGAAAACAAGAGGCTGCAGCCGTCATACTTGAAATGTGGACAGGTTTGAGAACTACATTAAATAAAAGGTTTGATGTGAGAACTATACCAAAGGTGACGATGGACTTGATATTTAAAGAAAGTCAACCAGAGCTCTTCTGAGAAGCTGTGAAATCCTTGGGCTCGCCTCAGCTCTGTGCAGCAAATGGACACTGAGAGCTGCAATAATATTTCCTCTGTCAAAACATATTAAGGCAGTGAGCTTGTGCTGCTGTGGGCGAGCTGTCTGCCTGACCAGCGAGCAGCCGGAGAGGAGGAAGAAGTCTAGCCAATGCCAGTGGCAGGCTCACACACACACAGACACAGACACACACACACACACACAACTCAAACTCTTTTGCTCGCTGACTGCAGTTTTTGTCAAAGGCTGTTGAGTGCAAAAAAAAAGGTTCATCTAAACCCATTTACTCATCATAACCTTATGTTCTATTCCAACAAAAATGAAGATGGGGTGGAATGTACACTCGTGGAAAGCCAGTTTTCCAAAGCCAGTGGTCCATCTAAAATGAAAAATAAAAAATACAATGTCTGTGAGGCCATTAAATCCTGTCTTTATATGCCCTGAGACGAACAGAGTCCCTATTGAAGTGTAAACAAATGCTGCTTCTATCGTCCCTTCCCTTTTTCCTCACATACGACTCTGAAAAATATACAAGCCCTTTTTTAGGCCACAATACTGACAAACAGGCCATGTCCAACACTTTCATGAATAAAATATTTGCTCACAGCATGGTGCTGCGCAAAGAAGCAGAGTTGTTCATTTAAATAAAATGGGACTATCAGCTCATGTTTCTAGCCCCTGCATAAAGAGTTAGATTTTGTATTTCGTGACTAGGTGAAAAGCTGCAATATTCAAGAGTTGTGTATTGAATGCGAAGGCGTAATAACTCACAGTTTAGTCAGTACTGATCCTTGTTAACAGACTCTTAATCTGGCAAGAAGGTGAATCAGGAAAATTAATCCCATATTATCTTTAAACGAAAAGTAGTCCATAGGGAATATAGTATTAAATCTAAGGCATGTTTACTTGTAGTGTTTTCATACTGATGTTCATTAACCTGCTCTGTCCCTTTCAAATGAATAAAAAGCATTTTTGATTGAGCTAAACACATTGTCCTGATTATCTTGGTCTGGCAAAAAAATAGAACAGGCAAATAATTACAGCAACACAGATTCAAACCCCTCAGGAGGACTTTATACAAACCCATGTGAGAAACCTAATGGGTGACACAAGAGTTTTAAGTTTATTTTCTAATCAAAGTAAGATGAATGCAAACGATCAAACAGATTACAAACCAGAGCACATACTCAGTTTTATTATTCTAATGCAGCTTCGGTATTTAGGATTCACATATTTGATTGAATCTCTCTGAAGTAGTGGAAGTAATTATACTCTGTGATTCCTCAATACACCTCTATGTGACGCTGTCTCACACGAACACACACCTACAACACGGGAAACCCCTCTGAAGATCTGTCTCAGCCAAGTATCTCAATTATCACCGCTGCTCCAAGTCTGACAAGCAAACTTTACCGATGCTAATTAACTTGGCAGGACAAAGCACGGGGGCGAAACACCGAATGCAGTGAAGATTTTCAGGCAGCAGGATGGAGAGGCCCCAGGAGAGCAACAAATTCTGAGGGGCGAAAGAAATCGTATTCTTCCCTGAGCACCGATAACTCTTCCTCTGCAGCCTACCTTAAAATGTCTGTCCCATCTGAACTACTCCTATGAGAGCGTGCACTCATACGCAGTAATGCTGCAAATGATTTCAGATGAGATCCAATAAAAAAAGGCCCTTTGAAGAGCGAAACGGTTACGCATATTGTACCACTTCCACTAATACTTTCACTTCACTGTGTTCAGGGGAAATGAATGTGAGAAGAAGCTGCTGAAATGGAACCCGGTCCAAATTGAGCTTTTCAGGAACTTAATGCCTCAGCTCCCCCTTCTCATTTCCACTGTTTACTCGTTCACGTTCCACTTGCCTGGTCGCTGGCTGCACAAATCCTTTGGGTAACATGCCCCCAGAGAATGTGTCAAAACACAGAACGTGGATAACATGTCCGGGGCCTCTGATTCATTGTGACACTAACAGTAATCCTTAAACTGACAGCACTGCTGCTGATGAGAGCAAGTCTCTAAAGTGTCGCCCACCCACTCTGCTGATGGTGCGGGTGACTAATGCCACCTTTGCACTAAATTGCGACCTCCAGTTGCCAAGCGGAACCAGTAACAACACTCTTTCAGACACATCAGACTTTTTATGTGCGATGAAGCTGTTAAACGTTGCAGTCACATCTTGAGGTGCAAAAGTTCTCATCATGACCAAGTTTCCTGCCGAGGAAATGGGAGATAGAAATTGAGCTCAAAAGGAGGCATTAGAATCTTTTCAGTTTTTACTTTCATCCAGTGTGTTGTATGGGTTTTTTGTGGATGTTAAAGTTCTGCAAAGATAAAAAGCCCAAAGGTGTGTATGTAAACAGAGTTCTTCTAAACCTAAGAAAACGCTGCAGCTCCCGAAACATATCGTATTTTAAAAGGTTAAAACTTCCAGGCTTGAATTATGAACCTGCTTGTGAGCAGAATGTGTCTCTTTTAATGCATTTCTACCTTCATGCTTTTAAAGATGCATTACATTCCCCCATCAAAACAGCAAATATCCAGTCATAGCTTTGCACCCATTACAATAGCAGGCCTGGCTAACTAGTACCAGCAGCAGTAATACTCTGAAAGGAACACATCATTAGCCAGCTACATTAGTTTGAGGGGTTATAGATTAGCTGAATAAAACCTTATTCCCTGCCATTCAAAAAGCCTTTTAAAAGTGAAAAGATACTGATATTACCAGAGGTATGTTAGAACAAAATGACTCATCTTAGATTTATTTTACATAACATGGATAATCCGCTTTCTGCCTGGAACTTGTCCCTTTAGCTACGTCTCACAGCTGTTACTGACTTCCTGTGTCTGCCAAGACATATTTCAGAAACACTTAAAGTATCAGATTTGCTTTATTTGATGTTGTTAACGGTTTTAATTAGCTGTACCATCTGTTTTGTAGAGAAGGGGTAATTCTACTCCTGGTGAAAGCCTCCTGAATGAGGGAATCTTCACCTCAAAACAAGCTGTGCACCGAGAAACAAAGCTTGGCTCACTATTGCAGCAGCCTCCTCCTGATGGCCTTGTGTCTGCCGAACAGCGTCTGATAAACACTGACTTCATGTGAAACAGCTTTATTTCAGGATTTCTAACTGCTTTTAATTATCCCGTCCATTTATTTTGGAGATAATGGATATTTAAGCTCCTGGTAAAAAAAACAACAACACCTGAGCAATGAGCAAATCCTTCTCCTGAACAAAATGTAAAAAATATATAAAACAGTGATGACTTTACAATGAGGACAACAACCTCAGGGATCTTTAACAATTAAATGAAATGTTAAGGGTCACAAATCTTGCATGAAATGTTAAAATCACAATAATCATGTATGTCACGACATCTTTAGCTCACGATGTTGACCAGCATCAACCCTGTGGTTACTACTGAAAAGCTATATCCCTTCCATCACCTCCCCTCTGTCTCCGTCGTCGATCTTATCAGATGGAAATCATCCAGGCATCACATCCCAGCGGTCACTGCTGCCACAGAGTCAGTGCAAACAGCTGCTGCCAATATCCGTGCACCATTCTAGTCTCAGGACAATTTATTGCACGAGGGATCTTGGTTCTTTACTTTCTATCTGCAAAGAATAAAACCTGTGAACGAGGTCTCCAAGACGTGGAACCCCTCTGCTCACATGAAAACATTTACAGTTATTGTATTATCAGTGTAATTCTGTTGATTCACAAAGTTCAACATCAACAAAAATCATCTCAGAAGTATCAAGCTGTCACAGTGTCACCATGCCACTCATGAAGAGGTGCTCAGAGTTGATTCAGGGACCAATTAACACTGCTCACTCTGTCGATATTACTCCCATCAGCCTCCTCTGCTGATTGGGGGAGCATAAAAAACCCCAAGAAACAAGATTAGACATGAACAGGAAACGATAGATGAAACCAATTTTCTCCCTGCTGCTTGTCCTGTTTTCTAACGGATTGTATGAAAGTGTTCGGCGGCTTATTTCTATTTCTGACATTGACTGACGCCGCGCTGGCTGACATACCGAGTAATAGATGAACACACTCAAATGTATAATCATACACTGACAGATGCACACAGACACAGGTGTGTCCACAGCATGAGCACACGCGCACACAAACACCTGTGCAGACACACACATTCTCTTGTTAGACCCACAACTTCAACGTGATTGCTCCACTTGAGCACCCACACAGCCGAGTTGTCATTACCGCCCTCTGACACCAAACCCTGAAGATAATGACAGCCCAGGAGGGAGAACCCCCCCCCCACACACACACACACGCTACCACCTCCCACCAACTCCTGCACTTCCCATATCCACACTGTACGCCCACCTCCTCACGACAGACAAAGAGATGAACGGAAACACGAGGACCCACATGCTCAAACAGCACAGAAGGGCTTAATGCCTTAATACTGCATTTGCCCACAGACACACTGATAAGTGCTCCTTCAGATTCAATGAGTGCATTTATTTAACATTGTAGTCAAGGAAACTTCTGCTCTTTTAGGACCTAGATTTTTGGCATCAACGGAGTCAAGCAGGTTAAAGTCACAAAAATGATCAGATAGGCAAAATAGAGCCTGCGATATACCAAGGCTCTTGTTGTGACGCCCTGCTAACAATGTTATGAAGTTAAGTGGGTTATCAGTGCCTGGGCCCTTCAACCCCCAGTCCATTTCTCCCATAGCCCACTATGACAGAGGCAAGTAAACAGATGCAAAAGGCCATAAGTGCAGTGAAGGGAAGGGGAGGGATTCCGGCTCTCCCTCGAGGAGTTAATTTGTTTTGAGGCTTTACACTCGACAAGGCATCAGTACAGGAAATAATCAGCATCATAAACCACAAGCATGCAGAAGATCATCAATAGAGCGTCCCCAACGCCCAACAACATTGTCCGCTTCCATTTCCACTCCAGAGCTCAGATGCAATTAGTGTGCAGAGGCAGAAGACACTGCTCTGATGTTTTCTTCTTTACTTCATTTCCTGTCACACACACACACACACACAGCGGAGGTGTGTGTGTGGAAATCTGCCTCATAAAGCTGCTGTGCTTTTTTATGGCAAGGTCTATGAACTACATAGCTCTGTTTGAAGACCTAGCATGTGTGTTTACACATGGATTCAGACACGGTCACACACATTCAGACAGACAGAGACACACACTGAGGCATACATGTACTGGTCGCCTGGCAACGAGCCCTAATTACCCTTTGCAATTGAATAGTGATCAGGAAAACAATTCACAGGAGACCCACTGGATGAAACACACAACCAATAGACACACTCACACGCACACATATGACTACTCGTGCAAAATCAAGCAGCCCGATTGCCACTCTTCAGCATGTCAAGGTCTTCGTGACCCTGCATACATGTGGCAACTAATACCCCTGTGCTTTTAATGGAAATATGTACGGTAATCAATAGCTTGAATAAATCTTTCATCTCAAAACACTGAGAGAACTAGCATGTAGCTTAGTAAAAGGAGCCACAAGTATGTGTAGTTGAATACCGACAAATCACAGCATCCTTGGGAAACAGACCAATGTGTGGGCAAGAAATGGTTAAATATTGGACAAAATGTCATTTATAATCAAAAATATTTTGGCTCAAAATGAAATTCTAGAGTTGATACTCATTTCCGTTCATTTAAGAAATGGATCAATGAGCTGAAAACACAAATGGGGACCACAGATCCTTGGCGGCTGCTGTCAACCAACAGCCTGGCGTTGAGAGATAACATACACAAGGTGCTGTCAGTCAGATGCACCTATTGATACAATTATAAAATGACTTGCACTCATGCTAATCAACAGGACAAGCTGTTAAAGCGTCTCCCTTGGTAATGGTGCATAGCAATAAGAGTCAGGGTTTTACAGGTTGATAAAATGAGGAGGCTAAACAAAGCACAGGTTCAGTTTTTCCACAATCACAGATAATCAAACACTATCGACGGGTCTGCATGGCAAGATAAAACCCGGGGTGTCCCTTCCACTGTGTGTGTAAATTGTGAAATGACCCCTCCAGTTTTCTTTGTCCGTTATCGTTTGAACGGCTTGATAACCTTTTCTCCTTTAGGCAGCAGATTATAAAACAACCACGTTTGATATGTCAAACACCCTCAGGCTGAAGGCGGCAGCCGGTATTAATGGACATGAACAGTTTATGACACTGTCTCAGTAAAGGGCATATCCCGGCCAAGGCTTTTAAGACCACATTTAAAGTAACCAAATTGTACAAAGTCATAGATATCAGGCTGATAAACCTGTCAGATTTTTGTCATAAAGATTTATGAATTATTCTCTGACAAAACAATGAAAAATTAAAAAAACGTCCTGTCTCCCAATGTTTTGAAAAACAGAAAATGTAAATCTTGGATCTGCCACATAAACAGGATACGCTCGTCCAGTAGTTTTCATGTAATGCTGCTGACTAACAGACAAACGCAGATGAAAATATATATCTTCCTCGAAGGAGATAATAAAGATCCTTAAAACAAACACCGAGAACCGATGTGTGTGAAGAAATGAGTCTCATGTTAACTGTAAATCTAAATTCAGCAAGAAGCGGACCATAGATCAGGACTCTGTGTGTTTGATGTGCAGGCCGATGATGCTCTGCTGCTGCTGATCCTTCAGTGAAATGGCTGGTTTCTAGCACCATGGAGAGCTCCACAGTGCTCAGCTGCGGCTGATGCTCAGACAATTCCTCTCCTCCTGGGCAGCTAATAGCATCTGTTGGACTGCTCCTCCGACCGCAGCAGTAATTGACCTCTTTGGAGAGACTCCTGAACACTCGAGCATTCCAGCGACTGTATCGCCAGGGAAGGGGCCGAGGGAGATGTCATTTCATGCTCAGTTCAGCGCAAGAAGAAAATGAAGTCTCAAATGAACAATAAAACACTTTTAATAAAGCCTTCAGCCTGCCTCAATGCTAGTTTTTGATGTGCTTTGCATTTCTATGCTCATTACTGTGGATTTCTATCCAACCACAGAATGACAGAACCAGTGTTGATGTCAGACAATTAAGCAGGAGTCCCAATTTCCCAGTTGACAGTAATCCAAATAGTCCACAGTGCAACACATCCGTAAAGTCTTAGCAACAGTGGGGTTTTTATTAACTACCAAACCTCTCACTCCACCGTTACTATTTCCGTTGCTGTATCGACCGACACGTCAGACCAACAGCAAAATACAAGTCCTGCCACATTCTCACGGGAGCTTTTGTGAGAAGTCACTCAGGAGTGCAGTAACTGGAGTAGACGTAGATGAGGCAGCGTTGGCGAAAGCTATAACATTCAGGACAAATGCAATTTCTGGAATGTGTAGACCACCATTTCATGTTGTGTAAAGTATGTAGGGAGATTTAAACATGAGGTAGATGTGTGCATGCAAACATACAAACAAACACAAAGCCCCCTCCAGGAAATTCCCAGGGCAGCTGCTCAGAGTCAACAGCAACCGTGTTTTTTCATGCTACCTGTCATCATTCGGAAATGTCTGGTCTCCCAGAAGCAGGTCCCTGAAGCGGTAGCGCGGTGGAAGTGGAGGAACCTCTGAATCCACCTCCGCCATCTTGAGAGCCGAGATGTCCAGAATAACACCAGAGTTGCTGCTGTTGTTCATCTGCAGGGACTCAGTGGGGGGCCTGTGGGAAAAGAGAAGCATCCGAGCGTCAACAGGGCATCTTCTGCATTGTTCTGCTAAGAAAGCCTGTCACAATACATCAGTCCCATCTAACTTCCAAGTCAACAGATACAACAATAATAGGCATGAAATAATTTGTAACAAGGTGATGAAGTCCATTACTGAGGAGAGGATCTAATCTTGGAGATCTATAAGCAGCTGTTTTGAACTCTCCTCTGAGGGTCTAAGTTATTCAGTGAAGGCCAATGCATTAGCAATTAAGATGTTATATTTAGCCTTTTTCTATCGCATTTCCCCCAGAACTAAGAGGCGTATTGTCCAAAAGCATGTAATTGTGTTAACTAGGCAGTGAAAAGGTTATCTGGTACACTCATCTGTTAGGATGTCATGAGTGGAACAGAGGGTCTGAAGCTCCAACAGCTGTATCCATTTGTCTAGGAAATGTCAGGTGAGTTAAACAATCTCATTTGATTTATAGTGGGCAAGATAAAAAGGTAAATAGCCACAGGCCCCCCCGAAGGCTCGTGACCAGAGCTACGACACAGGGTTTATCTTTTCTATGTCATTTTTTAATTATGGCTTTAATAGCATGACGCAAAATTGGATATTCGGTGTAAGCAATGTTTAGATATTGCAAAACTATATTAAAACTTTAAAGCAAGATAGGTTGCGGCAGGTGGGTTATTGCCAGAGATGAAGACGAAGTTGCCAGAATGCAAGCAGGTAAGGTTAAATCATAATATTCAAAACTCTGACTTGTTTCATGCCGAACAGTCTCATCAAAAAAAAATATCAAAGAATGGACAGATTTCTATAATATTTCACATACACTTTCAAAAAAGGTCTGCAACCATTAAATATAAATAATTTTCTTTGTTAAATAAATACTGAACGTTGGGGGGGGGGACCTTATTCCCCAAGGCCAAGCAAGTCATGTACAAAAGTGATGTAACTGTCCTCTTGCACATGTGTCATGTATTATTAAAAAATACATACATGCGTCAACTGCGTACCTTATAGGCTACGCATTGCTGTGAGTGTATGCATGTGTGTGTCACATGTAGGGCAATGGAGTGCTTGGGGAAATTACCTGACATCATGGGAACTTGATGATCGGCGTGGCGGGTTCATTGCTGCCTCTTGTGAGGGAGTTGAGTGACAAACGAAGGAGGGCGACGGAGAGGGGAAAAGAAAGAGAAGAAGAGTTTGAACAGTTATTAAAAAGGAATTCACCTCTTTCAGGTTCAGCGAGGATGTGATATGATTACATTCACTGCCTGTATAGCAGCTTAACTCTGCTCAGGGTTCAGCAAGCCCTCTGAAATGTGCTGCTCTTTAAACAAAGAGGGATTACATGGGCACGCTTTAATGCTGAGGTGCAGTTCAACATTAATAAAATCGCTGTCTCACACATACCAAATAGATGGTGTTTTATTAGTTTATACACTCTACTAAAATGGAAAGCAGCATTTCAGGCACTAGATCAATCATCTAATATTTACCTGCTGCATATGTCTACCAAAGACACCAAGGAGTAGAGGTTTTATAATTTGTGCAGGCATAGCGAGGAGGAATCCACTTATCAACAAGGTGTTAAGCCCATTTTCTGCCCATGAAGCAGAACCAATGAAAGAAAAATCATTTCAAAAGCAGGACACGGACATTTCTACCACTCTTACATGTATGAATGTGTATGGATCCACGTTCTTGCACTTCTATTCCTGTGTGTGTATTTTTACTTAGGTGAATCCTAGTTCAGTATTTTTTTTCCGATTTAGTTTTGTTGTTGAGAATGAGATTGCATTGAATTGCCTCTAAAGTGTCTACTGACGGCACAAAGGGGGATAATGCAGGGCCATGTATTTGTATGTGGTCATCATAGTACAGTGTGGGCAGCACTAATAGCACCCACAGACACATTTTCCCCGAATAACAGTGAAAGCACAGAATCTCAGCGGCGCAGGGAAGCGATTGGGGAGTTGATGGCTGTGCTGGAGAGGACAGCAGTAAAAAAAAACACTGTCACAATGTGTCCTTTACTAAAAAGAAAAGGAGAGGTGAAGGAGAACCGGGTGACAAGATTACCAGGAAAAACATCCTCCTCCGTCCGGGTAAAATAAGCCTCATCACCTATAAAAATAAATCGAGAGTCTGCAGCCTTCAGGATCTGATTTAATGGATGAGGCGATGTAACCACAATAACAGGGGGGGAGGGGGGGCTCCCTGTAGGACACTGTCTCCATTTAATGGAAAAAATACCAAAGATTCAGACCAAAGGAGAAAGAGGAAGTGAGGACAAATCTAAATGGCGACTCTGAGTGATTGAGTGAACCAAATGTGGTTAGATCAAAATGAACAGGGGGGAAAAAAGCACAATAATAACAATAATGTCTGTGAATCAACTCTTCTTCTGCAAACTTATTACAAAACCTGGTACCATCACAGCATTTCAAATATGACAATCTGTGTTCTGACAATCAGAACATGTGCTCTGAGCACCTACAGGGTCTTGTAAGGTCATCGTGTTCAAATAAAACTTTGATTATGAGATGAAGCCTGCAGAGAGGATTCACATGTATAACACAGGCTGCAGAGGCATGCTCCACCGATTCGTCTCTCCAGATCATTCATTATCACTCATTAACCCATTCAAAACATCTGCAATTAAAATTAGATTAATCTACAAGGGGGGTTGCACCAAGCAGATAAATACAACTACAAGCATGCACGTGAACTGGAAGTTTGCAATAAAATCCCATTTGTGCAACATCGCAAAACTAAACATTGATGTCAAGGTATTTAAGTGAGTAAACATTGAAGTTCCACATTTTTAAACTTCACTTTCATAGTAACACAAACATGAACTCCTGTAAGTTTGAATGGCAGCTCCCTTCCATGAGATATTCCAATACCCAGGCTGAAGTATTTAAAGTTTAAAATACTAACAGGACTCCTCTCGAACCTCGGTTACCTGGCTCTTCTCCCCTCAGCGACCGGGGTCCCATCATGGTGAACACGGGCTCTGCTCCGAGGACCTCCGGACAGTGTTCACACAGTACCGCCCCTGAGCCAGAGGACGTTTCCCAACACAAACATCATCATCTTCCTCATCTTCATCTTCATCATCACCGCGTCCCCGCGACAGCAGCTCCGTCATCACGGGTGCCTCGCAGCGGGGTGGGAGGAGGAGGAGGAGGAGGCGCGGAGCGGGCATGTGGAGGACGGGGGCTCCAGCAGGAGTTAGCTTAAATCGGCTCACATAGTTAGCTTCTCCGCTGCTAGCATGTTAGCTTATTAGCTTGTTAAAGTCTATGAGATAAGAAGAAGAAGAAGAAGCGAGTCCCGGTCCTTGGCTC
Source organism: Pseudopleuronectes americanus (assembly GCA_038501795.1). NCBI lineage: Eukaryota > Metazoa > Chordata > Actinopteri > Pleuronectiformes > Pleuronectidae > Pseudopleuronectes > Pseudopleuronectes americanus. The sequence goes on along the minus strand of CM076718.1, from coordinate 3,227,343 downwards.
TGATTGGCGGACACGCCTCAAGCGCGGGTTTGTAATTTATCGCACACCTGACAGTTAATTTGAATATCATTGCGCGGCACGCCTGACTTCACTGTCGCCTAGCAACGACTTTGTTTCCGCACCGCTGGCGAACTACATCTTGCGGCGGAGGAAGATTAAAAAAAGTCTTCGGCTTGATGCCACTTGGCTCCGCATCTGACTCCAGCTGTTCTGCCGTCACACTCCGCCCACCTGGAGTCGCCATTAGTGCCGCTGCTCGTGCCCCCTGGTTTCCATAAACCCCTATCAGCATCAGCATCTTCATCCTTCATGGGAGGAGGAGGAGGAGGAGGAGGAGGAGGAGGAGGAGGAGGAGGAGGAGGAAGAAGGCGTCTATTCCACAACCTGAACTCACCTACAGGGAGCTTCGCCTTCTACCTCAAAATGAAGCTTGATCATAGACTGTTGGTAGTAGTAATAATAATACTAATAATAATAATAATAGTAAACTACCTTTCGTATAATAATTACAGATTTACCTTTAGCCTTAGCGTAACGCCAGGTGCGGCTTTTAACGTTATTACGATTTAAAACGCTGAACACTTAAAGGTACAACTGAATTATTATTTTCATTATAACAACCAGTCTGTTCCTGGTCTCTCTCTTTTCTTCTCCTCTTTTCCACCAACATTTCCTCTCGTCTCCATCTTTCTCATCTCACCCCGACCGGTCGAGGCATATGGCCGCCCACGCTGATTTCCTCCAGTTAACGAGGGAGAGGACTTTTCTCTCCACAGTCGCCAAAGAGCTGCTCTTGCTCTCACCAGCTCTTGGGAGAACGGCAGCAGAGACTAGGACGATATCAGCGAACACTGAGGCTAAAAACATGTGACGCCAGTTGAATTTGAATGTCGGGGCTTACAGACACTTGGACAACCCCACAGGAGCAGTTTCTGTTTTCATGTCACCAGTTACTTCGATTGTATGGGATTTGGTTGCATGGCTGTTTACTCCCGAGTCTCCAAAAGTGTTGTGTGGAATCGAACACTTCACCCACCGCATCCACCGGCATACTGGTGAGTAGATGATGAGTGAAGCTACAACTACTCCAATTGAGCCTTGAGCCATAGAATCAGTATAACATCGTAGCACAATGAACCATGGCAGATCAATCACAGTAATAAAACGTTGAGAAGCCAATAAAAACGTTGCATGAGAAAATATAGAAAGAAAATATCTCTACCATCTAACTAACTAGGATTCTGCGTCTGTAACGGTGGTTTTATGAAATTAATGAAACGCAGACTCCTTATGTTTCATAAGCAAAGTCTAAGAGTGGAATTCCAGTGTCAGTCATGTGCCTGTGTCCTCATCAGATGTAGAAAGAGTAACTTTGCTCTCCTGCTGCACGTCCGTAACAATGGGGGAACATTTTGCTGTACCACTCTTAACACCAGTCACCAAAACAATGCCTCTGTCGCACACAGCTTTGCACTGGAATCAGACAGCAACATCATTATTAAGTTATTTATTACGTCCTTCCACATAATTCCCTAAAAATCCAACAGCAGGGGAGGGAGGGTTACATATCGCATGCAAAGTCTTGACAACTTCTACAAATCACAATATCTCACTAGACAACACATATTTTTTTCATTTTTTTTCTCTGTTCAAACATACCTGGAACAGCTCTGTCCTCTGCTACTGGCCTCTTAACATTCCCTCTCAAATTGAAATAAATATTCATGCTGTGATGTGCACACAGAGGCACGGTTGGAGGGGAGAAGCCGCCGGCTCGTGTCTGCAGGAGGATAGAGCTCTGTGTTGCTCCGTGTTGCTCGGCGATGCTCAGCGCTGCTCTCTGTGTGTGTGTGTGCGTTCCTTGAGCGCTCAGCCTCCCCACAATTCAGCCCATGACTCTCCAGGGGGAAGAGCTCTGAGCGTCATCGTTGTAAAGCCCACACAAGCTACTTATATGTTTTCCCATGCCAGCAGTCACATCTCACTCACCGGCTCAGGATCTTTATTCCCACAGATTGCTCTCTGTCTTTCTATTTCACATCAACTCGATCATGGCAGATTTTTTTTTATTGTTGATATTTGAAAACCCATTTTTTGTGAATGTTTACTTTGGATAAAGGATTTGTTGCATAGTCTCAGTCCAGGGTAATTTCCAGTATGGTGGCAGGAAGTCACAGAAACTGATTCACACCCAAAATGTGTCATATATAGTTAGGATGGACATTTCAAAGACAAAGAAATAATAAAAAATAATCAAACATTTCTTAAACTTACTGGAGCAATTTCACATAAAACCCATCTGTTCCATATATCCCTATGTACTTTAAAACACTTAGTTCACTGGTTGCACTTCCAACAGCCTCCCAAGTCGTCCATCTTCAAAGCCTCCCTGTACAATACACCAAGGTTAAATCACTACTTTCCTAGAATAATCATTCTGGCATCCGAATCCTGAACTTTCTTTCACCCAAAAACCGGCATTTAATCCGTCTTTACTCTTCATTCCATCTCTCTGCATCACTACACAATAGTATAAACAATCGTGTATCGTATACAATAACATATGAAATATACAATTGGCACATATGTGGTTCTTTAACAGGGGTCCGTGACAGTCCATGAAGAGTTTCCAGATTTAAAATGATCATGATATTTGGGTTTTCTGTGTTGGAATTGTGAGAATATTTTCAATACTTGGCTAATATACTTAATTTACATTAATATCTTGCCTTGTTCTGTCACGTAACTGTACAAAATATTGGCTATATCGTATTATTCCAGGGTACATATACATGAGTGGGTCCCTGGCTGAGAAAATAAATGAGAACCTCGGTCTTTAAACCCCAGGCTCACTATTTCTTAATTTCACACTGATTATCTTTATCTAATAAAATGTCAGTCTGTGTTTGGAAGGCTGCAATCCCATATTTGCTCTGTTCACATGGGGGAATGCACCTGAACTGTATTTTCCACTGGTTCGTCTCTATATAAGAAACCTGTCTTATAATGTAGATACTTAACAAAGACCCACAACAGAAAATGATTACATCTTAGTTTACAATAAGCTTCACCTCAGTGCCCACAGTGGTAGATGCCGGCTCTCCGGCTAATGCAGGGACGTCTCATTGTGGACCGAACTCTTTAATTATTCAGTCATTACGCTGCTTCATACTGGAACCGTTTCACAATGTGTCCTGGACACTGGCGGCGGCGCATATACATCCATTAGTCTCTCTCTCTCTCCAACACCTCTGTCCTGTTGACGTAACAGGAGCGTTTGCGGAGTATCAGCACAGAACAGCCACTCTGCCTCCTGGATGCTTGCTCTTCATGCTTCCAAAGTGTCTAAAAACAGACAGAGACAGCGAGACTCAGTGAAGCACTCCGATTCAGCAAGCAGCCCGAAGGCATATATAATATATAGAATACATACAGTACGTTCAGCTCGGTGCATGAATCACAAAGTGACTGAGTATTTGTCTGGCTGTAAACGGCAGACTGCCTTTACACAAATTAAGCTTTTTCTGTTGCGAAGCTTGAAATCCATTTGACAGCTGTATCATAACGGAAAGATACGTACGACATTAATTAGACTAAGTGTTACATTTATATTTTAATGAGCGTGAGCAATTACATTGGATGACACTTCTTTTGAAGAAAATGTTTCATGAGTCAGCACTTTTCGGCCCCACACTGCTTTCAATCTGATTTCACACTGATATTGTAAATAATTGAAATACTTGTGAATAATTAAAACTTTTTACTTCCCAATAAGTGTTCACAATCCAAGTGTAGACAAAAATGATTTATGATTGAACTCAGCCTGACTTAGTTAACCTGCCTTTAAAACAACTGGGGCAAAACCTGTTGCAAAAATGCTGAATGTTATATCTCCAGTTGTTTCTGAAGATTAAATAGTGTAATGTCAGAGCTTTTCTGATATAAAGCACTGAATGATTAAAGGATAAGGATTTGGTCTGATTGGTTTAATGGAATCCTATCAAATCAAATTCAGGATTCATTTAGAACACACTACAATGGGAATAAAACATTTTTGGTGAAGTTAATCACTGTTGCAGAAAATCCCACAAATGTGTTTTGTTCTTCTTGCTTTTCTTCCACTTTCTTTATAGTTAATCTTAAACAGGCTTCATGGGGGTTTCACTGTGGAGCGTGTGCTGCTCCTCCGGGTCATTATCTCGTTGTAGCATGAACCCCTGACCTCTCTGTTTTCCCTCGTCACTTTCTGACAGCAATTTACAGCTCCACTTCCTTGCAGGACAGTATTTTTCTAATTGTGCATCAGAGAGTTTGGAGACACAGTTAGTTTCAACACTTTCCTTGCACAGACAGATGGAATCAACTAAAGTGGGGACTTGTTTAGAAAATGTTTACGTTGACTTACAAGGCTTCATTTACTTTAATTCTTGCTAAATTGCTAAGTCTTTATGCACAACATTGACATAATTCATAATGTTTTTTAAAGCGTCTATGTTTCCTGCAAACCAAACTATAAGAAACTGTTAATTCTTTGGGTGATATTTGATAGATGAGTGATTTTATTTTGGAATTACCTCCACGTGTTGGTTTCATGGCTGTAAACTTCTATGGTTTTCAGATTGGTGACACCATCAGAGCCTCCTACAGCCAGCAGGGAACCGTTGAACACAACCAGGGACATCTGAAGCACAAAACACAGGTACAAGAAAAATATAAAAAATATCAACAGATTAGTTTAAATCATACAATATGTGGTTTTAATTAAATAGATTTGTTGTTTTTACTATTTTGCAAACCATCCCAGGGGTTTCCGTAAAGAGTGACACTACTACAGAGTATCATCATGTACTTTCAACATGGATCAATGTGGTTTCAAATGTTAATTTACTGTCCTGGTCCAAATTGAAAGAGCTTAAGAAACTGCTGATATTCATCTGGATGTTTTATTTGGCGCCACCAGCAGGGCAAAAGTTTAACTTTCCCTTATCCAGGATAACACCTGAAAAGATTCTCCTCTGGCTTCACTGTGAGTGAATAAGTGATGAATGGATTGTGATGAAATGTTTGGTACTAGAGACACTTGTGTGCCCCCTCAGGGTAAACAAATAAACAATAACTGTAACCTTGTGCCTAATCGGGTCAGACTTCTAAATTATTCAAAATATACCAACGAAAACATCCTTCCCTCGGTCCTTTCTCTTCTCTCTCTCTTTCCCGTTTTAACAATTTGCATGTAAATATACCCTGGATATTAAATCAGCATGGAGCCCTGACTTCTGATCTCAGCCATGACTCACGCTGTCCCTCTTGCTCCTCATGCATTTCACCGGGGACCACCTCATGGCGTCGGGGTCAAACCTCTCAGCAGCACACAGCTCCAGGCTGAGCTCGTCTCTGCCCCCGGACACGTAGATGTGTCCCAGGTACACAGCGCATCCGGCGTTCTCCCTGGGACTCCGCATGTGGGCGCATATCGACCAGGTACCATCTACCGGACTGTACCGCTCCACTGGGGAACATTAAGAGGAAAGCAGAAGCCAGATGAGGCCATATATACCGTATAATACACAAGTGTACACACTGTATGAGTAACAGGCTGTCTGAAAGCAGAATCCCAATGATATTCATATATATTTACTTTTTTAAAACGATCCACCAATACCCTGATTCTCAACCATGTTTCCGAGCACTTGAATAAAAAAAGATTGTGGGAATTTTACTGACGTGCATTTCTCACAGACTGAAATAGTCGTCAGTGACAAGTGATGGCAAAACATAACCCCTGTTTATCTTTGGCAAGGTCAAGGGGACGAGAATGTGTGTGTGTGTGTGTGTGTGTGTGCGTGTGTGTGTGTGTGTGTGCGTGTGCTTGTGTGGTTGTGTGTGTGTGTTTGCATGTCTATCTATAGTTATGAGGGCCGATTATGTGACTTGAGGCCTGAGGTTCTTTGTTAAAGAAATGGTGGGAACAAGTCATTTAGCATAATAACTTATTGAGCTATTTGTGAGCATGAGTTCCTGAGTTATTAAATTATAATCGTGACTGCTGGCTTATCATTACCTCTGCAAATAAGTTTTTTGTTTTGTTTTAATCGTATGTTTGTTAGTCAGACGTGTCACCCCAAAACTTGGTGGAAGGATGTGGATCCAGATCGATCCAGATCAGGGGGCAGATCCCAGAGATTTTTGTCTATTTCTTTAACATCGTGAGATCTGGGTTGTTTTTATCCCAGTTTTCCCAGTGAATAATTCATGGATCTCGATTGGAGAACCCAGGCACATTCAGGCAACTGCTGTGAGTGTGTAACATTTGCTGCAGCTGGATCGGATGTGAGGGAATTGTTGGTGGAGCACTTCTGAAACCTCTTTTTTGAAAAGGTGCTTTGTATAATTTGTTTCACTTCTAGCAAGTCATATTAACACATTAAAACTGAACAAGCACTGGCAGAGTATTAAATTTAAGTGCATGTAATTAAACTTTATATCGTTGCATTGGGGATTTTTAGAGAAGCGCCGGAACTTTGAATCAGACATTTGTTGATACCGGCTTCTGAAGTGTGACGATTATTTCGATTTTTCTGTTTTTATAGCTTTGTTGTTTGAATAAATTTAGATTTTAACTGTTAATACTCAGACAAAACAGCACTTTTAAGACCTCCAATTGAGAACTGAACATTTGTGAACTTGGTCAAATCTTTAAATGGACAGTATTTATATCGTGTTTCTCTAGTTTTCATGACAACTCAAACTATTTTAAACAACAAGCCCCATTCACCCATTCACAGACAATTTGGGGTTCGTAATGGACTGGAAGAGGCAGGAATTGAACCATCGACCTTCTGGCCACCGCTACACACATTTGTTGACACTTGTACGCCTGTTGTGCCCGGTCTCATCTCTCACCTGAGCTCAGAGCCATGTCTCCATCATTCCCCCCGACCACATAGAGGTTACCGTCCAGCACGGCAGCCGCTGCTCTGGCTCGTCTGCTCAGCATCGGGGCCTGTTTGCTCCACGCATTCATCTCTGGATCAAACCTGGACCAACAACACATAGGTGAGCACGGCCAGTTTGACAAGCTGGCTGTCAATCATTAGTGGTTACGTAACAGAAATTCATTATTTATTTTTTCCCTTCCTCTGAGTCAGACTGCTTTCATAGGGATGTGAGGTGTTAGGGAATTAACATTGAGATGTACAGAGCAGAAGCAGGCTGCTGGTTCCACTTTATTATCATGGGTGTTTTTTAAAGGAGGTATTTTGTTGTGTATGAGACAAACAAGGACGTTTCCTCAAGTGAAATACATCTGAAAAAAGAACTAGATGGAATTGGAGAAATTTTATTTCTGTTGTGAACATGTTTTTCTTCTTTGCAAAAAGACAAAAAACTATTGACTGGGAGATTTTCTTTTGGTTCGATCCCTGGATCCTTTAAGCTGCAATCCAAAGTGTCCTTGGCCAAGATATTGAACCCAAAATTGCCTCTGATAGCTGTGTCGGCAGTGTGTATAGATGGTGTGTGATATATAAACCGCATTGTATAGATTTGGAGTGATAGATAAACCGCAGTGAATAGATGGTGTGTGTGTGAATGGGTAAATATGACTTTCACTATTAAACCCTCTGGGTCGTTGGTGAAACGGGGAAAGTACCATATAAATCCAGTCCATTTTATGAGATTGTTAAAAGTGACATTCAGTCTGGATGAGTGGTCGTGAACATGTTCCTTTCTGTTTCTAGTGATAACGAAGATGAACGTGTCATTTTGTGAGATCTTCAGCAGGACTCGTGTCATTCTACCTCTCCACGGTGCTCATAGCCATTATGCCATCGTGTCCTCCAATAGCAAACAGGTATCCATCCATCGCCACCAGACACACGCCGCTGCGGGGGCTGCTCAAGGGCGCTACGTCTGTACTCCAGCTGTCTGTGTCTGGGCTGTACCTGCGGGGGTGGAGGTCGAGGAGAGGGGATGTCAAAGCTCTGCTGGACGGTGAAATCAGCGTCAAGTCAAACTTAGAAAACACATATTTGTCAAGTGTTTTACATCCTGTAAACATTCACACGGAGGGAAAGTATTTGAGTTGTGTAAACTTCTGGCAGATGTTTCCTCACTACTTGAATCCCATTGTTAACCTCCCAGCTCAAAGCAATTAGTTGAATGAGGAACAACAACAACAACAAAAAAACAATCTCTTCTATATAATTGGTCATGTTTTCTGCCTGACACGTCAAAAATTCATCCTTAAAGCCACAACAGTGCTGAAACCGCCCCTCAGAGATTAGGTGCACTGCAGTAACCCAAATGAGAGCTGGCTGGTTCAGACCCTTAACTTCAGGTCAGAGTCTGCAGCAACCCGGGGACGATCATCAAGGGGTGAACTGGCTGGAGTGAGTGTGGGAACTGGGGACAGAGCCAGTTCCTCTGAGACGTCAGATAAAGAAGAAACAGAGAAAATGGGAGAACTGGCAACGGGAGTGTGGGAGTGTGGGTGTGTGGGTGTGTGTCTGTGGAAATCCTGTAAAATGAGGGTTCAGTAGTTAGGGCATTGCTCATAAATATAAAGATTGAGTTTTAACTGTAATGTCAAAAGTCTACATCTTATTTCTGTTTGATTCTGACCTCTAGTGTTCAAAGATGTGAACTACAACAACAAATAAAAAGGCTCTCTCTTACCTCTTGTAAATCGAATGCATATGACACACTTATTTGAAAGAGGATATAATACAAATAATAATAATAATAATAATTAAAAAACACAAAGTTACGAAGTCTACTCACATACAGGTTAAAATATGCATGAATACAGACATTGACATTGAAATCAGTTTTTAGGAGCTTTTCTCTGAGTAAACTGAATATATCTGTAATTTTCTTAAAATTCCTTACACAGGAAAATTATTTTACAGTAACTACCACAACCACAAGAGTTTTGCTTGTTCTCCCCTTGTGTGAGTGTGGGTTCTCCAGGTTCTCCAAGTTCTCCAGGTTCTCCAGCCTCCTCCCACAGTGCAAAGACAGGCAGGTTGAGGTTCGGTTCACTGGAGACTCTTGGTGTGAATATGAGTGTGAGTAGTTATTTGTCTCCAGGGTCCCAACGCTCATAGGATACATGGTAAAGATGATGGATGGATACAGCTGATACCTTTTTTGCTGTGTAAATCTGATCTATGTGTTTTGTGCCCTTTATGTTCTATGTTCTGTTGTGTTGCTGTTATCTTGTTGGAGACAAGAAAACGTTTACATGACTCCCTCCTCCACAGATGAATGCTTTCAGATCTGAGCAGCTCTTATGTAACTAATCAATAGCTGATTGGTATTTCAAACCATCACCACTTACCCATGACTGTGGAAAACAGTGTGAGACACAGGAATGGATAATTACGTGAGTCTAAATCAGCTTATACCAGGAAATAAACACGGCCCAAAATAAACGATTTCCAATTACAACAACACAGAGACTCAGCAGTTTGATGTTTGAATTCAACTGGGACGTGAAATTCAAAAGAGCATGGGACAAAAAGAGGAAAACATGATGATGCAAGGTTCTTACAGCTTTGAAAAGCTAACTGTGATGTTATTCTGAAGAGTGAGTAATAATTATTTAACGAATTCAGACACAGAAATGTGAGTGAAAGATGTGTTTGAAGCTGAACTGTCTCTTACCTCTCCACACTGCTGTGACATCTGATTTTATCCTCTCCTCCCACAGAGTAGATCTTTCCTTCCAGGGAGCACACAGCCACAGATCCACGGCTGTTCACCAAACGTGCTGCTGGTCTCCACTCGTTGTACTCGGGACAGAACTGCTCTACCAGGCAGGACGGATCCTCCTTGGTCCATCCCCCCACTACCAGAACAAACAGGGCTTCATGAAGATGATCAATCAACACACCTCTTACATCTACTTGTGGCGAACACCAGGTAAATCACATTCTTTGCACCTGGAAAACGTCAGAATTCAATTAGAATTTCACAGATTATTATCTTTTTCTTCCTGATTCTCTAAATGCATGAGAAACAGTTGAGGAGGCAAATTCAGGCATAAATCCAAGATTAACTGACAAGCGTGATGGAGGTGAGCTCGAAATTATAAGAAACCTAATAAGATGGAAAGTATTGAGTACACACTCTGCATTGAAAAGATAAAAAATTGTTGAGTGCCTCTATAAAATCATTTGAACATTTAGATTAATATGGTTCCTGCTTCTGTTTTAGTTTCTAATGTTTTAAAGTCACTCGTTATGATCTCATGTTGATCTCATGTTGATCTCATGTTCTCATGTTGCACCATGAAGTTCGAGTTCAGAAACAACTAAATTAGAAACTCTTTGCACAAACTGACCCATGAACATCACATTATCCGAGACGTCTTTTGGCGGGGATTTGCTCGGGCGACTGTGGAGGGGGTTAGACCTGTTGCCCTGGCGGGGGGGCCCTCCCTTGCTCTCTGTGATCTGGATGTGCTGGGGCTCCGGGGACTCCAGGGCCTCTCTGCAACACACAGACAAAACATTTTTTAAATTGACACAAGCAAGTTGTAGACATAACTCAGTCATAAACTTTAATTGATATATCTTATCCTGAATGAGGAATTTTTTAAAAGTATGAATTGGATTTAATTGATTTAAATTATGCAAAACAAGCCTCAAGTCAACATTTGTTCCTTTGTTAAATATTCTCAAACAGCACACAGAAGATTTAGGTTCTTACCCTTGTTCATTGTACAATCCCATGTTTCATCTGCACTCGTCTCAGAGTCAAAGACAAAGATTTGAGCTTCGGCCTCAGTGCAGCACCTTCCTGTGAGCGCGGGGCGGGGGGTCACGTCTCACAGCTGCTCTGCTCCCAACTCGCTCAGTGTTCTGCTCTGACATCATTAATTTTTTATTTTCATCAACTTTATTACGTGAATATCAGTCTAGGATTTTTGATCAGCACATGAAATATTGTGATGAAGACAATTAGATATGGTTAAAGTCAAGAAAAGTTCCAGACTGTTAGTTGGGGTTAGGTAAAGAATGAACTTTAACTTTATCGTTATGTGGAGCAGAACAGGAGGACAGGGCCTTCAGAGTAAATCCAACAGCTCTGAGGTGTTGCAGTATAAAGTCAGATGTAGTTGAGTCCCCCCCCCCGAGGCTCCACTGTGATAATTAAAGTTTGTTCCCATGAAATGTCCTCAAACACCCTCAGAGTCAGGATTTAGTGTGAGACCCAAACACCCGGGTGACCGCTCTTATTCAGGCCCTTTGTGACCTTGGCAGCTCGGCCGGAGCCGCCCGCCCGGGGCCACTTGAGCCATTTCCCTGTTAAATCAAACATTTTCAGGAGGTCAAGGGTTTATTGAAGAATGTGAGAATGAAAAAAAAAGCCTGCAGGCTGTCGTCTGGACCATGAACAGGTTATTCATGTGAAGAGTCTAAACAGTTGGAAGCAGTTGTCGACATCTGTAATATAAAATACTACGACTCAGAAACCAAAGTAAGTAATGGGGTCTGTTGTGATCTGGAATCATTTCAGCATCGCTAGATAGAGTGGGCTTTGAAAAACAAAGGAACTGTGCAGAGTAAAGTAAAGTAAAATGGTCGTTCTAATGTAAGTAATACATCAAAAGTGACACAAGGGGCCACATGTACTATGTAGAGTGAACAGGAGCCAGTGGTGGAGAGTAACAGACATTTCTACAGATGGTTCCGATAACAAGTGAAATAAGTGACATCTGAAGTCTGGATGCAAAGATACAAACATTCAGAATCAACACTCACCTTCATTCATTGTTCAACAGCTTCATAATTGTCTTTTTTATTTTCCTCTCATAAATTTAACATCTAGAAATAGAAGACGGTTGTTTTAATGATTTATGGAGCAGATGCATCAGATCTATTTCTTGGTAACAGCTGGTGAATACCAACACACCCTGAAATATACAGTTGAACTGATTTATGATGGGAAGATGCCTGTCTTGTGACAAATTATATATATTAGGGAGTAAAAACCTTTTGATAACAAAACAATAATAACTATATCACAAAAGATGACATTATAAAACCTTCAAGACAAAACAAGTCATTGAGGTTTGATATTCTACATATTATCCATAAAATGGTTTATATAAATAAGTATAAATATATTTTTTTAAAAATCTGCAGCTTGACAATATAGTAGAAAATTATTATGGATTTTTTGTGTTTGTTACTTTTTATAAACAACAAACAGATTTTTTTATATACACTTTCTGCACATTTTTTTATTTTGTGATAAGTGATTTTGACACTTATTGAACACAGCAAGATTTATTGATTTCTCAGAGAATAATAACTGGATCCTCATAATCAGGCACCTTGAGGGTCCTGATATTTACGACTGTGAGCGATTTGGCGCAGGTCTAAATGAAAATCTGTCTTTAATGGATTTAAATGTGCTTTCATAAGGGGACCAGTGAGCCTTGTCAGAGGTTTCTTCTAATTTTCTCATTTGATTGACAAGAAATAATTCATAAATTGTCTGTGTGTGTTTCTTTACGATCCCTCAGAAATTTAGCTCGTGCACAAATGTGTCTGTGAGCGACTCATCACTTCGGCCTCCAGGAAACTGACTCTCTGTCTTCTCATACAGTCGTGAGTTGACAGAACAGAGTGTCGGTCACGAGGGAAGAATTCCTCCTCTCACACGCCACAGATCCTCTCAGTTGACACATGACCCCACCTGCAGCTGTCTCTGGGGACGTCCTGCCTGACACATGTCACAACAATGAGGCGTGCTGCACCGCACCCATGTAAGTGATCCACATCACGTCACCCCCCTCACACACAGAGAAGGAGAAGATGTTCTGTTATTGCTCTAGTGGTGGAATCTGGAGGCTGGTTTGGTGTTTGAGTTGCCGGGTAAGATTTAGCTGATGCTGAAGAACGGATCTGACAAATGGATTCACCTTTTCAACTGAAGAAATCTGACATTAATATACTTTTTATTAGATGAAATGGAAAATGTAGAGCCTCAGTAAAAAGTAGCACAGCCACAAAAAGGTTTGAGGCAGGGAAAAGCCATTTTGGAGGTTATTTAACTTCAGGCAATTTTTCTTCCTCTACTGAGCTTTAATGTCTGTGTTTTATAACCCAGCTAATGTGAATGTGTCTTTTTTGAATTTGCACACTTCCTCATTTGTATTCACTTTGGTAAGTAAGTAAGTGCAGTTTATTTAATAAAGCAATTTTCTAGGGCCAAAGTCACAGAGTGCTTCACAGAAAGGAAATGAGGCAAAATAAATATATGCAATAAAAGAAAGTGTGGTAAGTGGAAGTTACACGTTAACGGTCAAAATGCAATGTACCTGGTACGACTACATCCTGTATGAATTAAGGGTTCCAGTTGTTTTTTTGAAAGGTTTTAAATTATACTGCAAAACCTAAACCTGTACGGAGAATATTCCAAAGTGTTGAGGGCACAAATTTCACGATCATGCACTTGACACAAAAACCCAGATGAGGAGAAAGAGATATGAAGGTGAAGGAAGAGGAGCCATGATAAAGTCAGCAGCTGCGCCCCCTCACTCGCTGACATGTTTGACAGATGATCTGGAGGCTCGGAGTCCGGAGAGCGTGGAGAGAGAAGTGCAGAGATGCGTCCTTGACATTTTGGACGGAGAGTTTAAAAAACACTTATAGGCAGGATTAAGATGTTTGTCACAGACCCAGATCTAAAATACACCAAAAAGAAGGTCATGAACAAAAGCCAGTAAAAACGTCAGTGTGTGATTGTGTTTGCCAAAGAGTGGGTTTTGCAGAACTTGAATGAAAGTCAGTGTCAGTCAGTAGTTTCTTATTTCTATCAATACGACTCTGACCACGTCTGATTGAAAGCTGAGGATTGTGGTTGTTGAATTTACCAGACATCTGTAAATCTCTGCTTGATGGACATTTAAAGATAAATTAGTTTCCTCTACTGAAACACCAACGAACAATTAGAGGCATCCAGTGTAGATAAAGGATATCTGGGCCAAGACCTTGCCTTTGTTCGCCGACAAGTTTCTTTCATCACAAGTCGATTGTTTCTCCACACAAACAGCTACATTTTCTGGCTCATCTCTATTCACAGCTGTACCTGACACATAAAAAAAGCCCAGAGCCACAGCCAGTGCATTCTGCTCAATGCGTTCCACCACTTTCATTCTCGACAAGCACTGATTCCCTGGGGGGCATCCAAAGCTCGGCTCAAACGTGATCGGTCAAAGCAGAAACCAGGAGGCTTCAGGCCCCAGAACTCTCGTCCCTCGCCCACATTCTGCATATTTACACGAGGAATCTGTTAAATAGAGATTAGAGGGTGGGTAATGGGAAAAGGAAGGAAGGAAGGAAGGACGCGTGGAATAAAAAGTTCTCGCTGCCTGCATGCATCCAGTTCTCTAAGTACTACAACCAGCATGAACAGGTCAGGTACATTACTTTGCCTTTTCTTTTAACCTCTGCAAGTTAAACATAGTGATGAAGTCTCGACCAGATCAACTATCATTTTTCAAATCCACTTTCTGACTCATTTCTCGCACGAACTTCATTTAAATAGGTATCACAAACACTCTGGAGTCTCTCTTCTGCATTTGCATTTCTATTTTCAACACTGAGGAATTTTTAATACGCTTATAATCACCTCGTTGCTAATCCATCGACAAGCAGCCGTCGTCAGAACCCACAACAGACAGCCTGAGTGTGGGCAGCTCAAAAGCTGCATAGCAAAGCAGACCCAGGCGTCCATTAGCAGCTCAGTAATCACAGTCACATCATCACAGGCTTCCCAGACCGGTCTCAGAGGAGCCCTGCATCCAGCCCACACAACGCCATAAAACTGCAAGTGCTGCCTTTACTTTACTTCACACAGGGGAATAATGAGAGGAAAATGCATCACACGGTTCTACTGTATCATCAAATTATGACAGTGCTCTCTATCCCCGTTTCCTATATGTTCCAAAAATGACGTAGTTAAGGAAGCAGGAGATCATAACTCAGTTTTTCCTTCTGATAAAAGCCACAAACAACGTTGCATCGACAGCGTAGAGGTAGAAAATAAAATCTCTATTCTTTAATCGTGGATTCTAAGGGAGTGACACTGAAGTATGAACACTGAGCTAAAGAAGGATCAATAAAACTCACATTTGCTGGAGTTAAATTACAAAACACGAGAGCTTGAGACTCTGAAATCGCTGCAGCTCCACAGGACACGGGCAAAATTCAGCCTCACTATATCAATTGAAAACCTTGAATCCTCTCAGGGTGCATCTCTGATCCTCAGTGTGCAGGAGAGATGGGTGATTACAACTCAAGCAGTTAAAGCAGAAGCTCTGTTGTTGTGTTAAAACAAATACACAAACAGGCAGCGAGTGGCCACAAAAACACCAGCGGGGGGGGTTTCACAGTTTTGCTCTGACACAGCAGCTTCACACACTGTGGACAGAAAGCTTCAGCCTCCTGCTCTCAGCCATCGCTCATGTCTAATGGACCCGATGAGCAGAATCACGGAGCTCAGTCATAATGAAGGCTGCTGCTTGTTTCTCTCTCTCTCTCTCTCTCTTTCTGGAGCCGGGCCCTCACCAGCCGGTTCTGTGCAGAAGGAGCCAGATTAACACATGGCTCCACCGGGCTCCACCGGGCTCCAGCTGGAGGCGGCTCCTGCTCCCCTGCTGCTGTGCACAGATGGGACGGGCCACGTTCACTGTAAGTGTACAAGGATGCTGTGTTACCTTGAGATGGTTTCACACAAGGTCCCTTAATGTGACACTAATCCTGAGAACTCCCCCAGTGAAGAAATATTACACAACTTATGAGATATGATACAAGATTGTATTTGTTTCTGGACCAGATGAGCAATGAATTAAATTGGTTTCAAATGTAAATACAAGGAGGGAAACACACACACATACACACACAAACACACACTCACACACACACACACACACACTAAAACTCACACACACACATAAGAGTTAACTGATTAAAAACACAGAAACATGGGGATTGGTGAAACAGAGGGTAAAGAAAAGATGAACATTTGGATGTGATTTTTTAACAGCACATCCATCCTATAATAAATGTAATTATTTGTACGTATTTGTAAAAGTGAACATCAGCTGCAATTGTTAAATACACTGTAGTTGTGCATCTTTGGTAAATAAAGACAAATACAGGCCATTAGTCGCTGATGTTCACTTTAATTTGTGCATGAATAGGTCAATAAACTGATATTCTTTATTAACCTTGATCAATATGTGCTGCTGAACATAGTGGAGCAGTTAAAATCCATCCAGGTGAAGCTGCCTTTGTCTGATCGGGACATTAAAGCAGTTAGAGAAGTGTAGAGTTGTTACCTCCGCTTTTATGTTTTCTTCTGCATTTGTTTGCAAACTTGTCAACTATTGGACAGATTAACCATAATAAATGGTAGAAAGATGTGATAGGGGTGAAGGGAGAGCCCATTCAGAAGTGGATCAGGTGGCACTTTGCATGTTGGGGTCAATTCCTCTCATGTGAAATCAGTGTGAAATCAGTGTGAAATAAGCTTCAGCCAGTTTTTTAAAAAGATAATCCCCCTTGTGTCATGTGCTGCGACTGTGCAGGAACCAAAGTGCTGCTTCTCAGACTGATCTGTGCTGCAGGTTCAGTGGAAACTCCACTTAATTAGAAGCCTGAGTGGCCGCAGCTCGTCTGACAGCAGGATCAGATGATGCAGCACTTCAGGACGAGCGAGGTAATTAGCCACAGAGGAACAACACGAGCACTGGGAGAGTTTCAAGACAAAGTGCCAGACCACTCTGCTCCCAGTAACACGACAGAGCAGAGGAGCACTGGCCCGGTCTGCTTGCACCCTCAAGTGGTGAAACAACCGCATTACAAGAAGCAGAAGCACATCAGGCAGCTGGGATCAGTTTGGCTCGGTCAATGCATCCACTATAGACTATACAATTTTGGACTTGGTGATGTTTCCAATCGGCCTCTGAATAATAGATTGGATGTCAAACGCCAGTCGGCACAAGAAGGAGAGAGAGAAACGTGAGATGCACGACTGTTGAGTCTGAGGAAGATGAAGGAGCTGAAGCTGCTCCGTAAACAGTCGCTGATTGGTTTATTAATTATGATTAATAACTCACACAGAATCCTTGTGTTATTCACAGAGGCCCTAGCGTCACCACAACATCATGATGAATGATTGAAGGAAGTTTGGTTTATTGCTTCATCGTGCAAACCTGGCTGAGCTCACAGGGGTTAACCACACATCACAGCTTCATATCAAATCTTAAGATCTGCTTATAGAATTCAAACAACAGTCTAAGTCATTGGAAGTAATCACTTTTATTATGAATTACTAGTTTTTCAGACCTTTGGATTAAATATAATAGATAATTATTTCTTCCTTGTAATGCACTTTGTAACATTGATAAGAAAAGTGCTACATATAAACCAAAAAATAAATAAAGTGTATTGTCATTTATTCAGAGCTAAACTGGTGTTTTATATGCATATATTATATGTATTTTCTTTAAACTCTGAACTATGTGTATGTACTTTGTGTTAAACCTTATTAATTCCTAGTCTTGGAAGCTTCCCAGTGAAACTATTCCAGTTTTTTAATGCATTGAGTTACATGTTGACATTGTTTTTAATAAGAGTCACTGAGCCAATCAGAGCCAACAGGTAACAGAAGACCCGCCCCCTGCAGCAGGAGCATCACTAACAAAGACACAGATTCGGAAGGGACCCAGATTAGGACATTCCATTAGGGAAAAGGCAGCACAACTTTTACTTTTAATACTCTAAAAGCAAAGTGTAACGGTAGGCATAACTTTTTTCTCATTTTATACTTATACTACTTATACTTGAACAGGATAATTACTATAAGAGCATTGATTACAAGAGAACAAGACATACACATAGAAAACTGAATGATTCATCCCACTTTCAGGTCATTATGTATCATACTGCAAATTTTCAAGCTACGAATAATAATAATTGAAATAGTTTGATAATAATTGTTTGAAATGCTTCTGTGGTTCAAACAGATCACAAAGCCACGGCCTCTGTGTTTTCTTCTCTGACCTTCTGTAAATACCATGAAGGCCGTCTCATCTATCGGAGGAGCAGCAGGACAAAGAGAAGCTTTAAGCCCCGGCTGCTTTATATTGGACACAAATCATAAAAGTAGGAAGGATAGGAGGAAATGAAATGTATTCTGCCTCTTTGGTTCTTACAATGAGAAGCAGGATGAATTCTGGGTAATCTTTACTGTCCCCCCCCAGAGCAGAGTATTATATAAGCTGTCTGTAAGGCCCAGTAACATATGGTTTAGAAACAGCGTTTGAACGCCAACATCAACAATCAATTCCAAACATTCGCTGCGGCAACTTACATTTCCACTCTGATCATCGAGGACTTTTACAAATCTCAACCCTGAAAAGATGCTGAGCAGAGGAAAATGACAAATCATCCCGCTCACATCCTTCATCCCATCATGGACGCCGGAGGGCGGAGGTGTGCGGCGAGCCCACAATGAACTGACACATTGGCTCAGTGGACATGGCAGGAAGCAAATGCTGCACTGCCAAGCCAAATACACTCAGACCCCCTATCAGTTCTCTGGATGTAATTGATCCAGTATGCAGACGGAGCCCGTTGGCCGGGGCTCTGCGGGTTCAGCTCTGTGAGAGAACCGAGGCGTGCACACAGTACGACTGTTCAGAGAGCTCACAGAGGAGAGATGCTCTTTATGGGCTGACAGCAGGAAAAGGCCGGTTACATAACAATAACATCATATGACGACCAGGCCTGTGCAGTCTGAGGGATGTGATCAACAGAGAGAGTGTCTATTTATAAACCTTCAGTAGCCGGCACTCAGTGTTTACATGTTTAATAGAACTTTGATGAAGATCATGTCGGGCTTTTCTTAATGAATAAATGAGATGACGACCAAAATATCAGAGGACAACATGAGATGAAAGGTCTCAAGGTTCAGCGAGGAGAGATGTGTGCAGCTGGGATGAACCTGTTCCCCTCACTCAATATGCACGGCTGACATGCCCTTGAGCAAGGCACCTAATCCCCCAACTGCAGCAGCTGACTGCTCCAGATGTTGCTCATGAATGGACATTCTTCTTCTTCTTCTTCTTCTTCTTCTTCTTCTTCTTCTTCTTCTTCTTCTTCTTCTTCTTCTTCTTCTTCTTCTTCCTCTTTTTCTTCCTCTTTTTCTTCTCCTGTGCCCATCACAGCTCCCCAAAAGTGAAGCCAAAATGTATCCATCGCCACCTGCTGGCTGGCTGCTGATTAGGTTCTAAACCCTGGTATGTGTTAAAATAAGTTTTGGTTTTATAATTTTTAAAATTGGCATCATACTCGAACTAGAGTGACACTCAGAGCACCTCCATTAAGAGCCCACTCTTGCAGAAAGTAATACAAACTCAATGCATTCCTTCTTGGTCCATGCCCCTTCGTGTGTTTTGTTAGAATACGCTCTGTAGTTCCCTCTGATAAACCAACAAACTTAATTCAAAAAAACGTAATACAAGTCGGGAGATGAGCCTCAAAAGTGACAGAACATGTGATCAGAGAATATTGAGTGAAGGTCAGGGACGATTAAAGATGGATGAGGGACCAGTGTAGGACGGTGGTGACCGGGTGCCAAAGGTGTCGGCCGCTCAGGTGTCAACGAGAGAGAGAGAGAGAGAGAGAGAGGAGAGAGAGAGAGAGAGCAGAGAACAGGAGATCAACAGCTGAGCCGGTATCAGGTCACCTGGTGGAAACATTCAACTCCGTATCAGGACGAGTCAGCAGGTAAGATCTGTCCTATGATGGGAGGAAGTTTAAACTTCTTATTGTAGATTAGAAAGAATTAATGAGCAATACTAAGTCAAATTTGATCTGAACAGCTGAGAAAGTTTGAAATAAACTTTGCCAACTTGCTAGAATTGACGATAGATGACTAAGAAAGTAAAAGCGGTGGAGAGTAACTAAGTTAATAACCAAATTATTTGTACTTAATTACAAATTTGAGAAATTTGTACTGGAAATTAAATTAATTTTCAGTTACTTTAATACTCTTTCCTCTTCACTATGTTTATTTGACATAAACCATAAATTTAGAAGAAAAACTATACCCAGGTTATAATGTACATAAATTTGGCTGGAACAGAACTTTAATAGTTTTAATCAGTTGTAAATGTGTAGTAATAATCCAGTGATTCTGCCGAGGTTGTTTTTATCTGCGTTTCTTTGTCAGAAGCAGGAATGTTCAAAAAACTACTTAACACTGGATTAGTCCAAAATTCCAAAGTTTTGAGATTATTTACTAGCTCCTTAATGATGTTGTGATGTGATAGATTTAAAGCCTATATATATATATATATACAGAATCTATATCAATTTGCTTTTTGGTTTCCTCCACGTGCTGATCTTCAAAAAATTTTTTCTTCTCTCAAAACCTGAAGTCGACTCTGAAAACAAACCAAACTAGGTCACCTACACTGACATTCAGGAGAGTAAGCTGGACTGACAATAAAGTAGCCCGACTCATATTTGTCCTATTTACCATCTGAGGCTGAGGAGCACTCATGCATACTGTACACGGGGCAGCTAATCTCAGGAGATGGCTGCCTGCTGCCTCCTCGCCGGGCAGATGACGCCGGGCGCAGCGAGGCGATTAGGTTACAGATGCTGTAACAGGCTGAAACAACAGAGGCTTGTTAACATCCAGTGGAAAAAAGAAAAGATGGGAGTGATCTTAATTTAGATTTCACCGGTGCAGACAGTTTCTGGTTGCAGCGTTGATCAAAGCTCAAAAGAAAGGCTGTTTTTTTTTGTTATTCTGTTCATTGAGCTGCAGGGCCACAGGAGTCTGAACCAATCCAAAGAGAAGAGGACGAGTCAATTCATTTTTAAACGAAATGCTCTCTCATCTCAGGATCAACCGAACCAGACTGAAGGATATCACAGATTCCTCAAATCACACAGATACACAACTTCTTACTCCTCTAACTTTTCATGCACTTTACATTACAGCTCAGTTATAAATACATAATATCTTAGTAATTGCGGATGTCAAAATAAAAAAGGACCTTAATGTTGCTTGTGAATTTCTCACCTCTATGCTATGGTTCATCAGGAAAAATCTATAGAGCCAGGAGGTGATTAGCCTAGCTTAGCATAAAGACTAGAGGCGGGGGGAATCACCTAGCCTGGTTTAAATTTACACGACCATAGACTGTATATAACGATGGACGACACCTATTACCCACTGTCCAGCAAGGAAGCCAAAATATCAGATATGCATTTGGAGACAGAATCAGTGCACCACAGACATTTAAAGACGCAGGCACATTAAGCCATACCTTTAAATGATAAACCCAAATACAGAGAAAGAGAGAGAGAATAATTAATACAACTATGACATAACCAAACCACCACTAGATTATCCACATGAGGACATGCTTGAATGTGCAATAACCATTGATTTATAGATCTCAGGAGGGAAAATTATAATTGTGATGTTCAGAAGTTTGGTTTTGCTGCATAAGAAAAAAACGACTGAATCATGAATCCTGACAGTATTGACTAAAATCCTGAAATGTAGACGTGAAGAGTATTTTCCAGACTGATGTTTGTTCATGTTGCTGTTTGTGTTTGTGTTATTAATGCTTCAGTTGAGGATGGAGTCGTATCAGAGGGAGTCGATGAGGAGAACCAGGAGAAGCAGCAGCAGGACTCTTCTTCAGGATCTCCTGTATAAAGGAGGAGGAGGAGGAGGAGGAGGAGGAGGAGGAGGAGGAGACAGGGACACTCCAGTAAGAGTCTAATCCTCAGTGACTGTCAGCTTCACATGCTTTATTCATCGTTGTCTAATTGCTTTTAGAAAACACTGAGCAGCTGTGAATATGATCTTCTGCACATCTGAACACTCTGATCTGATTTCTCCTTTTGAACAGATCCCAGCTCAGCCCGGTCGTGATGCGAAGATGATCCACTCCATCACCAGTCTGATCCGAGGGAGGAGCAAACTCCTGCTGCTGGAGAATCCCGACACTGTGGAGATCTACAAAGTGAGCGATGAGCATTTCATGTTCAATAGAAGTAGAGACGCTCTCGATCTGATGTAGAGCTGCGATATTCAGATCAGACGCTGAGCAGATTCTTATCATCCGGGTACATGTGTCACCAACAATACATGAGATAAAATAACCTGTTTATTCAAAATCTTATAACGGATATGGCTTTTCACTTCATATTATTGCAATTGATTAAATATTCATGACAGAAACACTCTCACAATCAGAGATGTTTTTTATTAAAATGCAAATGAGAAACAGGAGAACTAAATATTTGATAAGAGTTTTATGTTTTCTGAACGACATAAAAAACACAAAATGTAGACAACTTACTGTATTCAGACACATGCCAGCACATAAACTAGAATGACACTCAGTAGAGATCATATCAAAATTGATGAAGCGGCACCAAATTGCACAAACGCATAGAGTTCATGCTTGTTTTTAATCAATTATATGAATTATTGAGAAATTAGGGGAAATTCTGCCGCTTTGTTTGGATCTGTGCTGAAATTTAACGGCTTCTTTCTTGAGCCAAATCCTGTCCTCCCACCAAGTTATGTGATTATCTGTTTTATGTATTTATATGTTTTCTACACAATTCTGCTCACAACAAACAAATCACTGTATAGGTCATAAACCATAATGAATCCGACTGCAGCCAGCGAGCAGGACACTGTCATGTCGTCCATCTTTATTTTCCGTCTGGTTCTGATTTGCTGAAAGCCACCGTGTTCTCAGAAATCCCAAACACGCTTCTGTTCTAAGCTGGTGTCCTTCCTTTGATTGTAGCTGAATGAGTCAACACCTCGTTCTACCAGAGCTGCTAATGATGACGTTTACCTGCCAGACATCAGGAGGAAGGCTTCAAATCTGACCTCGATGAGAGGAGCTCTGAGTCAGTCCTGTCCGTACCTGTACGACAAACGACGAGGATCCTTCTCTTCAGTCGCCTCCCAGAGAACAGGAGGTCTCCCCAAACAACAGGTAATCTCACATTATAAACCAACGCACGTCCACGTGAGCATGAACGTGTTGTGGAACTCAAACCTTCCTGCTCTCTTCACGTCAGAGTCACCTGAAGGCGCAAAGAGAGGCGAAGAAATCCAACGTCACCGTGACAATGACCTACCTGGGTCAAGGTCGCCGGGGGTCGGGGTTGAAGTCCACACAGGAGGAACTGAAGGTGCTGCAGCAGGTCAACGGAGGGGAGAACATCTGTGTGTTCAAGGGCCTGGTGACTCCAGGAGGTAAGAACCGAGAAATGTGAAGCTGATTAACTGGAAAGTGCACAAAAGGGCAGTTAACAGCATTTACCTCCAACATGGCCCAACAGTCAAGATCCATCACTGGGAAATCTGTGAAAATGTCAAAAAACAAACTTTCTCTCTGAGTTAGTGAAAGAGAAAACTCATTCCTGGTCCAAACTTTAATAGATTCTTTTAAGTCCCAACCTTCCACCAACTTTCTGTCTTTAAATGTCTTTGTTAATAGCATCATTCACCCACACAAAGAAAAACCCCTATAGGACTATTTTTCCGCCCATTAATCAAAGTCAGAATAAAAAGGTGAGAAGAAATGAGTGGTGTTAAAAGCTTTTCTCCACATTTTCACATATTTAATTACTCGTCTTCCCTCAAAGCGATATCGTAAAATAGGATGATGAGGATGTGCGGCCTCGGGCGAAGTTTGAGCCGAACATGAATACAAAGCAAATGTGTGACCGTCACATAAAAACAAAACAGGAATCAGCCGAGCAGACGAGTTATTTCATCTTTGCAGCGGCTGCGAGTTAAAGTGAGAACAAGTAAAGAGGAGACGATGCATTTAAAACACATTTCACCCATCTACACCATGTAAGGTTCCCAGTTTAATGTGAGCAGTGTCCCTGTGATCATTCAATATCATTACTTTCTTTCTGACCTACATGTTTTCACTCTGTACCTGGAAAACGAAAGTAGCTGATGATTGTTAAAATCAAATTACAAAAAGAAGCGTACTTATACACTTAACTCTAATGAGGCTGAGTCATTCTGAGAGCTCACTGTGTTTTCACTGGAACTCACACAACACGCCACAAGAAGCTGATGGAGCAGTTTGTCCATGTGGTTAGAAATAACATTCACGGATTCTTAGTCAGAGCGGAAAAGAGTTTGATTTGGTTTTTACCTTTGAGTGATTGAAACAGAAGAATCTGAGATGGTCGATCTGGTCGAAAACAGACTTTCAGTACACGTATGAATGACTCTCAGTAGATATCATATCTCTGCTAAGGCCCAACTGTCCCTTTACATTGCACTCGAAGACATCATTCACCCAAATGTTCCTGGTTTTTAAAATCAAAGGATCCTCCAGTGTATGTTATATTTATTTATAAAATCAAACTAACTGCAGGAAACACCTCATCTGACGACGAAGTCGTCTCTGTCTCTGCTAAACAGTTTCTTTGTGCAGTTCTCTCCACTTGTGACCATCTGAGCTCAGCTACACGTGTATGTAAAAACGTATATAGGCTACTTAAAGCAACATTATGTAACTTTTACAGAGTAACAGCGCCCTCTGCAGACACATGTGGCCAGAAGTCATCAAAATTAATCTAAACGATGGCCATTACCCATGATCCCCGGCTTCCTGAACCAGAAGAGCTGCCGCTGTAACAAATCCACTAAACTCTG
Organism: Pseudopleuronectes americanus; assembly: GCA_038501795.1. NCBI lineage: Eukaryota > Metazoa > Chordata > Actinopteri > Pleuronectiformes > Pleuronectidae > Pseudopleuronectes > Pseudopleuronectes americanus. Next base: position 3,202,590 of record CM076718.1, on the reverse strand, counting down.
TTAGGAATTATTTATATATTTTAAAGTTTCCTGCTGAATAAGTCTTTTGAACGGATCTGCAGCTCAGCTTCACTCTCCAACCTGCTGGACAGTTGAAGCTGTGACTCTCAGTCAGTTCTTCTCACAGGAGATCGAACCTTCTATCCAAATTACATATAAGAGCAGACGTTCAGGGTGAGGGGAGGGAATGAAAGAGGAAACATTCTCATGTGAACCATCAAACTCATTCTAAAACTGTTTTTAGTTTTAAAAAAGTTGCACAGTGTTGCTTTTAAAAACAGCTCCAACCACAGAAACAGGCTTCAGAGGTGTTCACTGTATGAACAGAGCTGTGATTGACCTTGCGTTGCACTGAGCTGAATGGAACAGCCTGAACTTAAAGTGTACATCACTGCCAAACGTCAGGATTAGCTGAGCCAAGCAAGTCGAAAAAGCCTTCACCTCAAATATCACCTCTATATTGTAACATGTGACTATATAGGGTCTCAAACCCCAAACCCTTAGTGCACCAGTGCTGCCGTTTCCTCTGTCTCAGCTCTACGAGCACAGAACACATGGAAAACTGTTCCTGGACCTGCAGTGAGATAACCACGCTGAATCTATTAGAGAGATCCAACACGATCATCTTCAACCTTCCGGTGTTTCATAATTGTTTGTCTCTCATGTAGAGCAGTTCCAGTTCCTCTCTCAGAGACACCGAGGTTTTCCCTTCAGCGCCACCTTGTACGTGGACGGCCTCATGGTGGCGAGGATCAGCTCCTGCTGCGAGTACCGCTACGCTCCCGGCTTCCAGCAGGGCAGGAAGAGCTGCTTCAGGCTGTCATGGCTGGCGGGTGGGATCCCCTGCTACAGGTTAGACTTCATCCCCCCGGGAGACGGACAGCGTGACATTGGCAGAAAATTTGAAAATTAGCAGAAGTCAAAACAGACGGCGTATAAAGCCCTTGCTCTGCAGATACAACGTATTAAGGGGTTGACAGAAGAGGGAAAAGGGATTCATATTGCATGACATGAGGGAATAGAGTTTGGGGGGGGGGTGCCGAGGTGGAAATATGAGCCGTGATGAAGAAGCATTTTTCATCTTTTTCAGATGTACAAGTCTCCGAAACAAATACAGCTCCTGCCAGCAGCTGAACACCGGCCCAGAGCAGAACTTAATTCTCCCTCTGGAGCAGAGCCCTGGCAACGGTACAAATATATGAGTGGCTCAATTTTCCTCCGTACAGCTGATTCATATATATGTATATATATTTTTACTTCAGGCCCAGTCCATGATTCGATTGTAGAAGTTTCAACAAAATAAACTTTTCTTGTCTTTCATTTTGTCTCGTCTGCACAACCCAGGCGCAGTCGAGTCCTGTCCGTCATCGCCTCTGTTCGTCCCGGCCAAACCACAAGAGAGGAAATCGATGACGAGGGTGAGGAAGCACATCAGGGACGGTGGTGGAGCATCGACAGACAGCGAGGACCAGGACGCAGCCAGGTTCACAGAGAGCGCCGAGAAGAAACGGAAGAAGAGTCAGACTCGTCATAAAGACAAAGGACAAGGAGGCAGGAGAGCAGGGAATGGAGGACGGGAGGAAGGACAGAACCGCAGAGGGGTGGAGGTGTCGCAGAGGTCAAGGGTCACAGAAAGACGTGATGAGCGAGCGTCGTCTGAAAGGGAAGAGCAGAAACCAGGCAGACATCTCACAGCTCTGCAGACGGAGCAGCCGAGACCGAACAAGACGAGCAACGCTGTGGGTGAGCGGCATCAATATAAAGAATAAAACCTCTCAAGTGGAGAAGTGGACGATCTCCAGTCCTTCCTGCATGTGGTACTTCCATTTAATATTCTTTGCGGTGAACGAAAAGCCAATGAGAAAGACAAGAGTTTTTCTTTTCAAAGATTCGTTGCAGGTTGAGGAAGCACCGACGAGGCAGACGCCAGTGAAACAGACGGAGCAGGGATCAAATGGGAAAAACAGAGATGGGGAAAGACTGAGGGACTTCTATGAGGAATGTGTGGAAATGAGCGGCGCGTTGGAGCGAGGCCCAAACAAACACAACTGGTTCAAGGCAAACAGTGAGTACAGAAACCGCAGCACAGTAGGAAGGAGCTGGAATCCCCCCCGAGAGCTGTAACAGATTTACAAAACAGTCTTTAGCAGAGGGGGGTTTGAGTTTGCAACAAAGCGATGCATTGAACAGCGTCTGTCTGGACGGCAGATGGATGAGGAGAAGGGGAGAGGTTACGCAGACATCGTTCACACAGACACACACGATCACACAATTACATTCATGAATCTCTGTGCAGTAGACCTTGTTTCTCTATTAAACAAGGGGCCGACTCTTCGTTGGGTTTCAATACCACAGTGTGCAGGCTATGAGGAGACAGTTTTATTGGGCCTGATCTTTTTTTATTTCTCCATGCATCAAAAAAGTCCTGGAGAGGTGCCGGCTCCAGAAGAGGCTCTCATCGGGCCCCAGAGCTCCGGGCTCGGACGTGGAGCTCAGTCCAGAGAGCGACACCGCCCTGCAGCCGGAGGAGGAGCCGGAGGAAGAGGAGGACACGGGCAGCCTGAGCCCTGAGGAAGAAGAGCCTGATAAAGAACAAGGGCTGCAGGAACAGGTGTGTGGTCATTGGAAATGACTGCAGTAGATACAAACGGCAAAACCAGGTTTCAACAAGTTCAATGAGAGTCTCACAATTACTTACACTTACCCAGATTGGAGATAAGGTGCAGCAGCACAGTAGAGACTCTGGAAACCCAATGTTATCTTGCAAACTACAAACAGACAAACTGGGGTTAACAGAGATAAATTCTGACCCAGGTGTTTGGAGTTATCAGTTCCACTCGGGTCTTGTTTGTAGTTTAATTTACAGCGTGCTAATATCTGTATCTCTACAAAAACATGTCACAGTAGTAGTGTTAAATGTCAATTCAGCCATCAGTAGATAAGTTGCAAAGTATCCGTGTCCCAATGCATATGAATGTACTGATGTACATCATCATGATACATTAATGGAGACTTCAAACTAGCGATAAGTCCATTAACTCCTCAGGACTTCTATTTGCAAGCAGTGGAGTCGCCCTCTGTTGGCCATTAGAGAGAATACAGGCTTCAGGTAGCTCCCCACTGGCTTCACTTTTCGAACCATTATTCGAATGTTTCAGAAAAACACCAACTGTTGTAACAAATGGTCACTGAGGTTTATCTAGGACACGCCAGGGGTTTGGCTTCATCGTATCCATCACGATGAAGAAGCTTCCGATCAAGCGTGAAAAATTCCTCAAGGTCCGGCAAAGTGGCCCAGTGGACGTGGCCACCAGCCAGACCGTACGTCTCTCTGGACTCAAACCCCCGTCACCCACATCTCTGTGTTCAGAAAACCTCCAGCTCCTGTCCCACTCACATCTCATTCCCCTGCTCTCTCACTCACAAACATTAAATGCTTCATGGCGGCAAACACTAGATTCCAACGGCTGTGATTATTTCTGCAAGAGAGAAAAACATAATCTACCTCTGATAAAAAATGGGATTTCTGTATTTTACAAATACTCTGGCGATTAAGGTGAACCAGAGGTTAGAGGAGATATGAGCATCTGGTTGTATTACTTTTCTTTAAAGTCTTGTATCCTCGTGTAAGAAACCAATTCCCTCCAGGTTTATAGAAAAAGGCTTTAGAAATAAAATAAATAAATATATTGGTTTTTTAGATATATTGTTAAATATTTGCAGCCACAACAACCTTTTGTCACGTTATATAACCGTTGGCCTTATCAAATCTTTCTAAAAACCCTGTGGATAAAATCTCAAATATATACCAAACATGTATTATCAGTGAAAAGATGACCTTTTGGAGATATGTCTAAACTTTTGGTAAAATAAACTTTCTTAGGATGTCTTCCGCTCCAAAAACAACAACACAGTTCAAACCCCGTGCTCTCACGGCATTGTCTTTGTCTGTGGCTGCAGCTCGACGCCATGATGACGGTCCTGAGCACATCCGATGAGGTGGAGCAGCTGGTCCTGAGGAACACGGGCCTGACGGACGACCTCCTGCTGAGACTGGCCGGGGCCCTGAAGTCCAGCCTGTCCGAGGTCGCGCTGCTCAACCTCAACCTCAACCTCATTGGCCCGTATGGCGCTCACATCCTGCTGGACGTCCTGCGAGTGAAGCCTCAGGTCAAAGGCCTCCAGTGAGTCCCGGGTTCCGCTCATCCATGTTACACTCGACGTCCCAGGGAGAATAACAATTCAACTCAGGAAACACACTGAATAACAAGCAGATCCAGGAACATCAGCTTGAGTGCTCTGATGTGACTACAAAAGAAAGTAATAGGACTGACGAGGCAGAAGGAGATACAGCAAATCCAACAATGGACTCACCACTAGCACAGTCCTTCTCTTTCATGCCTCCTGTGCCTCTCTGTGTTATTTCCTTTTCCCAACTTACACAGTGAATGTTGCAGAGCTCGTCTTTGTGACAGTGGTTCAGAGAAAAATACATTCAGAAAGTTCAAATCCAGGCTGGACAAAAAAAAAGAGTATGGATCCATAGATTGTTTATAAATTTGGAAAGAGTTGAAAAGTGAAGCCAAATCATCTGGATCGCCCCCTAGTGGCTGGCTGTAGGATTGGTCATAACCCATGCCTTCTCTGTAATAGTAGGTAGGACATGGACCCAAAAAATGTATTTTACGTGGTCATATATTAGTATTTAATTGATGTGGATTAAAATGACTGAATATGAATTTCAGTGCCAGTTTGTTTTATGACCGAGGTTTGCAAATAAAGATGGAAGACATGACAGCTCCACAAAAGTGAAGCCAAATAATCCCGGCTGGCTGCAGGACAAGTCATAAACCACATAAACCTCCCCAGTAAAATATGATGAATTATAAAAACTAGACTTGCTATTCGTTTCCAGTATTTAGAGATCAGTGGAGCAGCTGCTGGCTGTAGAATAATATGTAACAGACAGACATGATGTTATTGATCTTCTCATCTCAGCAGTTTTTCCACCCAAATGTCAAACTAGTTCTTTCATGCGCGCCGCAGATCCAACATGTTCATGTAATGGTTTTAAGTTCTGACAAAACAAGGATGAAAATGCAAGTTTAGAAAATCACAACAACACCCATGATGCACCAGTTCAAACACTTCCTCCCTTAGATCTACTGAACATTTGAATAAAGACACCAACATATGTCTGAGTCAATGACAGGGAAAAAGGAAATCTTCTCTCAGACATACAAGAAGAATTTCACCATTAAAAGTAATGAAGCTGAAGATCAAGCAGATCAAAAAACGTGTATGTGACTCTGACATAAATGTTTGAATCCTCATAATTCATGTGTAACGTTAGGGGAAGAATTCATAACAAGTTCTCGGAGGAATCCACACACATCTCTATGGTAACCACAGTTTTTCTTTTTCTCTCTGCAGCTTGTTTGGGAACAAACTGCGTGACCATGGCGTGATGACCCTGCTGAGTGGAATAGCGGAGCTGCAGGAGCAAACAGCAAGGACCACTGCTGCCATCCAGCAGGCCATGCTTCTCCCATCTGAGCAAAATATGCTTCTGCAGCTGCCCACCGGGTGGCGCTCCTTCAGGGTTTTCACACTTTTAGAACTGGATATCGGGGGAAACGGCTTAGGCAGCGAGGGGGTTAAGGTGTTGGCGTCGTATTTGAGGTACCACTCGTATCTCCAGTATCTGGGGCTGGCTCAGACCAGCGCCACCGATCTGGCTGCGTGGAAGGAACTTTTCGAGAGCCTGAAGGTGAACACCTCGCTGACTCAGATCATCCTGGACGAGAACAACTTGGGGGACCCGGGCGTCAGGCTGCTGGCCGACACGCTGAGGGAGAACACCGGTCTGCGGCAGGTGGACCTGGACAGGAACGGCATCAGCGACGTCGGAGGAAACGACCTCATGGGGGCGCTGCTCTGCAGGGCGCGGCTCCCACTGAGGCACCTGAGCCTCCAGGAGAACCACATCAGCGCAGGGCTGATGAGCAGGATCCAGGAGGAGGTGAAATACTGAGGATTTCTGCAGGAGGGAGGAATTAACATTAACCCATTGGATCATTTGTTTACATTCAGAGGTCACGAAGGGGAAAGTGACTCACTGGACTGGTTTGACCTTCAAACATCAAACACACACACACACACAAGGATCTCTCCCTTCCTACAACTGGGTGGCCCGGCTCAGAAATGCTGCATCCTATTTTATCCCAGGCAGGTGGCGTAGGAGGTTTGCTCTGTGGTCTGGATGCATTTTCAAAGAGATCATGAAGAAGTCTTCTCTGTGGCGATGGAGGTTTTCATCTTCACCTTTGTCATTTCTATTTCTTTTTCTTCCTCCTCCTCCCACCAGCATTACCCCTCATGACTCCACACCTTTTACTTTGCTAAAACTGACACGAGCACGAGGCCGACTGATCCCTCGAATCCTTCTCTGCCTGCCGAACAAAAAAGAAACTGCAGTGAATCACTCCGCCCACAGTATTTACAGGTCACGGATGACTAATCCACGGTTTTATCCCCCCCCTCCCGGAGCATTTCAGTAGCCATCGCTAGATCCCCTCTCTCCACTTCTACAAATCAAAAGAGAGTTACGGACAGCTGAGCCATTGCCACGTCAACTACCTTCATTTTGTTGTTCTCCTCTGTCCGTGAGTGAGACAGTGCTTCCATTCAGAATCAGGAGGGGATGACGGAAGCAAAACTAGGGCAAATCCAGCTGAATTTCGGGGGCCGTCATCTCATTGTTCTATCAACACCGACATCCTGAGAATAACTGCACCTGTGATCAAAGCTTGTCAGACGGGTAATTATCTCCTCCTCACGGGGCTGCCAGTCGTGATTCTGCAGAAAACAATCCTTCCATATTTCATCTGCAGCCGTTGCAAAATTCCTCTCTCCGCGGAACCTCGATAACGACGCTCTCCCAAACCCCCCGGAGAAATGAGACTGGCACACCTGAAGATAACATCTGCACATCCCTCGCATCGACTGACATTGTGTTTGTGGTGTTGTGTATATTTAGAACTCTGTACAGCAAAGAGCAGACATCAAGTGTGTGGAGTCAATCTTTGTAATGTCATTTCTCTGCATCTGAAGCCTTGCAGATAAGACAAGTGCGATTGTGTTATCAGCACTAAAAAACACACTCACAGTTCTGCTTCTTTTTGACTGTTAATCTTCCAGGATCTCAACAGCAGCACTTGTGGTAGATTGGATACAGAACTAAGTGGTGCACCACCATGCCCGGCTGAGCGTAAGCCTGCAAACAAGAGCCGCACTGTAATTTGCCAACTCCTTCGATAAGGTCTTTGTGCTTCTCTGTTACATGTAGAGCTCGGATCAGTGACCCCCACCCCCATTGTCCGTCTGCTGAGGTTATCTGTGCTTGGCCCGAAAAACAAATCCAGCAGTGTTACAAACTTCTTCGTCTTAAATCTTACAAAATCTGAATGTTAGGAGTTTAAAGGTTTAGTCTCGAAACTGTTGCTCCTGAAGCAGTGGCCCAGTGCTGCAGGAGCCACCGTTGTACAGCCCAGATAATCAGGGTAAACAGTATTGGTCTGAACAGTAGCTTGCATACATCTCATACTCCGACGTACAGGGGTTGATTTTCAGACAGTGGATCCGGTGCGATGAGAAAAATAGAAAGCTGAAAGTTCAGTTTGTTGAGTAAGACAAATGTAGTGAACAACGGCTGCTCATGCTCTCGGGGAGTTCAGTGATTCAGACGTCCTCTAAAGTTGCAAGAGACAATCTTTCACACCTTCAGCAATTAAAATTGGTTCCCTCGCTTTCACTATGTAGCACTGTCTGCCACCGGTTGCGTGACAAAAGAAGGTTATAGCTCTACTCCACAAGGGAAGTTCCTCTGGCATTCTGCAACCAATTATTAAGAGAATTCTGACCGTATAAAACTACTAAAGTAACTTGGTTGTTGTTGAAGGAGGTAAAGACCGATGGAAAAGCAAGACAGAAACTTGGATTGTTTTTTTACTAAATGGTGAGAACGACTGTTTGGCAGTTCAGTCCCAGATTTAGCCGAGACTCAACCCTTGGACCTGTTCAGTGAAGTGGAGCCAAGTCCTGCTCTCATGCCTAAACGACAGAGAGCATTACAGAGCGGACCTGTGCAGAGACTGACAGCAGGAGTGAGTTGACAGACGTATGAGAATCCAGGATGCCAAAAGGGGCGTCGCCACATCTCTCTGTGACGCAAATGGCAACCATCTACGTGCGTCTCCACTTTGTCAACCAGAGAAAGGGAAGGACGGAGCAGAGAGGGAGAGAAGAACAACAAAGAGAAAGGCCCTCGACACAGATGCTGCAAAATAAGTATGTTAGGATAGAGGTCAAGGGTTGGCCGAAGAAATCTGTGTTCTGGAGGTTTGCGTGAGCGGAGTGGCCTGGGATGGAGACTGAATAGTGTTTTAAGTCCATGTGGGTTGGAGTGTGTGTTTGTGCACAATGGACCAGTTTCCAACCTACATTTAGAAACTCAGGAGGTGGGTTTACGGACGTCTGGGGGGCTGTGAACCTCCACTAGAAGAGCTGTGTCTATTCTGAGTGCAGGCACACGCACCAATTTGTTTTGTTTACTTTGTTTGAGTCCAGTTTCACTCATGCAACTTAACCACTTGAGGGCCATTTGCTTTTAATTCAAAAATAGCAAGTCCTGAAACCAAGTTATGGCCAATTAGATTCCCTGTTTTCCAGTATGATGGTGAAATACGGTACCCACAGAAAACCATGATGTGTTCTTGATAAACAGCAGCTTGAAGACCTGGGTCCAAATCTTGCAGAGGAGTGAGAGAAGGGAGCAGGAAGTTGACGTTGGCTGAGGAAGAGAGCGAAGGTATCTGAGATGTGAGACCTAGAGCAAGTCTCCTTTATCGTCATGAACAGGACGGCAATTTATAGACCAGATATGCTCTTTTGATGGTGCATTGCAAAGCTACACTTACATAAAAGCTGATCGTGACAGCAACTAGAGTAATGTAGACAAATGCACATTTTCTACGCCCAAATAAAATGTGTAATTCTAGGAATTTAATTTAATTTAGTCGTTTAGATCAAACAAATCTGTCTCATGTGCTTTGATCTTGAAATCCGATGGCAATACCAATATTGTTTTCTTGAAAGTTATCATTTTTTCCACCTGGGTGGGAAAAGGACCAACAAAATATCCAATGATGAATCTGAGACATCACAAAATTTATAATTGGACACAAGGGTTAAATAATCTCGTGATGTTTGTGTTTTTTTCCCTTCCAGGTTTTTTTTTAAAGCAAACTGAGCATACACTCCCTTATAGTTTATTCAATTCTGTATTAAACCAATGACAAGGCTGCTACACAGACGTTTTGGTCAGTTTTAAGTGCATAGAGCAAAAGTCCAAATACATAATGAGACACACAAATGTAGAATATGCTGCCGTCCTTGTTCGGTGGACTCTCCGCTGCCACGTTCACTTCATTGTGTCACACAGCATTTCCATCACTGTGAGAGAAAAGTTTTTAAGCATCCGCTCCTGGAACAATGGCTCCTGCTGCTGTTTGACATTTGGCAGAAAGAGCAGCTTTTCAATATGGATTATTCATCAGCGGTTTGATCCTCCACTCAAATGTCACCACAACAATGCCTCCAACTTGGCACCGCCGTCTGTCTTTCTGCAGCTCGGCGGGATACGGAATTGGCAATAATTACCACATCTAATGCGGCCTTCAGAAAGATTAAGACTTCATGCTGAAGCACTTCTGCTTTTCAAATTGTTGTTATTGCCGTTTTATTGAGGGGGAAGGAGAGAAGTGAATTGAGCCTCACCGCAGCACTCCATTATTCTGCCCTTTTCTAAATGAGATGTAAAATGTGTAAAGCAGGTAACGTATGAATGACTGAAGAGTCACGAGGCGTCTCAGGTGACTGATGGAAGCAACAGACCTGTGGTCCCAAGGACAATTAAACAAATGAGTTAACTTAACATCCAGTGTGACCCCCTTTGTTTGTTTTTGATGTCTTGGGGTATAACTGTAGATTTATTAATTATATCACCTGAAAAAGTTGCTATGGTGACTGAATTAAAAACTTCTGTACTTTCACTCATTAATAATTGTGTTTAGACGGATCTAAGTTTAATATTAAGTCTCTTTTTGACTTTGTTTCAGTCTCCACCGCCTCTAGAGACTCCACTATGTCAGAATTAGTTGAAAAGTAATATTTGTGCTTGAAAAACAAAATTAATAATTAGAATTGTTGCAATTCAGTCAACTACTGTTTGATCTTTAACTTGTGTTGATTTAAGATCATTGTAAAGTCACTGTAATTAACTTTTAAATCTATTCAAACTGTCCTTTTGATTAGATGCTATAGTTTCATCCCGCAGCGGCACCATAGAAGAATATGATACTATCATTTCCCTCTAAATTTGGTCTGACTGGACACAAATGGATATAACTTCTCTTTCATTTTCCTGTTGTATGTATGGAGTGGGTAAACAGGGCTAACTCTTATTGGATCCAGCTGGGCCTGGACAGAGGTTACTGCATTCAGCTGGCCCCAGTTCCCCGAGACATGAGAGTAAAACAAAAGACTCTGTGTTTATCAGACAGGGGGTTTCATCGCTGAAGCATGACATGGAAGGATTCATGTGCTGTTGTTCATATTTTTAAGGCCTGTTGTAAAAAATAGAAAGAGAAGAGGGATAACCTTGAATGATCATAATCCCCTCAGGTCTTTAGCAGCTACAGTCAATGGAATAAATCACCATAACTCTTTCACTCTCCCAGAATTAATTATGTGACTGGTTTATAAACTAAAGTTGATTCATATGGATATGGTATAGGAACATTAGTTATATTGACACCTTCTGTCTGCAGGAGCATCCTACCAATATCCTGCAGATGCCAAACTTCTACAATTACCATTGTATTGTTGGGATATACTGGCCAACTCAGTCAAGTCGTAGCTCCACACCTGCCAATGGTTAGAGATGAGGTCCAGCATGGCAGTCGTATGTGATGCGTGGAAAAAAAATCAAGTCATTAAACTCCAATAAAAAGTCCCTGGATGTCTCTTTTCTTTTCCGATCCACCGGAGCTCATCCGTGGTTTCCACGAAACGGCCCTCGGCCTCGGTACAGATACATTCTTTGCTTGGTTTGGAACGAGCTGCTTGTTGAGCTGCTGTCAGGTTGGAGATCCGCTGTAAAATTGCGGTGCGCTTGCCCTCAGGCGCTGCGTCCCGAAGGCCAACATGGAGTGGGCTCTTACAACTGTTTACAGGTCAAGGACCACCAGCATAGGAACCAGTACCACAAAGCCTCCGAGTCCTGAGGAACCAAAATCTGGGAAGACTTTGCATGAGTATTACATAACTTTCTACAGGCTGCGTTGCATGGGAAAGGATGCACGGCTATTAGTCAACCTCTTTTATTCTATCATTGGGAATTAAAGGATCCATCATTTCCTTTTCCATGAAAAGATCAGTGTCTGTTGGGCTGTGACGGTATCAGGAAATTGGGTACAATGATTGGATTTGGCCGAAAACAAGAAATACAAAATATTCAACTTAGACTGTCATTCTGTCTGTACAGCTGCAACTCGCTTCAACCTAATAATAAAAAAGTGTATTTAAAAAAGCAAACCAAAAAGTAAAAATGTAAAAATAAATATCTATTAATGTGCAGAATGACTTTGCTCAACTTATCTTAAAAGCCACAGGTAGCTGTGTTTGAATGTTTTCAGTAAAAGTATATTTTAGTTGTGTGAATGCAAATGTGTCCTAGGCCACATATGAACAACGTAGGAAGTGAGATGCAATCACAAAAAGTAACAGGAGATGTATTCAGGATGTATTTATTGACTTAGATCAGATCCCTCAGGACGGATTTGAACACCAGGTCTGAAAAGGGTCAAAATAAACCCTATTGATATTCATGATAATAATGTAATCAGCCCTGTATACACCGTAACTGACCTTAAATTAAACTAGATATGTTATTGCTAACAATCTTCATGCTAAGCTAACTTGCTGCTGGCTGTAGCTTCATGTTCATCACACCAGTATGAAACTAAAACCTTCTCATCTACCTTTCTACAGAAAAGCGTATTTCTACAATTAAACTACTCCTTTAACTTGTTCCCATGGCTTGGCTTCTAGAACGCTTGGCAGTCCCAGGGCCGCAGCTTGAGAACCACTTCCACAGGTTGCTACAGTGGTCTTTACAAAACCCCATGAAACCGTACACCCCCCCAGATCCAGATCTTCCGCAGCACTCCTCCACAGGCTGCGAGGACATTGCCCTTCTTGTCTGCGAACTGAAACTCACGGTAACAAAAGCTCACATCTGATGTAGCTCAAACAGGTACGCGGGGGAAGTTTCTCTTTCAAAGCGGCGAGCTCCCTTCCTTCCTGGCCCTGGGAGGATGGACTGTGTGGGGGGGGGGCGGGGATCCAGTTGCCGGCGGCTGAATCGATGCTCTGTTGGGTCTCCCCTGGACACTGTCATAGCGTGTTTGCTGAAGGCGGGTCAATGAGGACTTTTCTTTGGCGGAGGAATTTCACAGCACACGACAGCGCACAAACACACACGGACAAACACACACACACACTCACACACACTGGAGCAGCCCTGCAACCCTGGTGAGATCGCAAGTGGATGTTGGTGAAGCAGGAGGTGAAGGAGCGCCGTCACAACCAGCTGCTCTACTGGTTCAAATTACACTTGATGACGTTAATTGGTCATTTGTACGATGACGCACAAACAGTGTTTAGACGGTGAGGTTTCATCTGTCAAACTGATTCAGCTATTGAAGTTACATGACCGCAACATGAAATATACTTCAGAAGTTTATTCCTGCTGTGATTATTCTGCTGGTTTGATTATACAAGTAAGAAAATCGCTCTAGATCCCGCGGCCATGTTTTGTGTTTTTGTTTAAACAGAAGACAAACATGAGTTTCCTTGAGTTGTTTTTAATTTACTTTTTGCATTTCATCTTTCTTGTATTTGTGCACTTCTCTTTTTTTGTACTTCTGTTTTAAATGTCAATAAACTTGACGAGGCTCCAACAATTTGTTTCAGTTTCAGTCTTTGATGAACTTTTCAGTATAGCAACAAACAATAAATTGATCGGTTGATTAAACGACATACAAACATGTAAAATCAAGCCTGTGGACAGTGTTGTCATTGTAAAGTTTGTCCACAAGAGGGCACTAACTAGTTCAAGCTCCACTCACACACTTCTGGAGCTTCTGTCCGAATCACAGCTTTAATTTCTTTTGTCAGTTGTACTCCAACTTAAAATGTGTTGGTTTTTAAAGTTGTGTTCAACAGTTAATGTTTGACTCATCATCATTTACAAAATCATGCTGTGTTGAAGAAGACTTTAAACTAGAGGTTGAGACCATAAACTGTTTGAAAATGTTAACTGACGTTATAAATCTAGTGAGACGTAAAATAATTGTCTCAATGGAGTCGCCCTCTGCTGTTCATTCACAGAGAGTACAGGTTTTAGGCACATCTGCATAGGCATCTACATCTTTATCCATTTTTATTTAGTTACAGTGAGCTAGAATTCACAGTACCAGCACCAAGAAACTGGTTAAAATCTACTCTTCATTTTCTAATTTGCGTGTGTGACTTTGTTACTCAAAATGTCACAGGAAAAATCATAATTTAATTGGTTTCAAGAGTTTTTTTGGGTGGTTGTTGGAAGTTTTAGTGCAGATTTGTGTGGGGTGGCTGAGGTGGCCCGGACTCCTGCCCTCAGTATTTCTAAATTCCTGTGTACGGCCCTGCTGCAGCTGCAACAAGCAGATGTGTCCAGTCAATTCATAACCACACACACACACACACACGCAGACACACACAGACACACACACACAAGCACACACCTCTGGAAACGACACACCTTCATCCAGCTGATGGAAACTGAAGTCTTCCCTGGATGTCAGCTGAGGGCGACAGAGGGAGGTGTTCCCCCTCCTCGCTCCTCAACATTTCCCTCGCTCCACAATAAACTTTCATTTTGGGAAGTCGACCGCACGCTCATATACACACACTTACACACTTACACACACGCACACACACATTCACACAAACACACACACACATATTCACACACACATTCACACACACACACACACACACACACACACACACACACACACACACACACACACACACACACACACATACAGTCGTCATCCTGTCCTGCCACTGTTCTGTTCCCGGGAAAAGCTGGACCCGCACTTCACTTCACCTTCATTGTACTTTTTGCAAAACGCGCGTAAAGGAGGACGCACGAGAAGCTGAGACGCGCACCGGGTGAAACTCTGCGGAGCGTCTATTCTCCTGAATTCACTGTCACCCACTGGGATTTACAGGAGCAGCACCATGACAGAAACCAGCCTTTTCTCTGCCTCTTTGTGCGACTGTTTTATTTATGTTTGATGGTGATTTTTTATTTTTTTGGCATCGTTTCCTCTGTGAAGACCTGGAATGGAAAAAGTTGATCCGCCTCGTGTGGACTGTAGTAAAAACTCCCAGGAAAGAATGAAGTAACCACGATGGAGCCGGACAATGCCCCGCACTCCAAACTCAAAACCACTGGAGTCGGGGGGTGAGTCCATGTCTATCTTTATTTCTCTATATTTAATCGGTTATCTGAAAGTAATGCGCTCGTGATAATCATTTAAAAATAATGAATGCACTGTGCACATTCTTGCTTAGATAAGCTGCAGGTAAAGAGTTGATATAAGTTGTTATATCTGTTGTTTGCGAAACTTGCTGCAGGATTTGTGGAAGTATCTTAAGAAATTAAAGGAAAAGCTTGATGTTTTTAATAAAATGCACAAAACACTTAATGAGTTTCAGTGGTTTGCATGCAAACATGTTTTTATTCTGCTCCACACAGAGTTCAGTGCAGTTTGCTGTGGAGGCTGTGTCTCTGCAGCTTGTCTCACAATGAGCTGCCAGACGGTCTGGGACTGATTTCAGGAGGGGAGAGAGATGTATGAGAGGAGGAGTAAAGTCCTCTCCTTCTCTTCCTCCTCTCCCCTCCTCCTCCTCCTCCTCCTCCTCTGCCTCCTCCCTGCTGTGCATCTCACTCAGCTGGTTGGCTGTCTGTCCCAATGGGAGGGGGAAATAAAACACACAAAGTTGCATCATATAACCCTGCTGGACATGAGAGAGAGAGCGACTTGGTCACAAACTGGACTTTTTTCAGTTTTTTAGTTTCTGTTGCTAATGGCAGTGCAGGGAGAGCAGCAGTGGGACATGTAGAGGAGGGAGGAAACGTTTTTACTGGCAAGTCAAGTGTGCCAGTGGTTGACCGATGGGTTTTCTTTGCTGCGGCACGGTGGAAAAACCGCAAATGTAAAAGATTTCCTCTAACTGCCGTCTTTATGGCACTTGTCACCGAGGCCTGCACCACTTCAAACTCCAGCAGCTCAACAAGCGTCGGGTTTCATGAGCTTCACACAAGAAAAAGCACTGAGTCTGAAAAACCAACATCATCTCTGGGATAATATCCTGTTACGCTCCTCAGAAAATGATATAACACCTCCTATCAGCTCAGTGTGTGAGCACTCAACACCCCCTGTCATCACTTGTCTTGAGATATAAATGTCACTGACAAAATCTATGGCGGAGGTTTGGCCGCGTGTGGGCTGGTGCGAGGCGACAAATGTCACCGCCGCCACGTGGAAATGGAATTGATCGAACTTTTCGCAGGTTGAGAAAATAAGTCCCTCACCTTTTACATCCATCGCGTCCGAAAGTTCACGTTCGACATGAAAAGCTAAATTCATATATTTTAAAAGTGTTAATCATATCCTTCAGTTGAAAGTGATGCAGCGGTGTCAGGTTGTCAGAGGTGCTCCAGTGGGACCAGTCACCTAGAAGCCGGTTGAGCAGTAACTTATCTGGTTTAAAAAACAGATGTGAGACTCTGAACAAAGCTGCGGCTGCTGTTTTCACTTGTTCTGCAGCAAAGTCGTCTTAGGAGGAAGATCAGACTCAATTCCAAATCAGTTTCATCTTAACATGTTTCAATTTAGGCTTATTCCAGGTTCGGCATCCACATACAAATGGAGGTGGAATGGGGGTCTGGAAAGTAAAGGCTCCTTGGTATAAGAAGTCAGTTTCTATAGTAGTCTATGAGAAAAATTACTTATTTCTCCCATAGTAAACAATTTCTGGTCTCAATCTCTAGTTTCAAGTCTTCTTCAATACAGCACGATGTTCATTTTGTAAATCATGGTCCCATTTACAGTCAAATAGATCTTAAAGCATTGAATCCATTTGGGCGTACAGCTCTACGTCAGGCTCCGATCCTCAAGGTGGCACTGACCAAAATCGCAAAAAATTGAAGTCTGCAACTTATGATTCAATGTTGTGACTTTTATTCAGTTTATTAAGGATCATGTTAGTGGATGGGACATGGGCCAAACATGGGCCAGACTGACCTGACAACACGATCACTAAGTGGGCTGCGTGGTCGTCACTTATTATTGCTTTGTATATTTTAGAGGGATGAACATTAATCAAACAATATTTGAAGGAACTGAATAATATCTAAGATCACCTGGTCCCTTGATTATCAGTCATAACGTTTCCAAACTGTTTTCTTCTTCTTCAGGAGATTTCTGATTCTTTGGACGATTCTCTCCTGCTCTCTGAGGCTGGCACAGGCACAAGGTAAGTACATGTCTACTGTGTGTATGTGTGTGTGTGTGTGTGTGTGTGTGTGGGGGGGGGGTGTCTGATACGATCAGGTGTTTCCTGTGCACTACAGCACAGTGAGAATATCCAGAGCTAAACTAGGTGACTGAGAAAAAGTCACTTCTGGTGCACAGGTTTATCCAAGTTATTCAGGAATGATCTAAAACAAGCACAGGCTGTAGATTTTCTGCTGCGTCAGCATCACTGATCGATCGATCAAGGTCAAAGACTCTGATTCAATACATTCACTCATCCCTGGATAGAATATTAAGTCTTTGTCGGAGATGAGCTTCCCTTTTCTGCCTCGTCCCATTGAAGTGGTTGTTTGTGTGCTCCAACACTTGAAAGTGGATTAGCTGGGACCTGCAGACGTCCTTCACAACTCTGCTTCTAATTCAAGGGGCGTTGTGTTCTCAGCAGTTTGATGATGGTGGATTTAGAGCTAGATCCCATATTGTCAGTAGAAACATTTTGAAAAACACAAAAATGTGTTGTGTGATGCACTAATGTCAATGTAGGCTTGATATTTTATATTCCAACTGAATATTCAGAACATTAATTAAGAATATAAACACACGTGCACATTGTTTAATCTGTAAAATACAAGGTTTTATATCAGCAAAGCTGGGTTTTATTGGTCAACCGATAAACGGCTCTAGTTATTTGACCCATCATCCTCATGCTCAGCTTTAAGATCTCTCTCTCTCTCTCTCTCTCGCTCTCTTATGTGAACTGAGTCTCAGCTGTGCCCTGATGTCTGCGGCTGCAGTCGGGTTTCTGTTACACAACTTATATACCCTCAATCAGCACGTCGTCGGATTTTTGCTGTCAATCCAAAATCCTTCAGATCTCATTCAATTCCAGCTCTTCCCAGTTTCTAGACGTCTTTTGATAAGGCGCCCACGCGTGACTGTGTCTGGCAATTACTCGGTAATTCTGCCTTTACAAGTTGATATCTTCCTCCCATGACGGCTGCCGAGTGTCTACAGACGCGGGGATTCTATATATACGAGGACGTGCTCATTTGCAAACTCAGATCCTAATGAGGTTATAAATCTGTTCAGGCAGGCTGCACTGTAATAACACCGCTGCTGGTAGAAAGCTGCAGAGTGTTTCTATCACATGAAGGATGTTGTTTGTGTTGTTTTCTCTTTTCATGTGGAGATGAGATGCAATGGAAGGTCTGCAACTTGTACACCCGAGACAATCCATCTACTGCTATGTTTGCACCTCGGAAACTTAATTCTCAATTTGCACAGGTGATGAAATTGAGTCTTTTTGCAGTGTTACCATGGTTACACATGCTTATTAGGCTCCACGTTTCCTCAGGCGTTTCAGGAGCTTGATCGAGTTCAGACACTGCAAAGCATCCCTGGAGCAGACTTGAGGTCTGTAGATGTAATACCAACTATCTTCCAGGTGATGGCTCATCTGTCAGTGCCAGGATTTAAACCAGCAGCCTTTCTGGGATCACCGGATGACCTTCCACCTCTAGGCAGCAAGCATCCGTCCATCCATTATCTCTACAGCTCATCCTTTGAGGGTTGCAGGGGGGAGGGGGGGCATTGAGCGAGAGGAAGGGTTCAACCTGGACAAGCAACCATTCATGCTCAAATTCTCCACAAATCCCGCCCAAAACTAAACACAGAGAAAGGATTTCAGATTCGATCCCAGAGTCTTCTTGCTGAGTCACAGACCAACAAAACTTCTCTGGATGCTGAGTTCTTGAAGCACAGTTTGTGATTTATGTTAATCGTCTTTCAATTACCGCTCATCGTCTCCATTAGAAGACTGAAGCAGCCGCAGGAAATCTCCAGTGTGCATTGACTGAATACTAACAGTGGGGATGCATCTGTATTGTTTGTGTGTTGTTCTGTGTTGTTTGCTCTTTTGTAGACTTTTGTCTCTAGGATGTTCTGAAATACTCCGCTTTCTATCTTTTCCTGTCATTCAGGAAGTCACAAAAAGCCATAGGTGACCTGCATTTCCTCTTAGATTGAAGTGAGCAAGGAAAGCTGTGAAGATATATTCAAAAATCACAAAGTAAAGATTTCAAATCTGTGCTGTATTGGTATATTAACTGAAGAAAGTCTTTGTTCTTTCAGTTTCTGTCGTTTTTCTCTCTGGCCTCCCACTGCCTGCATACACTGAGTGGGGGGTTCCCTCCAAACACACAATGTGTCTATATTTGTGTTTCCTCTGCCGAGCCATAATTCATAATTTAACAGTTTTTTTCAGAGTTGCCCACATTTGGTTTGCGTTAGTCTGGAAAAGGAAGGATATGAGAGATTCCATATATAAGCCTTTGGTTTCTGCACTGCACGTACTGTGGGGATTTACATACTGGGCTCAGGGATATGCTGATTGGCTGTTGGGGTCGATCGGCTCTTTATTCTCCAGCCTTGGTAAACTAACCAAGAAGCCTGTGTTTGACAGCACTGATGACTGGTGCCAATTGTAAGATAACTGGATAAAAGCACGGATTGTTATGTCCAGGTTTAAATGAGCATGTGTTGTTGTTTCAGTGGCTCTAACTCTAGGTCTGTTAGGTCAGTAAATACAGTATTTTCTGATTATTTAAGCTTTATTTCTTGTGAAATATCAAATTATATGAATTTATTTATAGATACACAACAGATAAGTCATTTTTTGTGTTATCCTTTTTACAATATCTGGTGCAGTGGGCCACTAGTTTCTCAGGATCGCTTCTTCAAAGGCTGTTTCTTGCTACCGTTTAACATGGATTTAATTAAACTCAATAAAACTGCTGATCTAATCAGGAACAGTCTTAAGTACACACAACACCGCAATTCATAAAAAAATTACCTGGATCTCCCTCCCATGAGATGCAAGTGGTAATTAAAGCGTGCAGAAAACTCAGCAGTATGTTTCCACGAGCTCGCGCCCCCTGTCAGAGCGATCGGCTTTAATCAGCGTACGTTTCCAGAGATAGTGAGGATTCATTTTCTGTCTCCACACTTATACACCTCTTAACCCCCCCACCCCCCCACCCACCCACCACTGTCCTCTTCTCTCCGTCCCCCTGAGATTGTTCTAATTCAGACTGATGCAATGATTACATAATTTGCTGCAATCTCAAGAACTGGATGCTGATGTATGGCCCCGTAGAAGATTTTATGAGCCCTTTTATTTTGTAAATTGCTTCTGCTGCAGCATTTCCATTAGTCTCACTTTAAACCTGTGAACTCCCTGCTTGACATCCCAACATATCCAATTAGCACTTTTACTGCAGCACGTTTCTTTGTGCTTTGGAGTGGGAGACTGTGAATAGGGGGGTACATGAATTAATATGGCATCTTCTTAAATAAAGAACATTATTAAGTGCATAGTTTCTTTTTGGGACATTTATATGTTGTCCTACGTTTTCCCCTTGGTAGTTTGTGCCATTACTGGAGGATCCTGAAAGAAGAAAGCCATGTACCCAGTTTATTTTATAAACTTAGAAATCAGTGTGGTTCTTGTTCGGTATCTCTAGATACTTAAATTCTATAAGGCTATGAGTCACTGACTTCCTTCTCTTGTCCCTCTGAAGATGTGGATGTTCTGCAGCAGCTCGGGCTCTCTGAGCGAAGGCCAGGCGGGGCACCATCCTCAGGCACGAGAACCATCCCTAATGGCATCATCCCCTTCAAGTCTGGAATCATCCTCACCCCCAGGGCGCGGATTCAGGTTCCTCTGCGCAGCGTTATCCCTGCAAACTACAGCTCCGCCAACCTCTCCCTGATCCTCAGCTTGTCTGTCCATCGCGTCAACAGCGCTTTTCTTTTCTCAGTTCTGTCCAAAAAACGGAAAGTGCAGCTGGCGTTGCAGTTCGTGCCTGGGAAGGTTGTGGTCCACGTTGGGCAGAGGAGCTCTGTGAGTTTCGACTATGACGTCCACGATGGCCGCTGGCACAGTCTGGCCCTGGACGTCCGGGGCCATGAGGTGGTTCTACACACTTCTTGTGGAAAGCAAAGTGTACATGCTGATTTGCCTTCTAAAAAGGAGGAGGCCCTGGATCCAGAGGGCTCTTTCCTGCTGGGCAAGATGAACCACAACTCGGTGCCATTTGAAGGCGCCATATGTCAGTTTGACATTTATCCATCTGCTAAGGCAGCTCATAACTATTGTGATTACATTAAGAAACATTGCAGAGAAGCCGACACCTATCGGCCCGTATTTCCACCCCTTCTACCTCTTTTTTCCACAGACCCAAACATTACTGTCACTCATGTAACTCCGCTGTCACTGACTGAGCTTTCCACAATGAGCCAGAGGCCGACTCTGGCTTGGACGGTGGAAAACACCAGGACTACAATTCTTGTCCCGACTGACCGGTCGCTGACGCAGAACCAAACATCTGTTTTTCCAAATCCTGGTGCTGTGTCTGTTTCTCCACCGCTTCATCCAGGGTTGGAAAGCCCGTTAGAATTTCCAACTCAAACGGTTACTACATCGCTGAGGATCAACGTGACGCCACCGAACCCAACTTCACACGCCGGCAAGAACACAGAGCAAAGAGATACTACTGCCAATGGGGATAGTATGGATTTACCTGCCTCTACTAGACCTTTGGAGATGAAGCCAAACCTCCAGACCACCCCTGCCTCAACACAGGGGTCTCCTCCAACAGCCTACCTTCCCCATAAAATCCAGTTGAGCACAGTTCCTCCAGAGGAACCTGAGCCAAGGGTGACCGACGTGCATGATGTCAAACCCACCTCGCTTGTTCTAGTGACTCCAGCTGCAACAGATGGCTTCCAAATATTTGACCAGGAACCGACCCACTACTCGCTGCTGGCTGGAGCTCCTGGACTAAAGGGAGAACCAGGACCACCGGTGAGTGTGTGAGCGCTGAATAAACACAACACAAACATGCCCCAGAAACCCTTCTACGAACTAAAGCACATTTATCACACACCCAAAACCAGTGCATATTTGTACAGGCACTGCAGAATTGTTATTGATCTCGTGACATGTTTACATTAAAGTGTTTCTGTGCTTATCTTACGAATGAACTCCTTATGAAGTAACAGAATCATGTTTTAATTCAATATTTTACATCTTAAGATCACAATGGTATAGCAGCTCAACAGCTTAAGTTGGTTTCCCTCTCTCTGCTGTTTCCATTCGCTGCTGATGTGTCTCTTGTTTGTGTGATTTTGTGAATTTGTTGGCAGGCATTTGCATCTCCAGAGTGTTTTCTGATCAACAATGGAAGTGTTGTCTGCGTTACTGACGGACATTTTCAATTTGTTTCATTCCCTTTCTTCAATGTGTTTTCCGACTGGTTTCAAATGCTTTTATGTGGTGTTAAAGATTTCCTATCAATTTCAAATTGGTGCTGACTAACGTGTTTTCTTTGTTTTTAGCAGGAGAGTCAGAAACAGGTCAAGTTTGAAGCTGCCCTTTGCTGTTTGGTGGTTGTCTGAGTGCAGGGGCTGGCGATGAGGTGTTAGATTCTTCTGAGAGGACTTGTATTTGACTTCTTAGAGATGAGATACTTTAAGAGTAAGGTCAAAGGTAAAAAACTAAAAAAGTGTCTGCAGCTGTGGTATCCCTCAGGGTTCAATTTTAGGCCCGCTTTTATTTCATGCTTTATATGCTTTGTCTTGGCTCTAGTTCCTTTTCTTTTCTTTAACATTGTTGACTTGTCAGCATGTGACAGAGCCGTGACATGGGATATAACACTTTACTGGCTCTGAGGATAGGTCTGACATTTTTTATGTCTGTAAAAACATAAAAATAAAATCTACTCAGCGTGCACACCACGTACAGTAGATTTCACTGACAAAGCTTTAGAAATGAAAAATACTAGTGAAAAGATATTCATTCATCATTTTAATTAGATCATCGTAAGACTGCAGGGGAAGGCTGACCTTTCTGAGTTCAGGACAAAGCTTTGGCACTGAGCAGAGTCCAAGTATTCGAATTTGACATTTATAAAGCAGTTTTTGCAGCAGACGATGTGCTCCTTCTAGGCACCGTTCTTCTACCTCTCTTTTGTTAAAGGGATGTCTCTGCCTTGTATTAGATCGGCTTTGACCAATACTTTAACATAACTTAGATATAAGTTAAACTTTTAGAAACCACAGCTCTGAATGCCCCTGAAGCCAATCAGACCGGTTCTATCAGACAGAAGTAATTAACGCCGATCTATCCCTATTTGCTTCTATCACATTTGAACAGCTGTGACAAAACAACCTCAAGGGAAATTAGGATTTGGAGCCAGAGTTGCATATCATGAAAAGTTTATAAACCGTATAAACTCTATAAAGATGTCAGATGTGAGATCTTGCCAAGTCTTGGCTCTCACTCACACAGCGGCTGCAGTTTACACAGCGAATCAGGTGTGTAGACTAACCTAAGAGTCATAGGTTCTGTTCACACCTGGTATTGACATGGGTTTGGACTTCAGTCACATGTGGACGGGCTCTAAGTACGTCAGTTTACACTATGCATTGGAATTTGTCTCGAGTGAGGAGAGCAGATCTCACATCTTCCGGTTGTATGTAGTTTTCTGTTTGTAGAGACTAAACTTGTTGTATTTTTACTTTTTGGCTTTTCTGAGAAAAATCTATTTAACATGTTCTTTGGCCTTATACTAGAAGGAGGAGGGGTTTGTGACCTATACTGCAACAAGCCACTAGAGGGAGATAAGATAGTTTGGCTTCATTTTTGCAGAGTCATTCATTATTTAATGCTAAATTCCATCTCCATGTGTTCTCTTTGCGTCTTGGGTCTGATCACATACTTTTAGAGTGGTCCACTGTGATGACATTTCCCAAGATGCAATGGTGTGAGCCTTAATGTAGCTAATATTCCCTGTGGCTTTTCAAAGTGAAGGCGCTGGCTGAGAGAGTTTCATATTGATCTCATCCAGGTCAGACGGAATTGATCTATACCTCTGACATTAGGAAAGAAGCCCAGTTTATCAGGCACCCTCTCCTTTCCCTCTTTCTCTAAATGTCTTGGACCATGGGAAAGGAAGTAACAATCCGACGTCTCGGGCAAATCCAGGTCCTTCAGATTGAACCCTCATTAGATTTGACCTTAAAAAGCTTTGCTAATCCAAGTATGAAATTGTTTTAAAGCTAGCTGATGTCCATTATTAATGTGATTGGCTGTGCCTGTGCCAGTGTAGAAAACGCTGCCAGGACAACGAATCAGCCTCACAGTCCGTGCACTGTGGTGGATTTGCACGGAAATAATATTGGCTTAAGAAAAACAGGGCTGCTCCGGCCTCTAACGAGACATTTTCATGTTTGCCAGCGTCTCACCGGCCGAGTGCTTGTTGATGGACGTTGGCTTAAAGTTGCAGAGAAGCTTAAGATGTAGTTACTGATTTAATATCGACCTCCAGGGTCTTTTATCTGACTGTCCTATCTATCCAGGATTTCTTTGAAATTACACAACAAAAGGCAGAAACTAGTCTTCATCCTCGCTGTTTATGGATTGACTTCACTCTGTCCCTGACATCTTCATCTTTTTCCTTTTCAGGGACTTCAAGGACTTCCAGGGTTGCCAGGAAAGCCAGGGAACAGGGGCCCAAGGGTGAGACAAGTTTCCCTTTCCCTTTACTTTAGTTCCCTCTTTCTATAGTTTCCATGATTTCTCTCTATACCCCTCCAAAGCCTGAATGATGCTATAATCGTGTCTGATCCCGCATTATCGTACCATCACACCGCTCTGAGTGCGCTGACAGGGACGGGCTTTGAGCATTCATGATCAAGCACTCAGTGACATCTTTGGATCAGGGAGCATTATTCATACAGACGTTAGTTTGCTTTGGCTCAGGGTTTGATCAACTGTGCGTCCCCGCTGCCAAAGTCCATCTGTAAAGCTGGAGACCAAACAACCATAAGCTACAAACCTGCAGGTTGCCAATTTGAAATTAATCGAACACATGCGGTAGGAATTACTCAGACATGAAAAAGGGTTGCTCGAGCGTTTATACGCTGCATTTATATATAGGAGAACAGCGGCTGTGCTTAAATTAGGCAAACGTCCTATGTTAACATTAGTGAATGCCTCTAGTGTGTTGATGTCAGTTCTGGAGCCTTCTCTCTCTCGACTGGGAGCTCCTGATGGAACCAAGGAGTGAGAGAAGATGTTATTTCAAGCTCATGTTTTCAGAAGACATTTAAGAAAGGGGGGGGGGCATTGGAAGAGGATTTGTCCCCAGTGACAGTTTGTTATTTTGGTTTCTTTCTACTGCCCCGGTACTGATGGATGTTTCAGCCCTTTTAAACGGCCCCTATATGAAAATGAATGGAGCAGAAGTCGGACTTCTCCTGAGATGGCAAACTTGGGAAAAAAGTAGAGATAGCAATGTTGGTTGCAAAGTTCCTGTTGAAGCCCTCCTGCAGAGCACTCGTGTGTGTTTGTGTGTGTGTGTGTGTGTGTGTGTGTGAGCTACCTGCCACAGCCCGTGAGACTGCGGTCGGGCCTCAGAGGGGTGGGCTGTGGGAACCCAATCTCTTTAAACATGGAAGAAAGAGGGCTTTGTCCCCATCTTATTAAAGCCATTTAAGACCCTGTCTGGAGCTCAGCAGCTCTATCCAGTAGCGCACCCACCTCTATAGAGTTCATTCATCATCAAGCTCTTGAGACCCAACCGCAGGCCATGTCCACCTCAGAGCAAGAAAAACCTTAGGGAGCAGTTCAGGTTCTTACTGATTGTTTTCTTGAACTGTCAGAATTTTTTACTCAATAGTTCAAATGATGAAGAAACACCTCGAACCCCTCACACAACTCTCAAGTGGATCCGCTTAGGGAAAAAACCTGCACAACCTACAGTAGAAGATTTTTATTTTTATAAAGTTAATGAACGGTAACTCCCCTCATTTAGCTGCTCAAACAGTCATTACACTCTGTTGTTTATGTTTCCCTGCTGTTCCTCAACATGGCTGGTGGCTGAGGGGTTGTGCACACTGAAGAGTAACGCATCGTTATGTTGTTTGTGTGTGTGTGTGTGTGACTTTAAGACAACAGCCTCCTATTGTTTTATTAAGTTCAACAGGCCTTGAGCAATTAAGCACACGTGTGATGAATTTATTCTCCTCAGCATTTTCTGAGTTGCGTAGAGTGGCTCCGATCATGGGATGGTCCTTCACGTTTCTCTTTCCTTCCAGATGTGGGAGAAGTCGCAGGGGGAGAGAGATCTGATGTGAAACATTTGCTGTTGCAGGAACTGTGTGGTCTTTCTGGGGAAAACTTGGGCAAGCTTACTCATCGTAAATTCTCCACAGCAGCTGGAATATGCCGGCACCTTTAGGGATTTACCTCAGCGATGGCGAGGTGTCATGTCTGACTGAGCCGACAGCCTCATCGCCCCCGCCGCCGCCGCCGCTGCTGCGACTGAGCTGCATCTGTGATATGTGAGAGCGTCAACGTTCCTCGAAACTGCCATAAGCCCGGCAGAGGGCCGGAGTTCACCCGGCCCTGAGGGGAAGGCTTGAGAGTGGATCAAAGAGGGCTTTGTGCAGAGGAACAGACCCACCAGCGTGCAAGCCACTGTATGCCGGGTTTTTGTGAAATTTAAAACATTTGCATAATCACTGAAGGAATGGTTAACACTGTATGACTCAGATTTGAGTTTACCACCGGTTGATTTGGTGTGGAAAACAGATTTGATTTATGGATGTTGTCATTTTCAGACTCTTCCGAAATGAATCACACGTGTACGGATCGATGAGCAGCCTCTCGGAAGCTTGATTAGCATTTTCTCCGTTATTATTAGTTACACAGACACTTTTCCACTATTGCACTGGAGCTAACAGGGAGCACATCGGGAGAGTTGAAGTCTGGTGGCAGAGTTTTCACAGATGCCAGTGACACAGAGTTCATGAGAGTTCATCACCAAGGAATTCCTCCCCTGACAGTAACACTGAGCATTTGCAGACCGGTGTTCTAACAATTTCCCTGCTTTTGAGTTTGCATGTATTGTAGAAACTGGAATTTAATCAATACATACTAGATGGAAGTATCTCTGTATATATCAGTATATTTTAAGCCCACCTACCAGATACTACCTTGGCTGTGTGATTATATTTCCTGCTGCAGCCACAGTACTTGAACAGATGTATGAAATAAAACAGCATTTCTACAGCACAGTTTTCTGCACTGAAACAATCTGTCAATCAATCAGCTAAACACCTAATTGGAAACACTCATGGATATTACTCCCCTAAATGTGATCCATGAATGATCCATAAATAGGTACTTTGTCGGCCCCATCCTTTCACCGGGTTTCATGGAAATCTATTTGATAGTTTTTGAACAAACAAAAGAAATCGTTCAATCCTCGGCGAAGGTTCCAGTTCCCATAATGACTTAATCTTTTCAAATATGAGCATTCCAGTGGTTTGGCTAGTTGCTAACGGTGTCATGCTACTGGCTGCTCTATGTCTCAATCAGGTCAATGATCAGAAGCAATCAACACTTAACTTTGCACCCAAATTCTTGCCAATTGAAATAACAGTCAGTCAGGAACACTCTTATCCGAGCATGTATCATATTGAATAATCACCAGGCTAAGGACCCAGTGTTTCCACGCGCGCAGTCAAGAGAGGGTGTGATCTGCTCTGGGTTAATGATTTATAAAACAGTAGCACTGCATGTGTGACTCCTGTAAAAGCCATCGACTCACATCGTAAAACCTGGTCACAGCTTTGATATACAGGTGCCCTTCATCTGCAGGCCTCAGCTGTGTTTGTGTGTATGTAGCGGAACTGGGTTTATAGTCGTGCTCCTGTGCATGTTGGTGTTTACTCCTCGGTGGAATCTAAAAGCTCTCTTGCTTTTTAATAATTAAGCAAAGAGGATTGTTTATTCCCCTTATCACCCACGTGAAGATAGATGAACAAAGTGACTCATTCTTCCCTTTATCCACCGGGATAGCATCCGCCCACCGAGTCATCGGCATCTTATGGACTGCGAGAATGCAATTTGTAATATTCTGCCCTGACCTCACAATTTCTCTCTCTCTTGCCTGTGCTTCCTATCTGGAGGTAATGACTTCCATACGTTTTAATATCGAGCAAGGGAAAGGGGGGGATGCTCTGAATAGAGAAGGAGGAGGAAATCTGTAGATGAGCTTCTGGTAAGTGTCTCCATATGTCCAAAAGCAAGCGCCTGCAAGGGGGGAAGAGGTCTGGGCAGTTTGAGGGAAGAGGGGTGGGCTCAGGCTCGACTCCCACTCCACAGTCTGATAATAGAGCACAGATAAGTAACAGACAGAGACCGGCTGGATCGCCCAGCGGTACACTTACACCTCTTGGCCTCCAACGTCTGTTTGACTCAGAGTAATCCTATCCCTCACTTTCACCTCCAGCTCCATGGAAAGTCTGAATAACTCAAAAGAATGGGCTGGAGATACAGTAGCTTCCTGTTCGAGACATCTGAACATGTTTCATTGCGTTCTGGATTTTGCTGGGGGAAGATTTTTCCATGCTCAGCAGTTCTACCCCACTCCACTCAAGTGTGCAGTTAAATGGAGGACTATTCTGCTGGATGCCTGAGGAAGTTGCGGCTTTATTCCTCCAAACAATCCCTCTTTGCAGCTTGCTTTAATTTGTAGTCCTTTCAGCCAGATAGAAAAAAATCTGTCTCCTCATTCTCTGCTCCTGTACATCTTACCCACCTGGCCAGACCGGCAGGAGATGATCCATTTAGATAAAACAATTGGCACTGATGGCCTCATGAATTATATCTAAGCACATTTAACGTATATCACAGATGACCTTGGCTGTGGCATGAAGCATTTGAGGAATGGTGGCCTTAACTTTGTGGGGACAGAGAAAGTGGTGGAAAAGTGTGGGGATGATGAAAATCACATCCATATGTCAGGACTTGGGAACAGGCAGGAAAACAGGCAAGAGACACAGAGCGTCTCACAGAGCATCTATACACAAACACAGGGGGATCCTGGGGCACTGCTGAGCTGTCCCATAACACAGGCAGGGGAAAAGGAACAATATGTGCTTACATCTGTGAATACCTCATACATAATACTATCTCTTAGCTGCTGAAATGGAAACCTGCTCAATGATCCCTGATGACCACCCTTCTCTGTCTTCACTAATTATGTGTGTGTCTCTCTGTTTCCAGGGTCCGCCCGGCCCACATGGAAACCCTGGTCCTCCTGGCTCTGCAGGAGTGAAGGTACAGAATTGATGCATCAACAATGTTATATCTCAAATTTTTCTAAGGAGCATGACACCTGTACTTTGCAGCACATTAAGTGGATCCTAGAATAAGTTATTAAGTTTGTAAGCCAAAGAGATAAACTAATTATCCTTGAACCAAACTTACCAGCTTATATGGTATCTACTGTTTTCTTTTAAATAGTTTGACTAACACTAGAACACAATAAGTTAGTCTAAGTCCTCAAAGAAGTCATTTTGGATAAATCAAGTCCAATGGACCCTTCATCTTAGAGAAAGTAAAAAATTCCGGTATCGGCCCCTTTGTCTGTTTTTTTGCCAAAAGGTATCCTGTCCTCTCTTGGCCCATTTTCCAGCAAGTCTTGTGGAAATGCATTCAGTAGTTTGTACGTAATCCAGCTAAATATCAAAAAGAACATGAATTATTATTTCTGAAACTCTAAACTGCAGCAGTTTACTCAGACTGTGGAGAGACACAAAGATAGATCCAGTGGCGACGGAAATGCCTCCTCGATGACAGAGGCTAGTGGAGAATGGAGAGGCTGACAGGTTTATCAGATAACTGTGGCGTAGAATGGACAGAATGTCAAAACCTGAGACAGACGAGCTACTCCACCAAAAGACCACATCAGGTTCCAGTCTTGTCAGCAAATAACAGAAATCTGAGGCTGTGGTGGACACACACCCGGCGAGACTGGACAGTTCAAGTTGGGGAAAAGAAACGTAGCCTTGTCTAATGAATCATTATTTCTGTCGAGATGCACAGATGGTAGCATCAGAGTTGGGTATCAACTCATGGGCCCTTGTGTCAGCAGTCCAGGGTGGTGGTGGTTGTGGTGGTGGTTTTGTAATGGTGTGGGAATTTTCTCTTGGCAGCCTTAATCAATGAATCATCATTTGAATGCTGCAGCCTATCTGGCTATTGTTGCTGACCATCCCTTTATGGCCACAATTTACCAAACACTAATGGCAACTCTCAGCAGGATAATGCACCGTGACACACAGCAGAAACCCTCTCCGAGTGGTTTTATGAGTCTGGTGATGAGTTAATTGTGCTTCACTGGCCTCCGAATAAATCTGTCGACAATTTGCAATGAGAATCTCGAAGGGATGTTTTCTACATCCTGTGGAATCTATGCCGAATGGAATGGAGGCAGTTGGAAAGCAAAGGGAGCCCCTGTCCCCTTCCCCCTATAAGTGCAGTGCTCCAAATGAAGTGCTTGTTGAGTGTTTATCTTATTTATCAGTAGTTTTTACGAAATCCTGCTGACAAACTAACCAAACGCCCGACTGACTGACCAACTACCTTTATCATTACCTCCAATGTTATTCAGTCATTGAGTATTGAGTTTCTTCATCACATTGAACAATGAACTGTGCTCTTAAACAATTCCATCACTCCCTATTCTACGAGGAAATAAGTAAAACATTGACATAATATATAGATGTAACACTTCTTAAAAAAGGCTATTCAAACAATAATGCAGAATTGAAGAGCGCCAATCTTTTGTTGTTTCTCTTGTTCCTCCAGCGATTTGTTTGTGATTGTCTGTATCACAGTTTGCACCTTTTCATATTCTCACAAAGACATTTGTGTCCATTCAGCATAATTTGCAAGTGCTTGACATTAGTCTGCGTTCCAGCTGGTTTGAACTGTCAACAGAGAGGGTTGGTCAGCTCCATAAAGGAGGCTGCATGTTCTACTTTACTAGAATCAAACAGAAAATCGCTGGTATTTCATGCCTCTACCCAATTTATCAGATGCCCTGAAATTCAGCATTTTCCACAGCCTTCGAGCTTCAAAAAAACATAATTGATACCATGCTTTGGCCTGGTTTAACCAGAGAAGAAAACCAAAGCTCTTATATCATACATGTGTCAGCTGGAGCCTAACCAAACCTGGCCTGGCTCGGTTTGACTCGTTTACGCACAAACCCCACACAGCAGACAGTCTGACTCAGTTCTCTGCTTGAAGATAAATGAACCAGCTGCATGAAAACAGCCTCTGTGTTCGCGGAACTCTGTTCTGAACATGTCCCTTTGTTCCAGATTTAATGAAAATAAATTGAGATAAGAAACTTATCAATCACTTATTACTGTAAGTAGCCTAACATTAGCTTTGAAAATTAAATGAATGAGGCCATGGAATATGTGTATAATCTTAGGAAGGTAGAAGTGCTTTCAGAGAAAAATCCCCTAATTCAGCTCCAATTTTAGATTAAACTCTAGTTAAGGTGAAAACCTTTAAAAACAAAGTGTTCATGTATGTATGTTGCTCTTGGCCGGGGGACCCTAGAGAAATCAGTCTGGAGAAAGTTCCCACAGAGCGATCCCTGCCAAGTTGTGGCCGACGCTTACATGCAGGTCTAAATGAGCCGAAATACTGCTGATGGGACATTTTGTCTCAGTTAAGACGAATCCTCCAGTGGGTTGTATAGTTTTTTATGCATGTACAAGGTCTGCAAAGTTAAAAAGCCCAAATTCAAATCTGACCTGCTAACAAAGCCAGGTGAATGGCGGGCGAAGGGCGATATTTACTATACGCACTGGAAACAATCAACCAATCACAATGGAGTGTACCAGCTGGCCAATCACAGCAGACTGGGGAATTAAAGAGACAGCAGCTAAAACCAATTGTTTCAGACAGAGGCTGAAAAGAGGAGCTGCAGCGTTGGACAGTGTGGAAAGTTATGAGTTTTCTGAAGATTAGAGCATTTAAACCTCCTCAAGTAATAACTCACATTACAATTTTGAGTCTGAGTATGAGCAGAATATGTCTCGTTTAAAACAGAGTGTATATTTCCCAAGTAAGACTGAACTGCTAGTGTGCTGTTGCAGTTTTGCGAAAGAGGTTTGGGAATACAACTGGAAGATTTGACCAAAGACAGTCACGGTGCAGGATTCATTTCCACAAGCAAAGTAGTTTAATAAATTAAATCAGAGCTTTTTGAAATCGAGTGATTCCGGCTGTTTTTGCATTTCCAAAACAGCGCTTAAAAATTCTCTTCACATGTTTCTTTGGAAGTCGTCTAGTCCTACTTATGACATTTAACTCGAGAGACACGTTACCAGGCAGCTGTTCCATGAGTGAACATCAAATGCTGACCCTGAATTCAATAACAAGACTTCCACTGCCCGAAAAGGCAGAAGAATGTTCGCGTCCACTCCCATCCCACATCGCTTCTCGCTGCATTGATGTAAACTGAGTAACAGGAGGGCATAAATGGAGCGCAGGTTTGTGTAAATACAAACCCGCCGCACTCAACCGAGAAGTAGGTTGAAGTCATAACTCTTTGATAGTGTAAATGCAATCTGCAGGCTCCTCTGGAAGGGGCTGCGGCAATGCAGCAAATATGCAGAGAACGCTGGGCAGCGGACAAGGAAATATCTTGTTTCTATTTGTGTCTCTGCAAAAAAAAGGAAAATGTTCTCTGTTCTTATGTTGCAGGGACAAAAAGGAGATCACGGACTGTCTCCTGGTCAAACCCCAAAAGGAGAAAAAGTATGCATGTTATCACCTCTCCTTTTATTAAATTACTTTTCTATTTGACAAAATCATGTAAAATATGTTGGTTAATTGAAATGTGGCCTAATTTGTCATTTCAGGGAGATTATGGCGTCGTGGGTCCTCCTGGAATGCCTGGCCAAGATGGACGAAAGGTAGGGCTCACACGTTTGGAAAATCCAAAAAGAAAGTAGCGGACTGGCTCTGTTCCAAATAGGTCAAAGTTTACATTCTGTGTTTATGTGTCCGTTATGCTTTTGTCCTCAACAAATGTCGTCACACATAAATCATAGAGGAAATGACAGAGTGGAGTTGTGCATGTGGAGGATCGGTAAATCAATCGTACACCCCCGGCCCTCTGAGCTGCCTTTATGGACACGGCAGTCTGTGAAATTGCAATGTTTAGAGGCTCCAGCCAAACATGGATGTTTGAGCTCTTGTTTGGAAAGCGGCCGAACATAACGCAGGCATCAAGGCGCACACCTGCGTTCTGACTCCCACGTGGGCTGAAATACTAACGGAAGGAATAGCTGGGATGTTACATCACCGGTATCGCAGGGCCTCCACAGTGAGAGTGAGGAAAGCAGAGGTTTACCGGGTGAAGCTCATGCTGTAAATTCTCCCTCCGACTGAATGTTATGTCATTCCCTCTCCGGAGAGAGCAGCGCTCCCAAAAAAGAAGGACAGTGTACGAATGTGGGTTAGTCCTGTGATCGCGGGACTTGCTCAGGATTGGTCGTCTGCAGTATTTGACTTCTTCGCATGCCGCTGTGCCGGGATCCCGACAGAGGGAGTGATGGTTAGCAGCGTTTTCTCCGTGGCCTTGTGCATTTTATCCTTGGCCTTTCCCAAACTCTGCTCTCCTGCTCTCACTAATTACACATCTCCTGTGGACCGCAGCCACAACTCTGTATAGCAGGCAAGGAGCATAGTAATCTGGAACGGACTGGGTTTGTTTGATTTCTTTTTTACTGATTTCTGGAGATAGTGTGAAAAAAAAGCCTCTATTTGCAAAACATTCTGGTCAAGTTTGTTTGTTTTTGCACATTTTCTTGATGCACATTATCTTTGACAGTTCCTTTTGACCTAATGAACAACTTAAAAGTAGAAAAAAATGCATTAAATTACAACCCAAATCATAAGGATTGGCTGAAACCATTAAAACATACTACAAGGAGTTTTTAACTGGTTTTGAGATGGTCTCATTTTAATATTGCTGGTTCCTTATGACCTACAACGGCAAAGGAGACAATCAGGGAGAATTGTAAATATCTGAGGTCGGACCACCAGTGAGTTAGAGTATGAACGGTCCTAAAGTTAAATTATAATGTTTACATCAAATTAAATCAACAAGAAGATGACATCGCTTTGCATCACACAAACAGCTGATTGTCCTTTTCTCAAACTGAATGCACATGCTGGTCAGAGGTCAGTTTCTTCTCCACTTCAACTCTTAAACAAACTCTGTGATCTTATTTTGATATCTTACCTTATTCTTCAGGACAAACTGCACCTGCTGCCATTTTGCAGGTGATGCATTCAAGGGACCTCTGTCAGCTATGTAAACTACCACCCGCTTCAGCTGATGCATTCAATGAACCTCTGTAGCCATGAAAACTACAGACAATAACCTGGGTTACACCAACAATTTATCAGTCTGTCCCTTGATACCATTTGAACTTCCTTACCCTGTCTCTGGCACTCAGCCCAGACCCATTGATTCCTTACTGAAGGTGTGAATTATTATACACCAGCAGGATGGCCACAGCATCGACTAAAAATGAACTACAACACCCATGTGCATTGTGTAACTCATGTACACATGTTGCTATCAAATGTCATCCTGCACGTGTGTGCTAATGCTACACTATAAAGTGAGTGTCGTCACTTTTCTGAGAGATTTCTAGGAAAGTCAAACTTCACACTCTAACAGGATAATGTAAACAATCCTTCGCCTTCTGCTACCGAGGGATTTCGGAGTCTGACCTGACGACCCAGTGTCAGTGGTGAATAATGGCAGACTGGGCCCATTACTCATTGGGAGTATCATGGGGTTCGGAATAATGTGGATCGTTTTTGGGCAACAATGGAGCCGTGTGACGCAGATAAATATCTTTTATCAGGTTTTGTATCTGCAGGCTGGACTTGTTTGTAGGACACCGACAGAAAATGATCCTCAAACCACAGTTCGGTTAGAGTTTCACTCTGCTGTGAGGATCTAGACATGGGCTGTGATATGCATGCAGTTATGGTCTAGTACAATGTTTGTTAGCTGTCTTTGGTATGGGTTGATTCCAACAACTTGCAGGCCTCATCAAATCTTCCATGACAACCCATCACTGGAGAGGGCGACAACAGTTTCAACGCCAAAAACTTAACAAACCCAGCGTTTCACCCACATTTATTTTGTTAGCATGGCTGAAACATTGGAAAACAGCAGTGAAACCACCAAAGACTGCTCTGAAACCCAAGTACATGATATTAATTGAGGATTATCATGGAGAGGAAACCACCCTATTTATTCAGAGGCAGGAAATCTCGAAGATTTAAATGAGGACAGTGTATCTCAGAGAATCAGATCGTATCTGCGGTGCAGAGAGAACTGGTGTTACGCCAAGCTCTGTTTGCCTGCAAGTGTTGGCAGACTGACCCAAGATCTGCTTAATGGAACTGGGTCGTTTTCCTGACTCAGTGGAATCGGATGGCAATTCAAAAGATTGTTTTCAAACTCGTATTATTTTCGTTCATCGTCTGCGGCGCAAATATTAAACATCAGCCGTGTAAAGTCTTGACAGGGAGACCATTTGTTTTATGGTGTTTACATTGTCTCTCCTCCTCGAGCGTCTGTACTGTCAGTGACGCAGGAACAGTCGACCTTAACTCTGAGAAAACAAACTGACAGTAGACCACAAGAGTTGTCCTTGAGAGTTGAGGCAGACAGACACACTCAGTGACTCGCTTGCTGATACCTGCAGCTTATGAGCCGATCCCATTCACAATTGGTAATGTCTGAGTGCATCGAAAAGATTCAAGTCACAACTTTGAAGTCTTTTGTGTAAACTAACTTGAACTAACCCCCAAGAGGTCCACGGAACCCGGTGGAATGTTGCTAGAGCTCATTAGACTTTGGATCCAGGGATGGATCCAAGATGTTTTATTAACTTTCTTCAACATTGTGAAAAAGGGCGTTGTGCAACTTTTTTGCAGATTTCACTCATTGAAGAGCTGCCTGGTAAATCTTGAAATAAAAACATATTTAGGGGTTAAGCATCAACCATTTTGGATCCGCAACAACAACTACAAACCTGTAACTACCCCAACTGAGTTGTCGAGATACGTAATGTGGCCTTAGCTCTTCGGCTGTTTTTTAATTTGGATGCTTGGCTGAGTAGAATTCTAGTCGGTGCATCAGATGTTAAGTGACTGATTGGTATCTTGTCTATTTGCTGAATCTGTTCTCACGGTCTTTGACAGGTTCAAGTCATCATCTGATCCAATAAGTCATGGACTCAGTGTCGTGACTCAAGATGGTGATAGCTGTTCGTGGTGTGAAGTCAACTTTATTTTGAAGTGCTTCAGGCATGTGGATGGAGGAGTTAGCTACATAGAGATAAGACATAAAGCTTGACGAGCAGATTCATACAATTCATTCCATTGTTGGACAGACTTGAATGGATCAGGCTGCCGCCGGTTAAGTTGACGAGCAGATTAATTATTTTGTTTCCATCAATAATTCAACACACCTCCGAAGCTGTGCAGCTGCACAATGAATCAACAATACAAAACATCCTGTTCAAGATCTTTTTTTAGTTTTTATGAAAAGTGCAAATATTGTTTTCGTTCATTATAAAACTGTGGCAGGACAAATTAGATTGTGGCAGGAGGCTGCAGTCGAGGTAATTAACGGGAAACACCGGAGGAAGTTAATTAATATGGAGTTAAAATAGACTTTAATATCCTTGTGGATTAGCGACCGTTTTCTTTTTGGATGAAACGAGAATGAGAAAGGGAGCCACTGCTGAATTACCTGACATTGTGTTGCAACGGCCTCAGCTCCACAAAACAAAGTCGTAAAAAGTTGTGGACAGAAAAAAATATATATCCTCAGACTGGGCCAACTTTTAAATTACACTGGACACACTACGCCTTTTGTGTCCTGCTGTCAGAAATACACTGTGGTGAAGACGGAGGGAGAAAATGTAAAGGTCAGCGTAAGGTTCAGGTTCGTATGTCAGAAAAATCTGAATTAGGAAAAATGAGAAGTCCTTTGTAAGCAACTTTTATTTCTCAGCGACACACACACATCATTCGGGGAAACAATAGCGCAATAATGTCTTGGCGGGATCTCCAACGATCTGTTATGTAATTGGTCGGCGCCTGACTTTGAAAAACCATCTGGAGCGTTCAAGGTTCCTCCATTCAGCGAAGTACAGTGGGGAGGACTCCAGCGTGAAGGAAAGGAAGACCTCTTCTCGCCATGTGAGTCATGGAGCGTGGAGTCATGGGAAAAAGCTGATATGTGGTGATTGTGGATGTTTGCTGGGTGTGGACACACGTCCTGGCCGAGGCTGCACTGATCCGGACAGACCCTCGTTTCCCGTTTGTCCTGCGCCGATCAGCTCAGGTAGGATTCTGTGTGTTAACCTTGATGACACCGAACTGCTGACGGCCATGCAAATTAATAAAATGCGGTTTGCATCCAGCTCATAAAAGCGAGGCAGTCAGCTTGGCTCGGCTGGAACCCACCAGACACCTCATTGCTTGCAGCTGTGTTCAGCTGTGCCTAACTCTCTTGTCTTTTTTCTTTTCTTTTTTTTTATCATACTCTGGGCCTGTGAGCCAAAAAGTCCTTACAGCGCACTTTCGTATTCAAATTACACTGAAATTCCATCATCTGGAACAGTTGAGGCCGGAGGTTTGTTCTCTCGTCTGCTTTGGTCCCAGCAGCCGGTTGGAGCTGCGACCTGCGCCCCAGCTTTATGGACCCTCTTCCTCGGAGTCCGCAGCTGGTCGGCTGCCAGAGAAAACCTCGCTCGCTGTGGGAAATGTGTAAAGATGTAATGGGGAGGTTGCTGGGGAGTCAGTCAGCAGTGCTGCTCTGTAAACTAAGAAGAGACCCATGCATGTGTGTGTGTGTGTGTGTGTGAAAAGCAGAAACACTGGAGAGTATTACCAGCTCTGGACCTTTGGGCCTTTTCACGCAGCCAACTCTGATCAGGGCACCGTGGAATCAAGCTCAGCTTTTTATGAGCTGTGTGGCCCTCAAGCTTTCTCCTTCCTGCCCCTCAGCTGTTCTCATTCTCACAACTTTATTTGCTGAGTCTGATTTGTCCGAGAAATATGTGTCAGACTTCATCACTTTGTGTTTTATGATAGAAAGTAAAAACTCACGGAAAGAACAACACAGTTTTTGGTTTGTTACTCATTCTGTCAGGGGGACACCACGGCTGCCCCTTTGCACTTTGCCTTTTGGCCACAGGGACGATCTGGTGTGAGTTACACCAATTAAAATACTTTGCTCCTCATAGAGTGGGAGAACAAATGGGAGAATGTGATCCTGTGCCATCTCTTCATCACACAGCGGGTTGACAGAGGCTGTTTGAGCTCGTCCACACACTTCAGGGACAGTGTCTTCTTCTCCCTCTTCCCTTCACTGTACTCAGCTGTCCAAGGTCCAGAACATTCTTATGTCCTGTCGTGGCTCCTGCAGGAGACTCATCTACTCCCCGGGAACAGCCCATCAGACAGGTCTAAGGAGAAGCACATTGCTGCCTCACCAAAGATAAACAGACAAATAATCAGGAGTTCGCCAGAATTACAGTATTACAGCATTTGATAGAATTGTTGTAGGCCAGTGGAGCCGCAGCTGGTTTCACGCTTTGTCCAAAAGCCGCAGGAGGTGTGGGAGCAACATTTGAATGTTGAATCTAAAGAAACAGTTGCCTCTCTGAGTGTGTTTCTTTCTGTAAAGACTTTTTATTGAACTCAGAACAAAACGTCAAAATCAACTCTAGCTTGCTATTGAGGATTTACAGAGAAGCTCTCTCCCATCATGACATCATCATCTCGGTCGATGGGTCTGCAGCTGTGGGTCCATTGAAACGCTCCAGTGGGATGTTGTTAATGTACTTTCTGGATTTACGATGATAACACTGGAACCATATCTGCTTCTTTAACAACATGGTATGTTAGTCTGACAGCGTGATCTCACTTCACCGCGTCACACGTGTCAGTCCCACTCTGCCTCAGCGTCTGAAACCCCGACCCACCGGTGGATTCTTACCAAAGTTATGCAGCCACGAAAACTCATTTCAAATTCTAATCAAATGTTGAAAGTTTCCAAAGACAACGGCCAAGTCGAGCTCCATTACTGATTAATAATTCACCGGATCATACACGTTCACTATGGAATATTCTCCTATAAAGTACATGGTGTTCTAGGTTTGAATATTTTATTGGCTGTAGGCACCAGAAAGTAAAATGTTGAGAGACGCAGACCAGACTTTTCTGAATAACAAGATATTCTAACATCAGCGGCCTAACAATCCTCATGTCTGCGTA
Organism: Pseudopleuronectes americanus; assembly: GCA_038501795.1. NCBI lineage: Eukaryota > Metazoa > Chordata > Actinopteri > Pleuronectiformes > Pleuronectidae > Pseudopleuronectes > Pseudopleuronectes americanus. The sequence goes on along the minus strand of CM076718.1, from coordinate 3,163,620 downwards.
ATAATTATAGAAAATATGTAAAGGTGGAATTTCTGTCCACAATCCAGAAATAAAGCCAAAAATATCTTGATCAGGATGGAGTCACAGTATCCGGGTTCTGTTGACGCTTGACCAATCACGAATCAGTCCCTGAAGTAAATCAGGGAAGTTTATCTCGTATTTATAGCGTTAAATAACTTAGAAATAGGATAGGAACCATTTTTAAGAATTATCCCCAACGTGTACTATGACTTCTTAGTTTGGTTATTGTGCCAACCATTAGTCAGAGATTGTATCCTTTTAGTTACCTGTAAATTAATCCCAAAAATATTTTTCCTGGTTTATTTGTCGCATGTAAAATAAAGGAATCATAGCAAACTGAATAAGAGGACTCTGGACTCCAGGCTTGATAAAGCTCTGTATGGGTCCTGGGTGGTGACATGTTGCCAACGCAGCTGGTCTCTGTGATGACCTCACACTTTAGAGATGAGTTCACATGAGTCTGTCTGCTGTGGATCTTCATGTGAAAAGATGAATTGATCTCGCAGAATCGCTCATTTGAACCCACAGGCCATGAAGGTGGTGATTAGTTTCCCTCATTAGTTTCACTTATCGTCTAATTGGTTTGATTGGTTTAATTAATGCAAGATTATTATGATTAATTCTGAATAGCTTTGTTCCTGAAGTGGTGGAGGCGAAAACTCAAACTTGTAACGTTGCAGCTTTGATGCAACAGTAACTAAAAACTGCAATGAGCGTGTATGGGAATCGTAAAGAAGCATTTTAAATCAAATTAAAAAGTAAACCTGCCAGTTCTTAGATTCACAGCTATTACGTTTCTGTGGATTTAAACTAAACCATCCTGGTAATTTGAAGTTATTGTATTGAATTGTTTATGGAAACAAAATCAGGTCCACGCCTGCATGATTTCAGTCCCAGTGGTGTTAACTGAGATGCTCTCAAGTACCAAGTGATAAACAACTGAAATCTGATAAACTTTGACCAACGCTGACGTAATCTCTTTCTCCAAAGTATGTTTGTTAACACTGTACTACATTGCCTTATTGTTGATGGAGTTACAGTCTAACCTAATGTTTCTCTATCAACAGGGACACAAAGGTCCTCATGGTCCGGCTGGTCTCCCTGGTGAACCCGTGAGTAGGCGACTTTTTATTCATCACTTCATTTTGCTCTCGATCTGACTCTTTCTCTCATTACTGCTCAAAAAAGATGTTGAATTTCTTTCTCCATAGACTCTTCTCTTGTCTACTCAGTAAAACAAACTCTAAATAAAGTTGGATGATCTGTCTCAACTTCACCCCAGTGTACAAAAATTAACCCAAAATATCCTGGCATGGGGGCAGCCATTTTTTGCAGGGGACGTCATTTGGAGCCATGAAGTCGCGAGTCAGTTTCAGCGAGTCAGTCTCAGCTGTCAATCATGACGTTTCATGAGGGGGGATTAGCACCTACACTGCCACCAGCCACCAGGGGGCCAAATAGAAGTTTGGGCTTAACTTTTATAGATTTTTAATGTCGTCCATCCTTAATGATATTAAACACCTCAGTAACGGCACTTTTCCAAAGAGGAGCGCCCCCTAAAAGCAATAAGTGTAAAAGGAAAATTGCTTGAAGGCAATTTCAAATAAGGATTAAAAACAGTCATCCGGATTCCCTTAACGACAAACAGATCAGAAAAACAACTACGGAACAATTTCTTTGGTCTATCCCCAATTTCTTTTAAGACCCACCACGCTGTCTGCACATGTTGTTTGTGTCTGTGGCGGCTGCAGTGTGTGTATATGTGTGTGTGTTTGTGTGTGTGTGTGTGTGTGTCTATGTGTGTGTGTGTGTGTGTGTGTGTTTGTGTGTGTGTGTGTGTGTGTGTCTGTGTCTGTGTGTGTGTGTTTGTGTGTGTGTGTGTCTGTGTCTGTGTGTGTGTGTTTGTGTGTGTGTGTGTGAGTCAGCTGCAGGTCAACGTATGTTTATTCATTGAACAGAGGAGGTAAGAGTCTGCAGAGACGGTTCCCATAAGACTCCGGCCCCTCTTTCCATTTATAGTTACACAACAGAAGAAGAGGAGATATGGGGGAGAATATATTAACACAGAGACATTTGGATATTAAAAATAAAGATGGCTGATGAGAGATAAGAAGACTCGCTAGTCGTCTTTGGCGGGATAATAGAGAGAGATATTTTTTGGCAGCAGTTCAAGTGGACTACAAAGTTTGGACACTCCGGCTCATTCCTTCCCCTCCTCTCCCTCCTCCCAGATTAAAATCTTCTGTATCTTTATCTCTGAAAAGAATGTGCTGTGTCACAATGAGGAATAGTAGAACACTTTTTGCCAGCTCCTCTAAAAGAGATGATCCAGCTTTTTACTTTTGGAGGACTTGCGACAGTGGCACAGGGTTTGTGGTGCAGACCCGGTGACCACACTCCTCCTCGTTCCTCAGCAAGTCAGAGTATTTACATTAAACCGAACTATTTACACAGCCTAGTGGTTTTCTCTCCTGCCCTTTACTGCGGTTTACTATGTTTATTAACGTGTTACTGCCACCAACTGTTGATCGGGGGAATAGAGGAATCCACTGCAATATGTAGTTAGGTAATTCTAATATTCTGCTTAACATGTGTAAATAGGCTGGAAATGGAAACACAATTAGAAATATGAAGCAGATCAGGCGAATCACCTTTAACATATTTTCATGTATTGAGATCAAATGTATACAGGCCTTTTCTGCAAACTACACATTAAACACAATATCTGTTCTCTGATATAGTTGAAAGGAAATATTTGTTTCCATATAGTAATGGAGTAAAGATCACCTCCTAAAAATATCAATTAGCATTTTCCAGATATGCACCAAATTACATCTTTTCGGAGATATTAGCACTCTACACTAAATATTATTTACGAAAATGTAAAAATTCCATACCTCACTAAAATTTAACTGAACCAGAACTTTAGGACCTATCGGGCTGCATGAGATTTCACAGGTGTACCTAATAAAAAGGACGTTATCTGTCTATTGTCATTATGTGCTTCTATTACTACTCCGACTAATGCAGCTGCCACTTTTACAGCTAATTCTCTGTGGCCGTTCACTAGCATCCTAAAACCTGAAAAAGCAGAAACCGTTGCCAGTGGTTGGCTTTAAGTATATTCTGTAATTTCTTGCATGTCTCGAACTAACTAATCCAGTTGGACTCTCTCCATACGTGTAGAATTAAACCTTCCTCCCGGTTGGATGCTGCATTTGGCTGCGTCCTCTCACCACCAGGAAGAAATGACTCAGGAGTTGCTCGGTGTTTTTTGATGAGGATAAACATATTGAGGACTGTGCTCACAGCAGTCGTCCTAACAGCCTGCGGCTCGACCACATTCTAACAGCAACTACTGCAGGATTAATTGAACGGCTCGAGTGGCAACGGCCGCTGTGGCGTCTCTCTCTCCTCAGGCTGCACTGACTCGACTAAACAAAAGCTCTTTGTAGGAAAGGACGCGAGATGAAGATTCTTCCATAGCTGCACGTTGTTTATGACTTTACAGATTCGAACTGTCTCCCTTTGTTTCCATGTATGGATAAAGGAGTATATTTCCTGAAGGATACTGCTTCCTTCCCTCCGTCCTTCAGTCTTTCCTTCCTTCCTTCTCCGTGTCTCAGTCTCTCTCGCCCCGCGGTGCTGATTTCAGTTCCATCTTTCTCTCCACAGGGTGAACGGGGAGATGATGGAAGCCCGGGGGCCAAAGGCTATCCTGGCAGGCAGGTGCAGTAAATCTAGTGTTGCGGTGCTGGTCGATTAGAGCCACATAGACATGCACACACATGCACACACACACCAACACACACACACACACACGAGAGAGAGAGACATACAAACAAAGAAACGCACACCAGGATATAACAATAAATGGAGGTTGGTAATATCCTTAATTCAGAATTCAGGTTTTTTGAAACAACACAGGTGATTGTGACCTTTCAATAAATCAAATTTCCTCTGGTAATTTTTGTTTACTGTCAGATTGAGGAATGAAATGGGAATTAAAGGGGGAACACTGAACCCTTTTGTGTCGTGTCTGTGGCCGGAAAATGACATTTAAAGATATTGGAAAGAGTCGCAGCCACGGGCGTCTCAGCCTCACAGAAATCTAATTTGGTAAATCCAAATAAAAAGTTTTGTTGGGGCTGAATGAAAGAAAAAGATAGAGCGACAACAGCTCTAAACTGCTGAAGCACCTGTGGTGGAATTTCGGCGATGGATGCCCGTGGTGCAGTGAGGAAATAAAATGTCAAAAGGTTTCCATAGTAAGCACTACCCCGGAGGAAGAGAAGGTAATAAAAGTGTGACTAATGCCACAGCTCCCCAGGGACAAATAAGCTTCCTGTGTCCGTCCCAATCGCTGCACTTCGAGGAATAGAGCATAGAAGAAGTTAAACCTGGGCCGCGTTAGAGTTCCTCTGCATTTAAAAGTCTGTTTCCTTTTAGCTTTAGGCAAATTTTAAACTTTCAAAACAGCTGGGCAGCAGCTCGCTCGCTCACTCACGCTCCCTGGATGTTTATGATAACACCGGGTTCAGGCACGGGGCCCGGCGGTGGCCTCTGTGCTTCAGCGCACTTACTATGTCGGGAGCTGTGATCCCTGCAGACACTTAGTGATGTGTGGTGGATTAGGTTTTAGCACCCCCTACCATCTGTATGCTGTGAATCAACTGGGGCTGTAGGTGCATGTCAGAATGCTGCACTCCTGCTGCGGGGGAAGTTCTCCTGAGCTGAGAGTTGATCTGCGTAGTTGGAGGAAGATGTTTTTTCTCTGCACCGGTGGATTTGCTGGCAGCGTCTCTGAGAAATTGATGCGAATCCCGCTGAAGTATTAACGCTGCAAATGTCAGCCAAGATGCTAATTGGAAGTTTTCTAAAAAAGCCGACGGTTATCATCAGGTCGTGAGGATGTTCAGATCAAATCAAAACATTTTGTTCTCAGTGTTTCTCTCATTAAGAAGTGAAGCAGCATCGTGACTGGAGCCCTGTCGCTGTTTGTAACCACAGAAATATGTTTTGTTGTCTGTTGTGTTTAGGGTTTTCCGGGGCCTGTAGGAAAAATGGGGCCAAAGGGAGTCAGGGTAAGTAGAGACTTGAAAAATGCAGATTTAAGGCACAAATTAGTTATGGTCAAGTAATTCCCATTTTTATGGACGTGTGTTTGTTTTGTGGTTATAAAATGTGCTTTGAAAGTGTTCATTGTGTATTTCACATAAAGCTTTCAAAGCACTCGGAGAATGACACCCTCTGGAATCCTGAAGGCCACAGAGGAGAGAAGCATGTTTCCAATACACTGGGAAATGCATGTCCAGTTACTTACCTAACCAGTGTGGGTTAGTTAGAACTGGGAAATGCATGCTCAGTTAATAGCCTAGTCCACTTTGGGTATTTTCAAATGGCCAATGTCATAAACACCCCTCATCCTTGCCTGTTGACTCCAGGATGATAATGACAGATGGTTGTGTTAATATATATTTAATGCACCGGAGGAGCAATTACCTCTGGCTGTCTTCAAGTCATTTACAGGCTTAGGCAAATATCATAAAACTATATTGCTCTGCTGCCGACTGCAGTCACGACACATTCCGAAGTGAGGATCTCGTGTGATGTTGTTTCTAGTTTCCCCCACTGCCTCTTGTCCAGGTTTCTTTCTTTCTTTCTCCTCTTCCACTGAGCAGGAACGGCAGTGAGATCTTCAGAGATCCCTGATGTGTGGGTATGTGCCCTTGGACTACATCGTGGAAGCCAGCACCATGCAGTCCATGGGCATATACACTTACCTCAAGGCTTGGCTCGTCACCACCACTCGGCTGAAGCGAAACGGCCTGCAGGGCTGTAATTAGATCCCAGTATCATCCTATACAGATATCTACACGTGTGTTGGTGCTGTTGACATCTGCTGTCCGTCCCCATCATCTCTGCCCTGTCTCATTGTGCCCTCTTGTCCGTCTCCCTTCTCTCTCTCATCTGTCTTTGCCTTATGTGCTCCTCCATTTCCATCTTTTATTCATCCCTTCAGGGTCACATCGGCAACCCTGGGCTTTTTGGTCTTCCCGGTCCTAATGGCGAGAGAGTGAGTATTATCGGCTTTGGGAGGAAATGCCTGCAGGGGTGAATTATATGACTGTCCATGGGCCAAACTGATGAAATAGAAATAGACTGCATTTTATTTTTTTGGTGTACTCCAGGCACACTTCCCCAAATCACTTTTATAAGTAATAAGTAGAGCAAGCTGCCTCGTACTGAATTGGATCAAACCTGGGAGAACAGACAACCTACACCTCCAAGTCTCCCCTGTCTGGGATGAGGTTATAATGGTCCGAGGTAGATTTAACTTTTACTTAGAGCCAGACAGATTCAATGTGAAACTTTCAGGTAGTGGATAAAAATAGTCTCTTGAGTATTTTGGAATTAGTTTTTCATTGCTTACCCACACCAGCCAACTGGCACCCCTGAATTTTACGATGTATCAGTCAGTCTGGTGAGTTGATCCAACGCTTGAGTAAACAAAACCTCACAAACAATAGAATGCTTGAGAAGCATTTGGCTCAATGAACAGCCGAGATTAAAGGAGACATATTCTGCTCATATTCAGTTTGATTACTTTTATATGTGTTATTTCAAACACATCGTTTTACACATATTGTCCATAGCTGCAGCTCCTCTTTTCAGCCTCTGTCTGAAAGACCCTGTCTCTTAAAGACAGGGGAACTTGAACTTGAACCTGAACAGCTGAGTCGGCTATTTCCATTCGTGCCCCATTAGTGGTACGAGACTGAGAGGTTGTTTACTCCATTGTTACGTGATCCAAACACGTGTTTCCTGTTATGTAAGAAGCATCGTAGCTTCACAGTGTAACTAAAGCTATTCAGTCTTATCATCTCGTTTTCTCTTCTGTTTCCAGGGTATTCCCGGCGTGCATGGGAAGAAGGGCAAGATGGGTAGGCCGGTAAAGTTTTCTCTCAACATACTTTTCTCAGACCAACATTTTTTAATGCAGCCTAATGAAAGTGAGGATGTTTTCTCTTGATCTATGAACTCCTCCTGTGGCGCAGAGCTACTTTAAAGTGTATTATTTGACCATTACTCTGACAGATACTCCAGTTCTCACTGAATCCTCCCCTGGCCTCAGTCGTAAATCTGCGAAGAAAAGCTGTGGTAACTTCCACGCTGCGGCACAATGATGCCAGAGGGACTATTATATGGATTTTTAAGGCATATAGGGAGAAAACATTGAACTGAATGTTCTGGAAACACAAATATTCAAGTGTCAGCAGATTACATTCAAACTCTCAGTCTGTTCCACTTTAAAAAGTTACTGGCCTCATATTTAAATCCTGTACGCTTCATTCTCTGTGGCTTAAGGTGATTAGGAAACATTGTATGTTATACAGTGTTTATTACTCTTCTTGTTTTCCATCACATTTCCATGATAACACGATGTGTCAGTTGTGGGTTTGGCTCCGGAGGCCTTGCCCACAGACCAGGGAAGTCTATCGTCATCGGCGCCTGGAAGACAATTTCCCCGACCTTCCAGGCTTACATGGAAAACATGAACACTGCACACACTCGCTTATGTAAATCTGGTATTTTCCCAAGGTTCGGTTCTGGTTGTTTTTCTTTTTGATATTATGATGAAGTAATTGTCTGTGACACAGTCTGAGGTCCGAAGCTATGTCGCTGGTAGCCAAGCCATGAGCAAGCCTTTTCTCTTCCTCTGTGGTGAGAAGTCTTTTTTTTCTGTCCTGAGTCAGCAGTGAAAGAGAAGAAGAAGACTTTGTTCCAGCAGAGATGCACATGATTAACTTATTAAGGACTTAACCAAAGTAGCCTTTAGTATCTAGTATTTCTTGCGCTAATCAGACTGGCCGGGGTTTCCATTGGACAGACCCGATGATGAATGGGTTTCGCCGAACTCGCTGAACGTTGTTGTCGATACCAGAACAAAGACCTGCATGTGTTTCTGATCAGACCCACTCGTTTATTGACGTTTTTTGGAAAGAAGCAGGGTTTTCCACATTTCCTGTGGGCTTCATGTTGCACCAATTACCTCGTTATTACTTGATCCACATTTGCTTAATGCTCTGAAGACACAGGCTGCCACACAAACAAATCCCGTCTCTGCCATCTCTCGAGGTCTCCATGCTCTCTGCTCGTGTGCAGGCAGAGAACGAGCGATCTCTCTCTCTCTCTCTCTTATTCTGCTATTCATCACTTCTCTTACCGCGGCGCTCCCTCTCTCTGTGGGCGAGTGCCGAGCCGTGATGTTGCGGTGGGTTTTGCACGTTGACCTTGGCACACTGACAAGCACATGTTGAGCGTGTGGCCTCACGACTGCATCACGCCTCCTGCTCTGCCCCTCCTAATAGAATTACGAGCACCATGCGAAAAAGAAAGAAGAGAAAAAACTACGCAGTCAGCAGTTCCAGGGCCAAACAGCTTTATTCAGCCGTTTAGGCGAGTCCTGGGGGTTTGGTTGGCGGGCTGCTGAGGGCCGAGCACGTGCACCAGCAGACACTCGGCCGCTCGGTAACACACAGCCATGGAATTTCCTGCTTGTCTCCCAGGAATGAAGCTGCAGGATCACATTCGGTGGGATTCGCTCTGAAAACGATCCCTTGTGTTTGGTGTTGATAACTTCCCGGACAAATAGTGTGATGTCTAAATATGTTCAACGTCAGAATGGATGTTTGGACTGAATGAACGTGATATAGAAACTCAGTTCTCTTTCTGGTTACACGACTGTCTCTGTTTGTTTGTGTGTTCAGGGGTTTCCTGGGGACTTTGGAGAGCGGGGACCTCCTGGGCCTGATGGAAACCCAGTAAGTGACATGATAGAGATACAGATGCACCCACTGTTCACTTTTGGCACAGGTTTCAGACTGAGACCTCAGAAGAGATGAAAAATACACTTATGAAGATCAAGTGACAGTATAAAATAAAAGTGCTACTACAGCACTTCTTCACTTTCAGTCTATGTCCCGTTAGACCCGGAGGAGCTTCACTTTCTGCAGAGGGATCATTTTATTTCTGAACTAGATGGACTGTGGAGTAAATCCATGGAGTCACGAAGCAACTCACTCACCCATCATCACCCACACTGATACGAGGGCAGCATCAGCACTTTCACTCGCCTCTCCTCTCTCTGTAGCTTGACCTACACTGCTCGGGATTGACAGGGTCGGGGTTAGATTGTGATTGGCTGACCTCCCGAGAGCCTCCTCCGGGCCTCATTTCCTCTCCCAGCCAGAGGGGACGAGGGGGATGTTCCATTTGGCTGAATTTCATCTCCTTTCATTCACCACCGAATGGAGGCGGCGACCGGAAGGCCACACCGGGCCGCGTGTCATCCATCCCTCCGCTGGTTGCGTGGTTCGGAGAGGATGTGGACTCGGCATGTGGCCGCGGGGCGCAGCGCTCGGACAACAAGCCTCTGTGTCCAGAGCCAAGTGCTCACTCAGTATGCTAAACCGACTGGAGAGGCACATTACTCTGCTATCAGGGCAGGAGCAAACGAGTAAACAAACGTAGTGAACGCTCCTCCTCCTCCTCCTCCTCCTCCTCCTCATCCTCCTCCTCCTCCTCCTCCTCTGCTGCAGTTCAACACCTCTATCTCCCTCCGCTCATGTTGCATCTCTCTCTCTCTCTCCTCTCCTGCCTTTCAGGGTGAACTGGGAGCTCCTGGGCCACATGGAGTCCCTGGTCTCATTGTGAGTGTTGTATATTTCTCGTTGCTTATAAAAAGTTTTATATTTAGTGATTAATAGTTTATACTCTGTGTCCTTGTTTCCCTTTATGATTCTCTCTGGAGACCAGTGAGAAACCTTGATTCCTTACTCATCTCTGTTGTCTCCACTTCCTATCACTGGCATTACATAACCAATTAAAACCAAATTGAACACTTAAACAAACTTCAAACTATTTTTGACTTTTTAGTTTGGCCCATTACTCATCCGCTAACATAGAGGAGCTGGGGTTTAGACCTATATGACGCCTGCCCTCAGTGGGCGATTGGGTTGATTTGGCGAGATTCAATGTTGTCCGTCTTTACATAAAGTCTGTGGTGAACTCTACGTAGTTGCCTTATTGATCTAATTGAAATATTATAGATTAATAAATCATTTTAACCCAATTATTAGACCAAACTTCCACATGAAATCACCAGAAAATAGATGTCGTGGCTCTCTCATCTGTCCTAATCCCAATTGGTCAATTTTCTTTAACCACTGGATATATTATCTTTTAATAAATGAAAAGGATTGCGTATAAAAACATGTTCCTATCAAATTCGTACAATATCCACATCTACTTATGGTTAATACAAGCAGCTGTGACTGTGTATTTTGTGTTATTTTAGTTTTATCTGCTCATTCATTTGTGTGTTCAAGTGTATATGTGTGTGTTTGTTGTTGGTGACAGGGAGACATGGGCCCTCTCGGCATCATGGGCTTAGCGGGACCACCAGGACTCAAGGTAAACAGACTGGACATGTTGTGTGTCTCTGGTTTTGATATAGATGTGACCAGCGTGAGTTGCTCGTAAACACCGGGTCAAACGCTTTGCTATTTTTGGGGGGGTTTGTAAACTGTGTGTGTTCTTCCCCAGCCCGGTCACATCTTCCTCTCACAGCTCGACACCGGGTCAAACACAGGGAACATGATGTTAATGCTCGTTTCTTTCTCTTTGCCTTCAAGGGAGTTCCAGGGAGCCCGGGGGACGCAGGACTGAAAGGTGATAAGGTGATCTGCATACGTCTCTCTCACACCACTAACCTTGTTAAATCCAATCTGCTGGAGGCCTCAGCACAGACGTGTAGTAAATGACACAATGCTTCTGTGGTGCATGTGGATTGAAAAATGTTCTGCTAACATTCTGGTGTTTTTCATTGGGTTTTTCCCAGGGGGATGATGGCTTGCCAGGAGAGCCAGGGGAGAGCGGATTCCAGGGGGACAAGGTACGTGTGTGCCGGGGTGTGCTCGGGTTGTAGAGCAGGTCTTGGTGGTTCGATTCCCTACTTCTACTGTACAGGCTCATGTTGTGTTTGTGGTGTTTCTGTATCAAATCAACATTTATATCATCGATGTGATTGTACTATTTTATGTGACAGGGTATTCGTGGCTCACCTGGGTTTCCTGGTCCCTGTGGAAAACCTGGAACGCAGGTAGGCTACTTTCAAACCCCCAGTACCTGCAGAGAACAAGAAACCACAGCATAACACCACATGTAGATAAGTTTGGATATCCTTGATGAGAATGCACATTTTCTCTGTGATTTGTGAGAGCACAGTTCAGCTCCACACTTTCTTAAAAACATCATATTTACTCTTTACATCGAGGAACTTCTTTTTATGCTTAACTGCTTTGGTTGCGTCTGTGTTCTCAGCATGTAAAACACCGTGATCAAGTAATAAATTATTAATAAAGTACTAATCTGCTTTTTTTCTGCTTTAGCTGCTTCTGATAAACAAATGTAGTGTTGAAATTGCTCAAAACTCTGAACAATGCTGCCGATTTAACTCAGGAACAAAAATGAGTGGAATTCTTCAAATGTATTGAAAAGCAGATTTCAGTCACTCGTGCTTAGAGGGAATTTCAGTCGAAGATATGTAAGACCACAAACAAACCCGCTCAGAGATCCGGACACGGGCAAATTCCAAGTCCGAATGTTCCCCGAGTGTTACGGCTAATCCGCCGGTCGGCACGGCAGCTGGCACACGTGCTCCTGAGTGTCCTTAATGTGCTGAGTGCTCGTTGATCTGCTTTGAGATTCCTGGGAAAACCCGCTCCCTCGCTTGCTTTGACGCTGCTGCATGAGATCTGCATCCTGAAACCAGTGATCTCAGCTGTTCCCACCACCTGAGCTCCATCACTCCTCCTCTCTGAGCTCCAGTGGTTTGGGTACTTGTAACTTCAACATAATGTCCTCAAAATTACCTTGAACTTAGAGATTTCTTCTTAGTTTCAGGGTAATATCAGATTCATTTTTACTTGATTATGTTTCCTACATTTACTGAAGTTATTTTGAGGTTGACTGATGTGTGAGATAAGATATGATGAGAAAAAGTACATAAATCAAGGAAATACAAATTAAAAACCAATAATAAATATAATGTTAACAAGATTCTTGAAAATGTATTGAAATTATTATTATATTATTGATTCTTTGTGACATTTCTTAGGGCAAACCTGGGGAAAAGGGCCCGGATGGTTTACCTGGCCCTCTTGGCCCAGAGGTACAACAGATTTTATTGACTAATATTTTGACAAGATGCATATTTATACTGCCTCTATCAGTGTGTTGCAATATGCAGGAAAGTATGAAACTGTGTGATGATGTAGTTTTGGTTTTATTCTCTGTCAGGGCTTTCCAGGGGACATCGGCCCACCAGGTCAAAACGGCCCCGAAGGACCCAAGGTCAGCAGAGTGGATTTTACAACTTAGACATAAAGCGTCAAGCTTGAGAAATGCAGTGAAAGTTCATCTTGGGTTTTGTCATCCACAGGCGAAGCAGGGGCTTGGAGGTTTGCCAGGTCCGAGAGGAAATCTTGGACTTCAGGTGAGTTTGAATTTGGTGTGTTGTTATTCAAAAGAAGAGTTAAAAGTAGAGTTAAAGACGTTTTTTCTTCCCCTTCATCTTCCACAACGATTATATGTTTCCAGGGTGATGAGGGACCAGTCGGTCCAGCTGGACCTGCTGGATTCGAGGTGAGTGGATGAACCCAGAAACCAGTTAAAAAACAGCACAACACCGTAATCATGCAGCTCCTCTACACACAACCCAGACCACAATCCATTCTACACAATAGCGCCATGTGTCTCATTTCCAATCTACGGTCTCATATGGACAAACAGTCTGTCGCTGACTGATCGCTCTATTGTTCTAAATTGCTATCGGCTGCCCTTTTCTATCATAGAGAAGAAACCACAATAAAACATATTCTAAGCAGCTTTCCCTGTCACCCACCAGACCGTCAAAGAAAGTTTAATGTGATGATTGATTCGTAAAATACTTGAATTATGATATGAATATTTCAATTACAGACATTGTTACATAAATCAACTGGTTTGTTTTTCAAATATGTCTTCACCTTATGTAGATTCATGTCGACTCTAAATATCACCTTCCTCCTGTAGGTGTAGCCATCTTGCGTTTCCATCATCCCAACTGTCAATCATAAAGTTTAAAAACAAAACTCCATGGAAACATGAACACTTGAACAAACATCAGTGTGATAAGAGTCACCTTAGATGACAGAAACCCTTATTCCATTTATTTATGTTTCACATCTTAGTTTGGTCCCATCTGCTTACATGGAGGAGTATGTGAACAATACTGTTGACAGCCACCAGGGGGTGATCCAGATGATTTGGCTTCACTTCAAGGAAGCTGTCACACCATCCATCTTTATAAACAATCTATTTCATTTGGCATGATGCAATTGAAGGAGTGAAACGTCATGATTGACAGCTGCAACATAAGTCAAGCACAGGTTACAATCAGTTTATTATGACTTCATATCTGGCGAGTGGAAGGAAGCAGAGACTCGTCCTCCATCGTTATTTATAGTCTATAATCTGAACACGCTGGATGAAGTGGCCACGAGAGGTGAACTTATGGTTTTATAATTGTCAGAGAAGCTTTGAGCTGCTTTACATCGTAGATCCGAGTCCTCAGTGACTCTCTGGGTCCAGTGACGTTTGTTTGGTGTGAAGAGTCGTCCCACACTAAACAACAGAGGACACTTCTCCAATCACAATATTTTTGCAATGGTTAACTTCCAGTCTGTTATTTCCCAGCAGTGGAACCCACAGGTGATTACCGCAAACAAACACAAATGACCCGGTGGCTTGAGTGATAATAAGATGCTTTGATGCTGGAAACAAAACTCTTTGTTTCCAGGATAATAAGGGATGAAGTTGTTGTTGTTGTTGTTGTTGTTTTGGCATCAGTTGTCAGTCGGTTCTGTGCCGCGGCCTCTCGAGGCGCCGAGGAACCACACACAACCGGAGACTCTGTTGTTGTGTGTGTGTTGTGTGGAGCTGCGGTACACTTCCATGTGTCATTTTTGCTTTCTGTTCAGGGCAGACCTGGGAGGCAGGGATTCCCTGGATTGACGGGCCCAGATGGACTCAAGGTCAGAACCCACCAGTCTCTCACATCCGCCGCCAAAACCACTGAGATCCATAACTGAACATTCTCTCCCCGGTTCTCTTTTATGATAATACATCATCTGAATATGTGTAAATTAGATGTTAATCCTCCGTTACCACAGGGGAACGGGGCCTCCGAGCACATTTCCACTGATTTGAACTAAAAATGAAAGGCATGAATAAGTTTGTGATATGCTAATTGGCTGCTTTGCTGTAGGGCGAGACTGGGATAACTGGCGAGGTCGGAAAGCTTGGCGAGAGGGTAAAGGCTTTTCTCCCTCTTTCTGCTGATTTCTGTTTGATGCTAAGTGGGTGTCTATGTGTGTGTGTGTCAGTTTTGTTTGGGGGCCCCAAAGCTGAGCAGCACCATTATGGGAAATATAACTTCAGTAGAATTAATAAGAGTCGGTCATGACAGCGTGTTCCTTCTCCTTCAGGGACTGCCTGGTTTCATCGGGCCTGCTGGAGAGACGGGTATCGCCGGAGAAAAGGTTAGCACGGTTTCGATTTGTCAGAATCTGCTAGCGTCACGCCAAGTTTAATCTAATGAATCTCTGTGTGTCCATCCAGCGTGTGATCAGGGCTCAAATTAACTCTGTGACTGTTGCTTTTAATTCCTCAGGGGGATCGAGGGAACACGGGCACCCCTGGGCCGCCAGGGGAACGGGGGCCGATGGTAAGGAGTAAGTCTGGACCCCGTCTCTCGTACCATGGGGCGTTCAATTCTGCATACGTAAGGAAAGGGGGTGTGATATGTTAAGAGAGACTGTTTGAATATAAGTCGTCTGATACGGAGATTAATTCAAGGTCAGATACAAAAGAGCAAATTCATGATGTGTCGGAAAAATATAGATTTATCGTTTAAGTAATGTTGTGTCCGTCAGGGTCACACTGGAATACCTGGAGAGACTGGGCCGTGTGGAGCACAAGGCATCCCAGTAAGTTCACCAGTTCACTGTCCTCACAGCTTTATGGGAGATTACTGTTCAGATATATTGTCTACAGACTTTTTTGATAAATCATGTCGGAAAAACTGCTTGACTGGATTATGATTGAAAGTCGAGAGGCTGTTTTTTAATCATATTGTGTCTCTCTTTTAAGATAATAATAATATAATGACTAAAATACATTTTGTTTCTGATGAGGAGAGATATAACAGATTCAGAACTATTTTTAAATAATAAACCAGCCCTGAAAGCTTAGAAAAATGTATTATTAACTCAACATTTCATCTATAAACACATTGAAAAGCAGCTTTGACAGATGACCTTATAATAAAAAATAGTTTAATCTACTTTATCTATGACTTAGACACTGTATATCTCAGTTTGACTTAGTGAAACTCATATAATATTTCCTCCCTCACATTCAGGGGCCTCCTGGTTCAGGGGGATCCGTCGGCATCCGGGGGCCCAAAGGCATCAGGGCAAGTAACTGAAATCTGTGTTAAACGAATGATACGACACAACAGTTCACTCTACACCCAAATGTTTCAATCACAGCTTCAGCATTTAACTCCAGCGTCACAAAGCCACTGGCGTCGTGCCACCGATTTCATATTTGCAGAAGATCCCAGTGGAACAAATGGAAGAACTGTTTCTGTGTAAATGTGAATCCGACAGCAAATCGAAACAAACCATCAAAAACGACTTCTACACAGACATGACACGTGGAATCATGTTTTACTAAAGCAGAGGAATTAGAATATGCTAATGAGCTTGTCCCGACACGCTGCTCCAGAAACAGCCTGGAGTTTCAGGACGTGGAAACGTGTGTGTGTAGCTGTGTCTGCCATGAGCTCGGGATAATTCCACTGATTCCAGCGCAGCAGGATCATCGGACTGAATGAATAATTGATGTAACATGAATAAGCGGTGTAATTAAGGCTTTTCATTCTCTGGATTTGTTTAACACGGCTCTAATATTACAAGCAGTCTCAAATGCAATATTTAATAAGTGTAATGGCTGAAAATTACATCAAGGCTTTGGAAATTAGATTTTCAGACCTGGATGATTAAACACCATTCTCCTAATTACAAAAGTAATTCACAGTTGGGATAGAATAAAAAAACAGTGATAACCTTTTCTTGTGCACATTTATTTCAATTAAAGAAAAGTGACATTGCTTCCAAAAAGGTGGATTACAGCTTTATTCCTTAGGCAAACTCAAATGTGGTCCATGGGAAGTAGTAAAAGGAATATGTGTTATTCTTATTCCTTACTTTCTTTTGCTTTGTTTGTTTTAAGAAACACATATTACATGATGGACATTTACATTTTCAACCAAATTTTTAAAATGATGAAGCTAGAAGAAAGGACACTATAGGAGCATGAACCCTTGTTCAGGGTATTTTATCATGATGTACAGTCCCTCGTAAATAGCTGATCATCAAATTCACGGGGGTTCTGAAGAACAGAGATAATACGAGGAAGCCACATACAGAGATACAATAGCTTTTCTTCAGTAACAGTTATCAGTAAGGGCTTCCATAGGAAGGAGCTGTGTTCTGTTCTGGTTCTGCTCGGTTCACATAAGCAGCTGTCAGTCCTCTAATGTTTTCGGACAGAATATAGCTTGGTCCACTTTTTAAAAAGCTGAAGGATGATTCAGCTACCGGATTATTGTGACCTTTTCCTGGGGCTTCTTTACAATAACCCCAGTGTGCAGGCGGTGCTGCTCTGTGTGATGCTGGAGCAAAGTCCACACAGTGGGGATTGGGCACAGTGTTGGAGCTAAATCACAAATGCCAAGTATTTGCAAAAACCGCCACAATCTTCGATCGTGTCACAGCAGTACGGGTGAATGCAAAGTTCACTTGAAAACAGGGAGAACTGCCTCCCAGGCTCCACTGAGCGGAGATGACAGGAATGGAGATTGACTCGGCTAAATTCACTGACTAGATGGATTAAACAACCTTGGGTCTGTTAGAGGCCAGGTTCTCCAAAGCTGTTCATTAGTGCCAACTCACTGTACGTCTCTGTGCAGGGTCCAAGGGGTCCCGATGGCCCGGTGGGGGATACAGGCTCCGCAGGATTAAAGGTGAGCACATGGTGAAAAAAGTCACGGTTAATAAAAAAGCAAAATTTTGTGTCTAATTGTTGATAGTGTTACTTTTCCTGCCAAACTGCCTTCGAGCCTCGTCGGGCCCTAAGCCTCCTAATTGCACTCATCAAATATCTCCCATGCAAAGTGAGGATAAACAAAATGACTCAAGTTTTTCTTCACGGAGGGAAAAAAGAATCACGAGAACTTTTCAAAGCAGCTTTGTTCAGCAGTCTGTAATTATTAACTATTTTTAACATCTAAAGAATCTTCAGAGGACACTCGCTAACTTGCAAATCTTTACAGCGCAACGTTAAATCAAAGAGTCCTGAAATATTGATGTCGCCCGGTTGTGCTTCGCAGTCGGGAACAATTTAACTCTGGGGACTTTCGAAAGCTCGTTTTTTTTACTGATTTGGATGTTTTTTTTCCGTTGCAGGGCCCCGACGGTCCACCAGGAAAATTGGGACTCCCTGGAGAGATGGTAAGAAAAAATCAGGCGTCTTTACATTCCATTCAAAACTGTTATGACATTATTAGCAGCTTTAGTGGGGATTCTGGTTTGAGCACATTTGGTCATTCTCTCTCTGGGCTGCAGTAATAAGAATCTCGGATAAATGATGTCGAAACTTTTGTCCTAATGAGAGAAATTCCTCATTAGAGCAGTCGAGGAGAAACATTCTTGCAGTAAATTAGCTGCACGCTTGTTTTTTTCCCACAGTGCATCGTCGAGTAGGACAAACATCTATTAAAACGGCTATTAAAGAAAGAATAATTCTAAAATTCTAATTCTTTAATTCTATATTTTTGACGGACAGATGTTTGTGCATCCTCAGCTGGTTTGTGAACCTTCAGCATCATTCAGTTTTGCACAACAACCAATTATTGGAATCGAGAAGGGCCCTTGAGGTAGAGCTCACACCTCCACCAAGGCCACCGACCTATCTCCACACGTTAAAGGAAATACAAAATAACTACATAAATCATAAAAATAAATCCAATCATGTGAGGCTTGCCTGCATGAAGCCCAGTGGTTGGATGGATGGCTCCTCCTCCAGTGCATGTGTCGACACTGAACCCTGAGTCTCCCCTGGTGGCTGTTTGAAAAGCTGAATAGACTCCCTTAGTTTGGTAAATGGGTGAATGAGACTTTGGTACCTTAATACTAAAATAAACGCTATATTAATGCAGTCCATTTAAAATGTATGCCGATGATACCAGACTAGGACAGCACCATTAAAACCAGTCTGACTGAACTTCCTTCTTTGTTCTTGTGGTGTTGATGCAGGGGAAGCTCGGTGAGGCAGCAGAATCTGGGCCTCAGGGATTTCCAGTAAGTGACTGGGGCTAACACTGGTCTGTCTGGATTATTTGGGGTGAAGAAGACATTGTGGGGAACAGAGTTGTGTGGTTTCTGTTAGTGGGTGTTCAACATGTGTATGATTTCCAGCTGTGTGTGTGTTATAAACAACTGTATTATTTGTAGGGTATTCAAGGATACTCAGGGCCTCCAGGAGCCAAAGGATTTGCAGGAGAGCCTGTGAGTTGATGGTTTTGGTTCCATATTTGAAAATAAATGAAATTGTCCTTAGTTTTTTTCTCTATATCTGAAGCAGCTATGTACATTTTTGGAAGTTGCAGAACCCCAAAAGTGGATGTAGGCCAAAAATAGAGTCTCATCTATAACGGCCTTTGACTGCCCCGTCTTTTCCCCCTCGCACATAAACTCTGAATCTCCACTTTGACATCTTTTATTCAGTGAATCCTCAAAACCCACAGACCTGCTCGTCCTCATCCTTTTCATTTTTCCCCTTTTATAATGCCAGAGTTTCACAGACACAAGCTGAGAAGTAGAGTCTGAGACAATTTGATTTACACCTCCTCTTCCTGGAGCGGCAGCTGTATTGTGCCTCGATAACAGTCGGCCCATTTCCATCCCTTACACAAGCTCTGGCTCCGTGTTTTCAAAGCTCTTCGCCCTGCAGATTAACTTATCTCCACAAATCCACACTTTTCTGGCCGGTTCTTATTTCTTTCCATATTTGTCCCCCTTTTGCCGTCACTTTCAGAAGTGTTGTCCAAGTTTACAAAGTTCTCTTAACCCTCGTATTGATGCCTGTAATTCTGTCGCCGCAGGGGCCAGCAGGGCCACAGGGAACGATCGGGCCCCTGGGGGAGATGGGGCCGACGGTGAGTTGGATCAAACGGCCGCTGGCAGAGCTCCCACTGACTTTTACATTAGCGCTGAAAAGTAAAGGCTGTTTTCTGATAGGGTCCACCAGGGAAGGATGGAGAGAGAGGACCGCCTGGTGAAACTGGGGAGAAGGTGAAGAGGATAATATGATATGGAAATGTTTATTGATTGATCTGGTGGATGATAACATTACAACAATCTTTGCTGTAGTAAATAGTAATGGTGGATGAGGTGGTGGGCTCTCACTTCATGGAACCAGGTGTGTTTCAGTCCTGGGAGCAAGATCAGACATTTTGAAATATAGTTTGTAGATAAAAATATAATCCACCATCCAACTCTGAGGACAACAGACAATATTTGGGGGCTTCTGGTGTTCATCGTAAATTGTTTAGTTTGTTTAATCACACTTGTTGAACGTGTCTCCGCACAAAACACAAACACTGATACTTTTTATTTGGGTTTAAACTCCCCACATCATTTTGGCTAATCTCCATTAACAAGCCATCTGCATGCGAATGAAGATAAATGAAAAAGCCAAGAGCTGAATCATTAGCGTCAATTTGTTCGTCCTTTTTTGTTCTCTACACACACACAAACACACACACACACACACACTGTTCACCAGGAAGAAACCAAAGCTCAAACTTGTTTTGGTCACACTAGAAACAGAAACCAGACGAATCCGGTCTCACTGCCAGATTCGTTAAAAATCTGTTAATAGAGATTATCAAAGCCCAATCAGAAATCACAATCTCCAGATTTCGATTTGAAGTTGTAGCAAATAAAACTGAGAAAGCTTATTGTGCTCTGAGGTGGACGATCAAATTAGATTATTGTTGGGTTTTTTGTGTTCCCCTTTTTCTTTATCCAAGATGATGTTTTGGAACCTCCGGGTTTGGAGGTTCATACATAATTCAATACTCGTCTCTATTACTGAGGAGAAACTGGTCAAAACAAAAACCAAAGGCGTCACATCAGGAGACACATCAGTAACGTTGTGTTCCTTCTCCTGGCAGGGCTTCATCGGTCTGCATGGCAACATGGGAGAGCAGGGTCTGATTGGCCAGAGAGTGAGTATCCAGTGACTTTTAATATTCAATAATATTCAGAAGTAGACGAGTCACTAATTTGAACTAAGAGTTTTTCTATGTGCTTTATGCATGAAAGTGTTTTGCTTTGATTACTGTCCCTGTGTTGTGGAAACATGACGCAACCAGGGGCACTGGGAGAAGGGGCGCATTGGGAAGTGGAGCACCCCCTACTTACCCTCTGTCAGTGCCCCAAACTCTAACTGACAGTCCAATGTCCCTGGTTGCATCCATAATGTTTTTATAATGTGTCTATCAGGGAGAGCCAGGCATCGATGGGGAGGCTGGACCAAGTGGACCAGATGGAGCCAAGGCAAGTATCACAATAAAATAAACTGTGAATGAAAATTAGAGACATGCATCATCAGCCACAGCAAATAGTAATCACATTGTCACTGATTTCCACATTCATGTTTTTTCTCCCTGTCCTGAAGCTGTTAGTCTGTGAACCCCATGAACTGGTCTGTTTATTGCAGAGGCTCCTTCTCATTAGAGCTAGTTGTGTGTTGTTTGACCCCCTTTGCACAGTTGGAGCTGCATTGTGCAGACGCTTAGTTGAAAACAGATAGAGCGGCTATTTTAAGAGCTCTACTGTCTGGCAAGGATTGTGACACAACACAAAGAGAAACAAAGAAAGAACAAAAAGCAGATCGGCTGGTCGGAGCCAAACTGCTGGAAGGACGGCCACAAACAGCCGGAGCCACAAGCAGCCATGGGCTTGGAGACGGTGGTCCAATGTGAGCGAGGAGGACAGGGGGGATTAGAACAGAATCAACCTGATGAGTGTTCGTCTCTGTCCTGGACGCAGTGTTTTCTCTTAGTCAGGAGAGTAAACTTCTCAGAGGGGTTCTTGGCCTGAGTGAACAGCTCCTGCTTGGAAAACACAGCCGTTCCCGGATGGAGAGATTTAACAGCTTTGACTGTGAAGTATTAGCAGAATGGAAATTCATAGTTGTGTTCGTCTGTGAAATCTGAAATTCAACAGAGAAATCGATAGACAAAGTAAGGACGTTTATAATGTTTGACAATGAATGTTTTAAATAAACTCAAACTGCTGCTTTACAGTCTTGAACACGTTGTTTGGAGATGTGATCATATTTAGTGTTTATCAAGGAGAACCAATTTTAAAAAAAGCACTACAGAGCTTTAGGAAACAAAGTGAAACATTATTCTATAAACATATTTAACTTTATCATTCCTCATCCATTTCTTACACTAAATAACTCTTTGTGCCGGATTGGTATATTCATTTTTGTATTTTTCATATATACAAATAAGTCGACCATTAGCCAACATGAATGGTGAAGTGAATCATGTGATGTAGTTTAAAGTTACAGACTGATGTGTCCCTGCCTGAGCCGTCACTGTATCAACTGCAGCTAACTCAGAAGACTTTAATATAGAGCTCACATCTCTCCTGTCCAGGCTTCCTGTCACCGGTGACCTTTGTACACTGGATAAAATTAAAGATGTTGTATACAACGTGCAACGCCTTTCAAAATCCACCTCCTACGCAGTTGTACACTGACCTTTTAACTCATAGACTTGTTCTGCTGTTCTCAGGGTGAAAAGGGGGAAGCTGGTCCGGAGGGGGCCACAGGTGAGCGGGGTGAAATTGGCCTGAAAGGAAAGGAAGGACCTCCTGGGCCCCCTGGACTGCTGGGTGTGAGGGTGAGTGTCTCATCAGCTCAATCCGAATTTCTTTCAATTCCTGTGAATAGGCGGCTCTTTCTGTCCACTTACAGCTCCCGTTCAATTTTCTTTCCCAGGGTCAGGAGGGGAAACCCGGCACATTCGGTGAACGAGGAAAACCAGGACAAAAGGTTTGTCAGTTCACTTGCTCAAGGCTAAAATGCACGTTTTCCTTCTCGGAGGCCTGTGAGTTTGTTCTCCTGTAGGAGGAGTTCAATAGTTCTCTGATCTAGCGGTAAACACCGAGGTCAGCAACCTCCTTAAGTTCGACGATGCAGGAGCTCGTCAGGTCTTTCAGTATTAAATGTCTGAAATTGTCAAACAACACACACACACACACACACACACAGCTGTTCAGGGAAGCTCTGTAGATTCACTGCATACCTGCTCATTGACGGCCTCTCTCCAGGGGAGCAAGGGTCACCAAGGTCACCTGGGAGAGAGCGGGCTAATCGGTGAGCACGGAGGAATGGGGTTTCCTGGACAGAAGGGAGCAAGAGGCACCATCGGACCTGTGGTGAGTTCTCAACCTGCGGATTGAAGCACTTAATTGGTTGTGTGGCGGATGTGGACTAAATATATGTGTATGATTTCCCAAGGGTGCACCGGGGAGAATGGGCCAACATGGAATCCCGGGCCTATCAGGTTACGAGGTGAGCAATTCATCTCAGTGGTGGAGTGATAGGTCTCCTTGAAGGATGTTATGAGGGAACTTCCAAAGAGCTGCTGCTGTCAAATCAAAAATGTTGAAAACTGTGACAAAGGCCCATGAACTCGATCTATGAATCCTCCTTTTTCTGTTTCTATTTAATATAACTTTCTATTATTCATTGTAAAGTAGATAATGTTTGGTCCATCCTCTGATAAAGAATAAACCGTCATTTTGTGGGTGAACTGGCAAAACTAGTCTGATGCTACTGTGCTGCAAGTTGATGTTCAGGTTTGCTGTCTGTTCTAAAACTGGTTTATATGTTGTTACTCTGACTTCCTGTGTTAGGACCTAATATTTGCACATTTAATACTAAAGTAGAATCATATTGTTAATTGACGTGATGTGAAGGTTACGGTTCTAAAATAAGATTCAGTCACTAACTCTTTTCCTTGTCACAGGGTCACATGGGACCACAGGGCCCATTGGGACCTCCTGGGCCCAAAGGTGAAAAGGTACATTCACTAACGTATTTGCTGTTCCTAATGGCTGTCTGCACTAGAGGAGCTCCAGGGGCCTGTAATGGCTGCATTATTTAACATGCAGCCCATTGCCTTTAACTACATGGTCAGTTTGTTTGATGCATGGAAACTTCAGCCGTGTCCCTAATTAGTGCTTCCTCTGTCCGTCCTGTTGTCCTTGCAGGATTCCTCAACTCCTCCCTAATTTGATCGATGATGAACTAGGACACATCCAATTAACTAAGCGCTGTCAAATGTATATAATTAGCCGAGCACCTGGACTCCCCTGCTCATTATTTTGGGGATATTAGAACCATAATTTGTGTTTATTTGACAGGAGCAGCACACGATAGAACACACTGCACCAGAGTTTAGCGGGACGCTAATTTGCATTTTTTTTAAGTCCCTGGGCAGAAGCCATCTGGACGCGGCTGCTTGTTGTATCCTCTTTGCCAATATCCTCAAAACGATGGCTGCGCCTGCTTTATAATTAAATCAATATCACGCTATTATACGGGTAATTACAAAATGTATGATTTTCAATTGAGAGCCAGGTAGCCCTGACGCTGCACCACGCTGCAGATGAGAACAGAGCCCTATCACAGTTCTGTTAAATAAAACCATTTCCACAATCGTCCCCCGTGTGAGTGTCAGTTTTGCTCGTCTCCTGGACGTTGATAACCGGCCTCCTGCTCTCAGATGCCTCCAGGCCTTGGTTTAATCTGACACATGCACAACACATGACTAATAAAATCATACACACATTTGTGGCTTTTGGTTAATGAATTCCATCAAGACACTGGAACAGACACTGGCACCATTATGGGAAACGGGATCTTTGTGGGTAATAGCACATGCAATGATTTGCAGTTCATGCAAAAAAAACAGTGGACGATTGTTATACATTGATTTTGCACAGAACACTGGGTTTTTGGGGGAAATGCCATTGATTGTGGTTGTTTGTGTGTCCCTGTGTTGCTTGTTCAGGGCGAACAGGGGGACGACAGTAAGGTAGAAGGTCCTGCAGGTCCCCAAGGTGACAGAGTGAGTTTCTCACATGGAAGTGTGTTGTGTTGTGTTGTCTGTTAGCGGTGTTCTGGATCGTTTCATTGATTTGTTTCTATGTGAATCCAGGGTCCTCCTGGAGACCGAGGGGAGAGAGGAGAGCCAGGTGACCCGGGACACATTGTAAGTGAAATAAAAAAAATTCATTGTTCCGATTGCATTTGTATGAAGGTATATAGTCATGAGAAGTAATGTTCTATACACTGAACTGCAGAAATGTTCTTCTTCTAGGGTCAACTAGGTTTTGATGGAAAGAGAGGTGAAGCTGGTGCCACCGGGCTTCCTGTAAGTTTCCAATTTATTTTTCTAGAATTGTAAAACTCAGTTCGACTGTCCAACACGATCCAAATCAAACACTAACGATCGTTTCAGGGACATCCTGGGCCAAAGGGAAGACCAGGAATGAAAGGATCCAAAGGTGATCAAGTAAGGACGTAAATAAAAGTGGCATGATTGTGTTTGTCTTATTTGATTTTACTTTCTGCCATGCAACCATGTCATGAACTGTGCAACATGAACTCTTTACACTCCAGGGTAAGAAAGGAAAATCGGGGACAACAGGCGCAGCTGGGACCAGAGGACCACCAGTGAGTTGGAGGCGTTTTACTCAGACCTAACTGTCTTGAGGAGGATTTGTGACATTCGACTAAATAAACTAAATCTGTTGTGACTTGAACTCACAGTCAAACGATGTGTAACTATGTGTATATATATATATAAACACTTTTGATTGTCTGTCACAAGGGTCCAGTGGGTCCTCCTGGCCCACGGGGAGTGGTGGGCAGGGTGGGCCTCGAGGGGCCGCCTGGAATAGATGGACTGCCTGGTGGAGATGGAGGTAAAGGAGTCAAGGTGAGCACAGATCAGAGCACTTATTGTTTTGCTAAAATAAATGAATATCAGGTCTGATTATTGCTTTTTTTTGTCGGAAGGGGGAGCAAGGAGAAGATGGAGAAGTGGGCTTACCTGGAAAACCTGGGCTGCAGGGGGAAAGTGGTGTGACAGGGCTTCCAGGAAGTCAAGGCTCCTTCGGACCAAAGGTGAGAGTGATGCAGGAGAAGCTGCAACTTCTTAAGTTTTCACCTTATTCACAAAGAGTTTAATCTTAAATTATTGCAGAAAGCTTTTTTGTTTCCTCCAAAGATTACAAAGCAGGTTTATCGACAGTATCGAGTGGACATTGTCGGCGCAGCTTTAATAAAGCAGCATCACCGGGCCAAGGCTACCTCTCCTGGCAACAGAATGCTGCTCTTATATTTGGAGCATTTTCTGAGCTCTAATGCCAACGTCTGCACAAAGACTTTACACAGTGTCTCAAAGGACCGAATACTCTCTGCAATGATTTGGGGAGTTCGTGCTGCAAAGACGCAATGAGGTGGCACAATCTTGATTTGAATGGCCTCAACAATATCATATAAAATGTTCATATTCACGACTGTAACAAACACAAGGGCTTTATTTATTGGAGCTGTGGTAAAAGGCAGTTTTCACCTCACAGCCTGTGGGTGAGGGGATAATGTTGCATTATGTGTTGGTGATTTATGTGCATAGATAAACTGAATGTGGACATTTTTTAGTTTTCTACATCATTAGGGGCACATGAGTAATGTAGGGTTCTAGGCCCAGGACTATATCCAGGTTCCACTCCTGGCTTTGTGCTTCCTAACTGGTCTGAACTAAATGCAGTGCCCGTTGATGGAAACCAGTGAACGATTGTAAGCTTTTTATTGTGGTTTAGTTCAAACACTCAATACAAGTATTCACAACGCAGGACTATAAACAATGCTGGAAAAAATTAAAGCAAGAAGTCTGAGAAAATGCAGCATAATCCTCATCATCAGCAGTAGAAGGCAAAAACATGGCTGCCCTAAATACAATATGCAAAACCAAACCAAGGCACTAGAGTGAACTATCAAAAAGCTTGATGCGTCATAATCCTGTGAGCAAAGAAGCCAGAATCCAAAGCCGTGATCTGCAGGAGGTTTTGTAACGAGATGTGAGGATTGTGCTTTCAGTGTGTTTGTGTGTTCTCCAGGGTGAGAGGGGTCTCCCAGGTCAAACTGGTCCGTCTGGGAAAAGAGGCTCGATCGGTGGGATGGGACTTCCAGGAAAACAAGCAGACCTGGGACCTCGAGGGCAACCAGTGAGCACTGACTTGTGAAATGAATTTACTGCAGCTCCTTCCCATGTCCGGTCCTTGTGCAGTGATGGAGGTTGTCATACTTTCCCTTCTCTGTGCATCAGGGGGATAACGGTGAACAAGGATTTCCAGGCGTGTTCGGTCTCTTTGGGCCAAAGGTACGATCCCATCAAGTTCCCCTCACAGAATGATTACCTCCCGTCAGTCAGAGCTTTAAAGCCATGAACTGCAAGCTCTTAACCCCCGAGGTCAGAAATCTTTTAATGTCTGGGTTTAACTTTAGTTTAAGTACTTTTGTGTGAAGTTTAAATGCTTTAAATTGTCTGGGGGTACATGACATTAACTCAAAATGGTATGAAAGCTGTTAGATATTCCGGTATTAATGTAACATGCCGCAGGATAACATCTGCTGCACCATAACTCCGCTTCACTCACTGAGCTGCGGCTCTGTAGATTATTAGCAGCTGAAGAAACAAAGCGGGCTTCACTCGAGTCCCACTCTCTATTCAAAACCCTGAGAGTGACGTTGGATATTTTCCCACAGTGGGAGTTGGAACAGCAGTGTGAAGCAGATGAGCTTTAGTGTTCAGCGCTTGGTATATAAGTCTCGATTCAGGAGCAATGGGTTTAAGGTGAAGGCAGAAATAAAGGACTGGGAGGGATTTCAGGCTTTAAAGTTTAAAATCCAATGATTCATCTGAATTTTGGAATCTTTAAATTGCTTAAACACTTTGACAGTTCTGTAAATGTATCATGACGTTAATGTCACTTTTATTGAATTTCATTAAGTACAAAATTAAATCAACATGGGTCTTCAAACCAACATGGACAAGAAAGAGGTCTTAACTTATCTTCATAAAGTTTCTTCAAAGGCCTTTAAAGTACATTGTTAAACCCTGAAAGCATTGACCTCACTTTAAATTAAAATAGTTTATGCTCGTTTGCTAAAAACAAAACTCTCCTCTCCTTCAGAACTACTTCATTTATCGAACATAGGCCGTTGTTGCTTGTGGAACTATGATGGCAAACGCTTTCAGTTTTACAGCTGCAGTTGCTGAGATTAAACTTGGAGCACATGTTCCATTAAGCAGTTGGTGAAGTGTTTCTATGCAAATATTACATCACAAAGAAAACACATTTGTGTTCTACTGTGAACGTTTCTGTTTTGTTTGCCCGGTTGCACAAAGACGAAACTTATGGAGCCATAAACTATATGAAAACATCTGTGACGCCGTTGCACGCATTTGTGAAACGAGCGCTTGGAAGCGTGTGTTTGGACGTATCGCTCCGTGGAGCAGGGGAACCTGAGTGGTAATCCCCACCTGAGGGTAATAGACCGAGTCTGTGGTTAGAAAAGCAAACACGACCCCGAGCGCGCCTCTTCTCTAAGCTTTGAATATACATCGAGTAACTTTAATTAGCCAAGTGAAATGAGAAATTTGTTTTATATTATGCTGCAACTGTAAGTCAATTAAAGTAAATCCACAGAAAATCTGGAAGCACTTGGATTTCTAATTCTGAGCCAAAATCCTAAATATTTACAGGTTTCCAGTTTCCAATATGTGAGGTTTTTTGGGTATTTCCTGGTGAGATGTTTCACACACTAGACACTGAAGTAAATAATGGTGACATTTTGTTTTTATTAATGATAGAAATATGAACTTGTTGCCTCAATAGTCTTATTTACAGTGGGATAAGTCCACAAACTCCTCAGAGATAAAAAAAAATACATTTATTCTTGTGGGAAAACACTTTGATTGACACCTGTCAAAGCGTTGTATACTAACAGCATACTATGACAGTATATGTCACATGTCGTAGGTTATTAATATGTAGGTAAGGGATTGGGAAATCATTTTTCTTAATTCACCAGCTAGTGACCATTTTTTGGAACTGCAGCTTAAGACATTTCAGTAGCTGCCATTTGAAGAGAAATCTAGGCCCAAAAAAGTTCACTGGTTATTTCAAATCAAAATCAAATCAAATCAAATCAAAGTTTATTGTCACATGCAGAAATTTTTGTGACATGGCAGGCAACTTCTACGCAGTAGACGACTTTACAACATATAACATAATATCGTAACAAATAACATATAACACAGTCAAGTGAATATTAAATTAAGTAATATGAATATATGTATAACATATAACATAGTCAATTTAATATTAATTAATTAATATATTTAATACTGGTTTGAAATTTCACTGAATATATAATGGAAGTAAAGTCAATGCGGAAGTGCCTTGGTTGGGGCATGGATACAGTGTGATTGACAGCTAGTACCCGTCCAATGGGTGTAGGGGGCAGGTGTAGGTGAGCGTGACCTTAAGCTCTCAGTCAGGCTCCACCCCATATGGTTTCTTCTGGTTTCACAAAACAAGATGGCCTCCGTGAAGTGGCAGTTCTCAAACCAATAGATGACATCACTGGTTTAACCTTTGATTTACAATAACTTACAGAATAATAAAACAAACCCTTGTGCTTCCAGGGACCTCCAGGAGACATGGGCCCAGCAGGGATACAGGGCCCCAGAGGACCACGTGGTTTGAAGGTAAGATGAAGATGAACGTTCCTCAGGTGACATCTATCTCTGCTGCGTTTCATCCGAACTCTCACAAACTCCAGAGCCGCCATGAAATATAAGCACGGCTCCGTCAGATGCTCCATCACATGTGTCCTCAGTCACTAACATGCCACTGCTTTCCAGGGTATGGAGGGAGCTCTGGGTCCCGTTGGCATCATTGGCCCCGGCGGTCATCCTGTATGTACCTCGTATTTCATCCTCTCTGCCGAGCTTTATGCCAGTTCCCTCTGCTTTTTCGGCAGTGATGGAGTGATCCTGTGTCTCCTTTCTCTCCATCAGGGACCCCAGGGTGACAAAGGAAGTCGGGGGGAGACGGTGTGTGCTGCTGTTTTTTGATGAATCCCTTTCTGTCTGTACTGTGAGAACAGGATAGGATACTTAGTATGGAGGCGGCGCACCGCTCGGCCCGCTTTGCCTTCAGCACTTTTCATTTCCTGTTGTACTCCACTGTTTGTTGTTACACTCGCAGTGACACTTAGATGCTGTGGATTCCTGTCAGGGTGATAAATGTTGGGTGCATGCTCATCTCCAGCATTTTTTAAAGAGGTTGGTTGAGTGCTGGTGCACGGGGCATAATTCACAAGCTCTAAAGCTGAAATGCCAACACACACACACACACACAGGAGTGCAGGCTTGCCAAGATGCAAAAGTGCAATTCAATAGCAATGGAACACATGGTATTGAATCTGTAGCAGGAAGATGACATTGCGCTGTGCATGATAGAATAATATCACATCTGCTTTCAGACTCCTTCTTTTATTGTGGAATTGTCCGCTTCGGAATATTGATTTGATTTTTCTTTGGTTTCCATCAGGGGCTGCAGGGACCAAGGGTGAGTAGTTATTCACCTCTTGTAGCTTAGTCACAGTTCTCTCTCTCAGGCCTGTGGTCGAGTCAGGCTGAGAGCAACAGAATGAATCACTTGATCACCTTCTCATCTTGTGAATTTTTCAGGGGTCTTCGGGTCCTCGTGGACCACCAGGACCACCGGTGAGTTCCTCATTACCCGTGGTTTTGAGTGTTGCTTTTTGATTGGTTTGTCAGCAGGAGTACTCAGAAACTGTTTATTTTTCCAGAACAAAAAAAGACGGATCTAGAGTCAGAACATAAAATCAAAAATTATCCTTTCACTTTGTGCATCCTGAATCCAACTTGAAATTGAATTAGCTGCTTATAAGATCAGGGACAGAATATAAAACAGTGTTCTCCCTTTGTCCTCTAGGGTC
This sequence comes from Pseudopleuronectes americanus, assembly GCA_038501795.1. Taxonomy (NCBI): domain Eukaryota; kingdom Metazoa; phylum Chordata; class Actinopteri; order Pleuronectiformes; family Pleuronectidae; genus Pseudopleuronectes; species Pseudopleuronectes americanus. The sequence goes on along the minus strand of CM076718.1, from coordinate 3,133,242 downwards.
TTCCCAGTTCTACCCTTTCACTTGTGAGTATTTTTCTCTTCATTGCCACTTCAGGGTTTTTCTGACGGGGGAACAGGGACACGTAGAAATGATCTGTGCAGCTGTGGTTAACTTGTTGTCTCGCTGTCTTCTTCCTCGGTAGAGAAATGAGGCTCTTGGTGCCGCCTTTCAAGTCATCATCGATTCCCACACTGCTCTGAGGCAAGAGGTCAGTTTTAAAAGGGAAATAAAGCTCATTGAAAAGATTCATGTTTGACTGCTCTGTTCCAGAATATTATAACTCATTATGGGGCATGGAATCATGCAGAAGAACGGAGATATACTTTCTTTCTAACCACCGTGACTAAACTGTAAATATATCTCCAGCCCCAGGAGGAACAAACTAATATGGTAAAAAGAAAAGTGATAAGAAACATATTTTTGCTGCAGCCCTTTCAGAACATGGACCAGCCCATGTTGGACCAGGGCACCGAGATCTTCAAGACCCTGCAGCATCTGAGCACTCTGATCCAGAGTTTGAAGAACCCGCTGGGAACCCACGCCAATCCGGCCCGGATCTGCAGAGACCTCTACAACTGTGAACACAGGATGTACGACGGTGAGGAGACGTTTCAAACCGCTCCATCACTCCCATGCAGATATTCAATGTGTTTTGATTGATAAGAGACATTTCTTCCTCCTCCTTCTCCTCCTCATCTTTGACAGGCACGTACTGGGTCGACCCAAACCTCGGCTGCACTGCGGACACCGTGGAGGTGACATGCAACTTCACCGCTGGAGGACAAACCTGCCTGAAGCCCGTCACAGTATCCAAGGTTTGCCTCTCACAGATAAAACAGCTCCAATCAAATTTAAACACGTATCACTTAGACAGAGACGGGATCACTTCGGGAGAATTCTGTGCAGACAGAGGATGAATATTAAATCCACGAGCGCTCATGTCCTCGAGGGATAACGCTTTCCTCATGTTGTCTTCGAATATCTCCAGAAGTAGAGGAGCCCAGAGTTTGAGATTGGCTGTGGGACTGTCTATGTAATGCCCTCGATGTGATAAATAAAGGAGCACAGCTGCTCATTTTCTGGCTCCGTACAATAAACACCGGCTCTATTCGGACGGATAAATCCTTCAGTGGATCTTAAGGAGTCAGATTGAATCTTTCGATTTGGCCGAGTCATCATCACAACGACACACACACACAGTTGGCAAGTGAACCTGTAGAATCTGAGGCTTTCTTCCATCCTTTCATTCGTTTGATTTGGAGTTATATAAAAAGAAAAGAAAATATAATACCCTGACCAATTCCTGTATTAACAGCAAATCAAATAATGCAGAAAGACACTGACAATCAAAGACACAATCTGTGATCCAGATGCAGTTTATAACAGAATTGGAATGATGTGCTCAAGTTGACTAACACTTGACAACTAAATCCATTTAGTAATGTTTATATTATGAAAGCTTGTGATCAAACATATTAAAAACAGGCCTATTTTAAATGTATAAACAATTTTTTAACATTCCTTGACACACTGGAGCTCAGGATGAGACACTTGATTGAAACGCGATATGTAATCATACACCATATGAGCCAAAGAATTGGGACACACCTCTTAATCATCGACTTCAGGTGTTTCAGTCCCATCGGTTGGACTCAGCCCCTTAAATTCCAGAGAAGGAAATATCTTACTGCTTCATCTCACCAAGATATTTTGGAAACTTCTATGCTTCCAACTTAATGGGAACAGTTTTGGGGGGAAGGAGCTCTGCCCCAGTGCACAGAGTCATGGTTGGTTGAGTCTGGTGTGGGAGAACTTGACAAGGAGCCCTGACCTCAACCCCATCAAACACCTGTGGGATGAACTAGAACGGAGAGGGCGAGCCGGGTCCTCTCGTCCACCTTCAGCGTCTGACCTCACAAACCCTCGTCTGGATGAATGGAAGAAACTTTCCACAGACACACTTCAGAATCTTGTGGAAAAGCCGAACCAGAAGAGTGGAAGCAGGGGAGCAAATCCATATTAGGAAGAGGAATAAGAATTAGAAGAATAAGAGGTTTCTTTGTGAGTCCTGCAAGGGGATATTAAGGCCTCTGAATTTACAATGGGATGTCATACGTGTGTCCCAATACCTTTGTCCATAAACTGTATTTTGGTATAGATTCCAAAACAAACCTGACAGGCCTGCATTCTAAATTACATCCACACACACGATGTGCAGTTTCTGAGATTAAATAATGAAACTCACCTCCCTCTCAGCTGGAGATGGGAGTGGGTCGTATCCAGATGAACTTCATCCACCTCCTGAGCACTGAGGCCGTGCAGCACATCACCGTCCACTGTCTCAACACAGCGGTGTGGGCAGCAGGTCCCTCCCTGCAGCCTTCCACCAGGGCCGTGAGCTTCAAGGCCTGGACCGGAGAGAGGATTCGAGCGGGGGACCTCCTGGAGCCGCTCATCCCCATCGATGACTGCTGGGTACGAACCGTTACATGATCAGAAACCTGCTGACTCAGCGCTTTAGAGAGAACCGACCCTTTGAATGCCATCTTTCACATTATCGCAGCACATGACACGATGCCTCCTTCACTTTCAGATCAAAGATGGACGCTGGCATCAGACCCACTTCATCTTCCAGACCCAGGACCCAAACCTGCTCCCCATAGTGGATGTGCAGGATCTACCAACGGCAGAACCTGGCGCACGCTATCACCTCGAGGTCGGACCTGTGTGCTTCTTATAGGGCCCTGTGGAGCGGGTCAGGACTACTCCTTAAAGGAGGGACTGCATGGGGGGGCTACGCCTCCTTCAGACCTCCGTCTTCTCTCTACCAAACATGCTCGGACTGCAGCCACAGGAGTCGGCACCGGAGAGAGAGAGGCAGCCCGTTGGAAATGTAGAGCTGAGACTCGAGGCGCTGATCAGCCTATGGAAAACAATAATAAGCTTCTTCTTCAGAGACTTGAAAGATCTGAATGCCCCTGTTTTTGGAAGTAATATCTGTACAGAAATAAGGAACGGTCACATCAGCAATTGCGATAATTCTTATTTTTAATATTAGGATATTATTTATACATGTATATGTACTGTATATTGTAATATAACGTGCAATAGCTATTGTTTTCCGCAGCCTCTGGGCGTATACAGCATCCACTCACTCATTCAGGTAAACAGTGTGCCGCACATACACACACAGACACACACACACAGGCACATGCTGCCACCAGGTATGTCTTTTTGAGCCTTCACTAGCTGTCCAGTGCTGAGAGACGTTTTCACACAAACAGCTGCTGGGGGGGGCTCTCCGTGTTAAGGTAGGGGCTGTGTGGGTTTCCACAGTGTGTTAAGATGCTACCTCGTACCGCACCTCACAACGCAGTGGGTGAAACATGGTGCTGCAACGTCGACACGCTCCGTCAGCTCCCAGTGAAGTCTGTGCTTCACGATAAAAAGGGAAGATTGTAAAACACACACACACACTCACATTACAAAGTCATTAAATTATCTTTTCATGGTTTTCTTACATTTTCAGTACTTTTTGATTTGTTACGAGTCTGACACTTTGAATACAGTTGTTTTTCTGATTGTTCGAATGTTAATGTACAACTATGCAACTTGTATAATCCACAGGGGAGTCTATTTAAAATCTGATTCAAATCCAGATATCAAGGCCGTGTTATGAAGCACATCTTCAGTCATTTGGAGCTTTAAATATTCTTCAGTCTGTTTGAGGGACTTTGCTTTTGTCAATGTCACAGTCCTGGACAATCAGCAACTGAACTTAATTAACTGTTGGTTCATTTGTGCAGCAGTTGTCGCTCGTCTCAGCCGTCTATGTCACACTCAGAGGATTTCTCACAATACACAACAATAAACTACCACAACTCATGAGCTCACAGGTCTGTACAGACATTTAATGCTGTGTGAATGAAGTCTAATGAAAAAGGTAATTTAATAAATGTTCTGAAACCTTTGTTGAGAAACAGCTTTCAGGTTTTTTTCCCTCTCTCTCTCATCATTGAACATTTCATAGCGAAAAAGCTAAATGCATTTAAACTGCCTAATTGGAAAAGTACATTTTCACCTCCTTCTGTTCACTTCACACCTGGAACTGTCAACGTCCTGACAGCTTGTGCCGTTGTAAACACAGAGAGAAATGGAGTCCTTGAAGTAACGCCTCGTTGTTTGTTTCCCTCTCCGCAACATTTCTCCTTGGTTTACTTTAAGTGGCAACGCGGCGAATTCTGTCAACCACAGTGTCGTTGGATACAAAGACGCAGAGACTTTGTGAGTTTTAAAGTTTTATATTAGCAGAACCGCTCTGTGTTAAATTGCACAGCCTCATCTCGGGCACATGGCGTGGCGACCGCCGTCCACAGGTAGGTTGACTCCGGTGATGAAGCTGGAGGCGTCAGACGCCAGGAAGGCGATGCTCTGGGCCACTTCCTCCACCTCGCCGGGTCGACCCAGGGCGTGGGTCTGTTTGCACTTGTCGAGAAACTGGCGGCGAAAAAACACATATTTAGCATTTTATTATTTTAGAGTTATTTGCTTCTAGACAGAAGAGGAAAAAGAAACACATCACAACCGACTAGTGTCACGTTACCTGAGCGTACTGCTCCTCATCCAGTCCTGCTCTCTTGTGGACATCTGTGATAATCACACCAGGGCTGAGGAGATAAAAACAAAGATAGACCTTTAGCCTTTAGCCTCACAAGTCCAAAACACTGAATGCTAAGGTGCACCACTGAAACCATGTCCCCAACATCTGCTGGTGGCCGCTAACACCAGCTAACATCTACTGGTAGTTGGTAACTTAAATTGTGCAGAAGAACTTAGAGGGGTTATTCAACATCTTGTGCTATATTCTAAATAAATAAACAATATATATAGTACAACAGAAATGCTCAATTTCAACAGAGAAAACTGATTTTTAAATCTGCATCACAGATAGCATGTGAGCAATGACTGAAAGCTAAGGAGGAAGAAAATATTGAATATTAAGAAGGTTCACGTACCACACAGAGTTCACTCGGACTTGCTTTGAAGCCAGCTCTGAAACAAAAAGCAGTCCTGTGATTTCCTGTGAACCTTTTGAACATGAGCTTGAACAGTGATGAACACAAAAGACTCTGGTGTCTCACCCAGTGCTATACAGCGTGTGAACTGGTCGATGGCCGACTTGGACATGCAGTAGGCCAACACACCCAGGGAAACTGCAGGGAGACACACATATGTCACAGGTCTCAAAGAGGCTTGAGGATAGATAAAGAGCAAGTGGGGGGTTGGAAACCTCTGGACCAGCTGCTCAACACTCACTGATCTCTGTCCATTGACGCTGGACACGTTGACGATGGAGCCTTTGGTCTTAATCAGGTGAGGGACACACAGCTGAGTCAGATGGTAGACAGATCTGAGAATGAGACAGGGCATAGAGGGGATGTTTCAAAAGTGAATATTCGTACATATTAAATATCAGTTTTTGTCTTCTTGTGACTTTCAAGGACAATTATATCCTAACATCTGTTATTGGACTCATCAGTGTGATAAAATACTCTATATATAAAGCTGGACAACACATCTCTACTTCCTGTCACTGTCAAGATGTGAAGCCTAAAGTATCACAGATAAAAACGCTGCCATGTGCTCACTGTCATTATAACATTTCATCCCCGTTAAATAAGTTATCAAAACATACTGGAAAAAAATAAATATCAACATATATCACTGTGATAAGAACGACCAGAAATGACACAGAAACATTTAATTGAAATTTACTTTAACTCATGGTCCATGTCCCAGGTGCTAACATGGAGGAGGCAGGGTTTATGACCTATACTGCAGCCAGCCACCAGGTGGCCATCAAGACACTTTATTTTTACTTTAACGTCAAAGCCATCTTTATATATATATAATTATATATATATATCTGTGTGATAACAGCACTATTGCAGCTCCAAATCAAAGTTTGTTTGGATTATGTGAATTGGCCAAATGTTCCTTTGTATTTACATGATGTTTATATATGTGGGGAGAAAAACTTTTATATGGGTAGTAGTAAATTTATTTTATCCATTACATATATTTACGGGCCTTTTGTATTTTTTCTCATCTAACCAGAGAAGACTGAAGTGAGAGAGTCGGGGGATGATGTGAACCGGCTGCTCGAGGCGCATGAGCCCATTTGGTATAAAACCAAATCACTATCACACTTTCAGTCGCGCCCCCGACACCTTCATGCACATACACACTGTGTAGTAGAGGATCCACACTCATGGATCACACGTCATTCACACACTGTCACAGCATGATAGTAACACTGTATGAATGTGTGTGTGTGAATGAGGCTTGTGGTGTAAAGTGCTTTAAATGAGCATTGAAGAAATGTGCCATATAAATGCAATTCACTTGCTGAGCTCACAGGCCTCGGTCCCTGCCTCGGCCCTCTCAGGTTGTCAGGTCCCTGACATCCCACCTGACGTTGATGTTCATGACTCGGTCGTACTGGGCCAGGTCCGACGTCTCGATGCCGCCCATGGCCAGGATACCGGCGCTGTTCACCAGGACGTCCAGGCGGCCGAAGTGAGCGATGGTCTGCTCCACCGTCTTCTTCACCGTCTCCTCGTCCGTCAGGTCTCCGGGAACGAGCAGAGGCTGCACAGCAAGGAGCCGCAAAAACAATCAGGAGGTGGTCATTTATTTATTAAAAGGTTTTCATGCAGATACTGAACTAATCACTGTGTGTTTGTATGGTTTGAAATGCAATTGTATGTTTAATAAACTTAATAAACAGAGCACTTTTTGGATGAAGAGCCTTTTAGGAAGGGACTTAAAAGACAGCGCTGCCTCTGTGAGCCTGATTTCCTCTGGCAGCTCATTCCAGAGCTTCAGGGTCTAAAGCCTGTGTCCCTTTGAATTGTTTAGCCTGGACTCTGGAACAGTGAGGAGGCCTCTGCCCCGAGGATCTCAACCACACTGAGGTTCATATGGGATCAGAAAGTCTAACATTCGGTCATAGGAGCCAGAACAGGGGGAGGCCTTGAAGGTAAATCAATAATATCTCACAAATCAATCCTAAAACAAACAGGGATCCGATGAAAAAATAAAGAAATCAGACATGTTAAGGGGTCTGATATTTATTAGTGTGTGCAATTTGGTGCAGATCCAAACTCCATTCAAATAATGGATAAACTGTAAAAAAATTATTTCTTCTGCTGCACCAAAAACTACATTAAACAATACCTTGACTCAAACTGTGTCAACATGTGGGTTCTCTACTCAAATATTGAGTCTTGTGCCTGAACGTCATGTCAGATTCAACAAAGGCTTCTATCTTCAGAAAGTGTGTAAATGAAGTGCGATCATGATGAACATGTGCGTATTTGAGTGGGTGTGCACAACGATAATGAATTAGCTTAATTATCAGAGGCTACACTTCCTGTGCAGAGGTGTTCATCGTAGAAAATAATTCGAGTAACAGCAGACTGATTTCAGGTGAGTCCTTCGCCTTAAGAAACTTAAGAAAACTCTAAAACACTTGGAAACAGGTAAGAGCAACAAGTTCCTTACGTCTCTGCTGCACAACTTCAGAATAAATCTCTGCACACAACATTTAAATCAACTTAAATCTGCTGCACCATGATTTTACAGGTTGCGTTAGTCTACTACACAACTTTGTATAGATTGAGTTATCTATCTTTAAATCTGTATTAATATTCTGATGCAGTACTTGTCTCTTTCAGTCTTATACTTGGAGTAGTTGTTTTGTTAATATCTCCACTAACACATACTTCTTTACAGTGACAGCTCTCTGTTAGTTCTAGTGGGTCAACTTTCATCTCAGGTGTGTTTATTGTATGTTTGTGTGTTGAAGTGTGTGTATCTGTGTGTGTGTATGTGTGTGTGTGTACCTGAGCAGCTCCACAGTCGACGCACTGCTGAGCCACCTTCTGCAGGTTCTCCACGTCTCGTCCGTTCAGAGCCAGCGAAGCTCCGAGTTTAGCGAAGAGGAGACTCGTCCCTGCCCCGATGCCCGAGCTGGCCCCGGTCACCAGAGTGACTTTCCCCCTCAGAGAGGAGACCTGTCACACAGACACACACAGACACACACACACACACACATACAGCAGCTTAACGAGGAGACATTCGTTTATACTAGTGACACAACGGCCATTGAACAGGAAACAGTAAACTTACTTTAAAAGCATCGTCTGAAGCCATTTCTCTGAGGACTCAGTGTGTTGTCCTTTATATAAACTCTCCGTGGTGTAACTGGTGTAGTGTTGTGTAGTGTTGTCTACATGAACCCGTGAGACATGCTTCGTCCACTAATGATGACGTCACACGACGAGCCAGGCCCTCCGTCTGTAGTTTATATATAATGATTATATGTAGTCATAGACTATAGAACACTGCACGTTTATTATCATAATAAATAGTGATAATGTATGATAATCTGGAAAAGACACTGTCTACTATACAAAACTCAATAGATAACGTTAATTATATAAATACATGAATAAAATGAGTCACAGAAAAGTAAAAATTAGACTACACATTGATCAATAAGATGATTTTTTTTAAATCATATGCAGATATACTTTAATATAATGGAAAAGTGTATTTGTACATAAGAAAATGTCTGATAGAGATGAAGGGAGCACATGTATATATATATATATATTGCTTTATTTGAAAACTGTAACTAGTCCATCCAGTCAGGCAATGTTAACAGTTGTTTGCACATAATCTTTTCACTATGTTCACGTTTTATCCATTTTACTAGTCTCTTTTCTAATTGTTAGTCAAAACCACTACTGAATAATGAATTTGACCACATGTAAACAAGTAAGTACAAAAGCTTTATTTGTAAAACAAATTTACAATTAAAAGAAACAGCAGTGTCATATAGACCTCTTTTTATGGTGTAAATGTTTGTGAAGATATGGAAATGAACAGGTTAAGTATATTTCCATTACAAATGATTTGAGATACTGAAATCCGTTAGAAAGAAAAATAAGCATTTCTTAAAATTTACAATAGCAGATTCGTCTAAAACATGTCAAAATCGAACCAAATTAAAAATTATCAAGGCGTTTATTTCTTTCCACAATAACAATTTAACTTTGGCCAGGTACCAAACACTGTAACACTTTGTTTCTTGGAAAATATGGATGTTCATGACTGTGTTAAAAGCCTGTCAGTGTGTTGACATCCAGGTGGGTTATCCAGCGAAGGGGTTGGCGTGAATGGACACATCCTTTATCCGCGTTTCAGTCAGCGGTCGAAACGTCTTTTCATTGACAGGCAGCTTCTCCAGCTCGTCCAGCGTCTCCAGGCCATCGATGATCCTGCGTGTGGAAGAGAGAGAGAGGTCAGATGATCTCAACTGAACTGAGGTCATGCAGAGTCATGTAGGGCCGATGGATTCCCTTCAATTTATGATGCATTATATTAATTTAATTTAATCAATAACTGACAACATTGATGGATTGCTCTCATTTACATTGCCACCACTAATTTGATGACACATCTTTAATTTATACAGGTTACATACTTTCCAAAGACTGTGTACTTCATGTCCAGATGTGGCTGTTTGGCGTATGTGAAGAAAAACTGGGATCCATTCGTGTTGGGGCCGTTATTCGCCATTGAGACCACCCCCCTTACATTGTGCTGAAATGAGATAAATTTGAAGAACACACAAGTTACAACATAGAACTCTGACCCCTGAATGAAAATCAAATATTTATATAAACCAGCCAACTCACTTTTAAGTGCTCACTGTACTCGTCTTCAAATTTGCGACCCCATATACTTGTTCCTCCTTTACCCGTGCCTGCAAAACAGAATCGGAAGATAGGATAAATCAAAATGTCAGATAGAAATGTGAACGCTGACCTTTCAGGTATTGATCAGATCTGAGAGCTGTGACGAACCTGTGGGATCTCCGGTCTGGACCATGAAGCCTTTGATATTTCTGTGGAAGACGCAACCGTTGTAGAAGCCACCGGCGCACAAGGCAAGGAAGTTCTGTGAAATAAAATAAAGGGACATGCATTTAAATATAATGACTTCATTAAGGAAAACAAAAGAACCTGAATGATATGGACTCATGCCTTAAATGTGTATACTGATGTATCTGATGACAAAAACATTAGATAGATGGATGAATACTTTAGTGATTCAGAGGGAAATTTAAAGAAGAACAACTTTTCCCTGAACTACATGATGTCTTTATAAACCCCACATTACACAGAAATATACCTTAGGCTAGATATTTGACAGTTTATTCATACATTTGTATAACTAAAAAGAAAAAAACATGAGTACAACCATATATATTGAACTTGAATTCAAATAAAATGTAAACATAAATACATGTATTTTTTCTGTATTGTTTATTCTGCAACAAAAACTATTTCAGATTATTGTGTCTCGATGCATAATGGTGGTGAATCAAATCCCAAAACCTCAACCACAGTGTAAAGACATTCACACAGTTTAACATCATTACCTCATATTAAAACTCACAAACAGTCAAATATGATAACAGTTTCAAATCCTGAAGCACGAGGCCATTTCTAACATGCACGTGAATTCAAACCTGCCTCAGAGTTATTGTGGAACCAGTGAAGTTAACGTGAACCAGTGGAAGTTAACGTGAACCAGTGGAAGTTAACGTGAACCAGTGGAAGTTAACGTGAACCAGTGGAAGTTAATGTGAACCTGTTGTTTAGATTCGAACCCGGAGTCACTCACCTCACACGCTCTCGGTGTTCTCTCACAGAACAGCTCGATCTTCACTTCTCCCAGGTCCGTGTGCAGAGTAACAGCCTGAGAAGCAGAAGTAAACACAGTGATACACTGGTTATACTGGTGGTGATGCTAGCTGTGTAGCCTGTTAGCCCATGTAGCAAAACTAAGCTAATAACGTGTTAAACAAGCGCATTGAGCTAAATGTCTCTTAGCTACGTGGACTGAGATACATACAAAATATGAGTCGATCACTTTTTCAGCTTTTTAGTTAAATTTACACTGAGAAACATCAGATTGAAAATACTACACTGAAATTTACCATTTCAAACGCTGCGTCTTCGACCGTGTGTCGGGGAAACGTGTCCGACTACACGCAGATACACGGAGGAGAATGGTTCCGCCTGAATTCACTGTTATTTTTACCCTTTGATACACAAGCTGTTCCAACAACTTCTGATGCAAAACAGGGGTCACTTTTAAATTGCATTCTTGAGTGTACGGTATATCGTTTTGCAGTATTGTATTTATACTTTTAACATATTACTTATATTACACTTTTTTCACTTTGTTTTCTTTAAATTTTATCATAGCAGTAAATAAAAACTTAAACTGGACATGCAGTGTACAAAAAGAGTGACTTTATGATGTGTTAAGAAGTGAACAAATACACCTAAAATAAATGTCTGAGCCCTAAAACCCCCCACAATCCTTTTCTAGATTGGATATTATCTAGAAAAGGATTGTAAGGCCCTTATCATGTAGTACAAATAACAAAACCTTAACAACATAACACAACTCTATGTGTATGACATGCTCATCAAATAGAAAGAACTACTGCTACCTCTAAGAAACCTCGGAATAAGTATTAACACCATCACATTAACCAATATCTTATAAGGCATTGGAGGAAATGAAAACACAAGTGAACCGTCTCTTTCACACCAGAGCAGAAGCAGAACAGACACCAATACAAATGTGGTCAACTAAGTTTATTTGACTTTACCTCAGGGGATGGTGTACAAGAGGATGAGACATATGTCCGAACAGGAACCTGACTCAGACAGGCCAAGCCTGGAAATGATTTCCTTTAACAATGAAAACATTTTGGCAAATAATAAGAATCATAATAATAAAATCACTGCACAAAATCATGTATCTACATCACCTACGATTTGAGTGGCGAGGGGGGGGAGATGTTGAAACAGACACAAATCTCTCATACAACAATTTCATCTGTGCTAATAATCACAATTCAAACAATTCAGACACGACAGCTCAAATAAAACCCGGTCATTGATGGAAAGCAGAAAAAAACATCAACACAGAATCAAGATTAAACTAAGTGGTTTCTTTAAAAACACAAAAACCTTTTTGTTTTAAACCAGCAGTCGATGTTAAACACAACAAACTAGAAAATAATGTGTAGAAATGCATATAAAATGTTATCACAACAGTTTAAATAAATAAGAAAAGAAAAGGCAATCAATTCATAAGAGAAGTGAGTACAGCTGGTTTCCTGAGTAATTTGGTTTAACTATCATAATATTAATAGCTGTCAAAATAAAAAAATAAAAAAGATAAAGAAAAGTCAGAAAAAATACAAAAAGAATATCATCAATGACTATGACACAATAATCTATTTACTTAAATCACTTTACTAGCCACCTACACTGTGATTTTGTATATATACTGACCATTTATTTGCAGTTTTCTCACTACAAGACTTAACATCTGACACTTGTGATGTCAGCTTTAAAGTTGATTGTCTTAATCTGTGGCGTATTGCTGGGAAAACATTTGAAATGCTCCCGTTCGGGATTTAAAGGACTTGACGTGTTTTAGTGTGTAGATCTGAAAAATACTTATTATATGAATCAAATACTTGTATAATCTCATGGCATTCATTCTCTTCAACCTTCCCATATCCGAAAACATGCACTGTATTCAGTAAGCTGTATACCAGTGTTTGCATTGACCTAAATGTGACGTGTGGCAGAGGCGCTATAGTGCAAAAGCATTCTCCTCTAATCAACTTGAAATTTCAGCATCACCTTGTTAAACTGAGCGCAACAGAAATAAACGTCCATGCATATCAGAAAAACGACATCACCACTGACGTTTACATAGTTTAAATAAAGGTAATATTGCACAGTAAAGGATAGTTTAACATGTTCATGAAATACATGCACAATAACCATTCCAATGTTTTTGAGCCCAGTTATTGTATATTGCTACTGCTCAGAGTTTTCTTGCAGTTAAGTTTATTAAAACGTAGACTGAAGGTTGTTATTTTTAATTCTCCGAGTAAACACAGGGAGCTCCCCGTTGTGTGTTGAACTGTGTCGGAGCTCTGCGTTGATCTTGAATTCCACATTTTGAGCATCACGCTGCAAAACGTTGGCAACGAAATACAAGTGAAATAAAAGTCTGTCGAAGGCAAAAAGTCAGAAACTTTCTCTCTAGAAATGATCACACTTTGAAACCAGAGAAACAAACATGGTAACAGTGACTCAAGCTGACCTGGAGATAACGGAAGACAAATAACAATGGGACACAAAAACAAATATAAAAACATCTTCTACAATTAGGAGAAATCATGTAAAAACTGTGATGGGTTTAGAAAACATTGTGAAACTTAATTACACGTGTCAGTGTAGTTCTCACAGACACACGTGTTTTTCTTATTACAACTCTGTCTCGTCTGCTTTGGGGAGAACACGCAGCTGATGCTCTAGTTGTGTGATGTCTCATACACCTGATGACGAAATGTGTCACGTGGATTCCAGCCAACCCTTAAGAATAAGGGATGTAAAACACTTAATTAAAGTGACAAGTTAGTCTTAGCTATCTTTCAAGTTAAAATTATAAGTTATAACTTTGTTAATATGGCTCTAGGAATAATTTTTTTTCTTCTTTTCTAGCATTTTGTCTTTTTTTATTTCCCTGGGAGGGATCTTGTTGAACTTCATGAACAGAAATCTTAACTCCACTGCTAAGCTTCCATATTAGAACATTTATTTTACACCCTGTGCAAAGCGGTGCCAATAACGACACGTGTGTTAACTGGTTTCAGACCAACGCAGTCTAGTGCCTGTTTTGTTTAAATAGAAAATGTCCTTGCATGTGTCTGATCCCCCGTAGGTGTGTTGGTCTTAAAGTGAAGTATTTTCAGAGGTGTTGTTGACGCTTGCTATCTTAACGTGGTGGAAAGCAGTGAAGTGTTTCACTGTTATTTTTAAAGGAGCATTATCAAAACAGGAATATTTACCTAAAATGAACCTATTGCAATATTCTTCTTTCCCATAAATAATTAGATATAATTATAATTCAACTCACTTGATATTGATTTCAATGACGATGGCTTTAAACTCAAGCACAGGTGCTCAATATGTCAATGCATTTCAGTGAGATTAAAACGATAATTTCCTTATTAAGATACAAACACGACATTACAATGTTACGTGAACATGACATGAATGGCCAGGTGCTCAGACAACAGATGTGAAGACGTGTGATCGTCTTACGACTCGACTGTCAGTGTTTACATGTAGACCATCATATCCAAGAAAGCATAGTTATTAAACTATTAAAGGGTTTGTGTTTCCGTTAAGCAAAGCTCGTCAGCATTTCCTCTAAATTTGTTCATTTTGTTTTGTGCAACTCATTGTAAACTAACTTTTTTAATGCAGCGCGGCCATGCTCACATTCCCACTCATTAGCATACTGACAGAAGATGCTCCACTCACTTAACTGTGAAGGTGTACAGCAACTTTCGTGACAGGGACTTTGTGTCATGCTCTCATTTCAACATCTTTCAAGCCAAACCTTCCTTCTGAAGGAGACTCACTTCACACCTGAGCTAAAACTTGTTTCTGGTCAGTTCTGGACAACTGACAAGAGACATCAAATCCATGAAAGAGCCAAACTTCTTGCTAACTTGACTGTGTAGAATGCTTGTGATTGATAAAGGTCATCCCATACAACTAGATTAATATTGCTGTGAATATTACCTTATTTTGTTCCCTATCATTGTGAAGAGTTTCAGCATCTTGCCTTAACCAATTTCATACTCTTATTTATACATGCTACAGTACAGTTAGGAATTTAACAACGATCAAAAACACTGGAGCAAGTGATTGGAGGGAGAAGATCAGTTTGCTCCCTCCGGATTTCACTAGACAAATTATCTCAGTAGTGTGATCAATCTTGATTGGACAAGAACCTGATGCTCTGGTTAAATAAACATTGGAAAATAGGGTTGGGCGATGTTAACATAATTGGCAAATGACGATGTATGAAGTGAAACATCGCAATGGACGATGCCCGAAGAAAGGGAGCTATCGTTAAAACAAATGAATGGATTGAGTCAACAGACACGCTGGAGTGCTTTTATTTTTAAAAACGGGTACAAGATGTGTTGCAAACATTTAGGTTTGTGACACATCCAACAGATAATTGTGGTGATTTTCCTAAAACTGTGGTGAAAGATCATTTTTTACTTAAAATACTCGTGTGCTATGCAGAAGATCTGCGAGTTCTCTCATCTCTAGGTGGCCAGCACGGCTTCAGTGTGGCCTCTCCTATCTGTCAACATGTGTGCAAAAATGAAAAGCAAGTTGTTCCAGTCATTGCGGCCCGAGCATCAGGCTGGTACTCCTTAAAGTAGCCTAGCCTACATAGTCATCAGTTCTACGGCTCAAGGTATACCTGGCGAATTTCTAGGATTATAGTCGACTGACTGAAATTGTAGTATAGTAGAAACTATAGTAGAGAATCTGTGCATGTCAGTCTGCAACCGTCTGTCAGTTTTGAGCGGGGGCGGGGCCCACAGCCATCAGCCCAACCCTATGGGAAACTTTTTTAATCTCCATTTCCTGTTGAACTACATTTTTGAAGTATTCAAACTTCTTCACCACAATTGAGAAGGATAACATAATCACAATGGCACCTGCTACATTAATGCTGAAAAAGCATAATTCGGAGGGGTTGAGTGTAGGGGAAGAGAAAGAATCTACTGGACAGTAAGGAACTAAGAGAACTACCAGAAGCTACCACACTTTGTATTTTGGTTTTGCCAAACTGGCACTGGTTCTCGATCATCCAACCTCACAGGCAGTCCACTGCCGCAGGTTTACAGCCTCCTTTAGCCAGCCCTGTGGGACACAATGTCCTCCAGTATTCCTCCACTGTCAGGGGCCCAGTCGGGGGGTATCCGATTTAACTAACAGTGACACTTTGACCTGTTTAAGCTTGTTCTTTGTCGACTTTCCACAACTGTTCCTTAACCTCCGTGGGAAGCGTGTTGAAGAGGTCCTCCTCCACCACAAGTCCGGTTCTCTTCAGCTGTCGGCACTCGCCCAGCTCCACGGGCAGACACTCCAGACGGTTTCCTCTCAGCTCCAGCTGTGTCAAACCAGTCAGCTCTCCGAACCGCGATGGCAGAGAGTGCAGACAATTGCTCCCCAAATTCAGAGTGCGAAGCTTCTTGCACTGGAACAACTCATTTGGTAGTTTCTCAATCTTTATTCCGAGGGAAGGGAGGATGATGTGAAGGGAAAGAAAAAGAGAGAGGTTGTAATTTGACATAAAGGATACAATCAATCAACATTAAGTTTAAAATGGTTATAAAACCATGAGATGCTCACCCTGTTGGCTGTCACTGCCAGGTACTGGAGATTCTGCAGGGTTCCGATGTCTGTAGGGATGTAGGTCAGGTTGTTATGGCTCAGGTCCAAGAAACGCAGCTTGCGGCAATAAAACAACTGGCTGGGAATTTTCTCAATCTTGTTCCTGTTCAGGTACAGCTTCTCCAGGTGTGTGAGGGTGCCAATCTGAATGGGAATGTAGGCAATCTGGTTGTACCAGAGCTTAAGGCAGACGAGCCGATGAAGGTGCTGGAAGCTGATGATCTCCTCAATGGTCTTCAGGTTGTTGTCCTTCAGGTCGATCTCCTGCAGGTTGTGCAAGCTGAAGATGGAGTGCGGTATGCGTTCAAGATCGCAGCGAATGAGCTCAAGTTCTGTCAGGTTCACCATCTTCTTCAGGCTGTTGAGCACCATCAGCTTGGTGCCTTCGTTGTTGATGGAGAGCTTCTGGAGGTGCATGCCCACGTCAGTCACCACCTGAGGTAGCTTGGTGAGATTGCTCTTCAGACGAAGAACTTTGAGCCTCTTGAGCTCCCGAAGCCCGTCAATGACAATGTAACGGTTGTTTTCTGCACTGAGATTCCCGGTGAGATGGAGCTCACTCAGATTCTTTAAACTGTAGATCCACAAGGGAATCTCCTTGATGTCAGTGAACTTGATGTGCAGGGACTTCAAGTTCTCGCGCAAAAAAGCCAGAGCTGGAGCTTCGATCTTTGCTGGTGTGTGATAGAGCCACATTTCCCGCAGGTTGATCAGCTGGGCGATGATCGGGGGGATGGTGACATCTGGGATGAGCTCCAGCTTAAGGACCTCCAGCTCCATCAGGTCAAACACAGTGTCTGGAATGCCGCTGAGCATGAAAAGGTGCAACTCCAACTTCTCCTGAGAGTTCTTAGTTATCCTCTGCCTGAGCTTGTCCAATGTCCACTCATTGTTAAGGTTCAGCTGCCTCAGCTTGTTTTCGCTCACCTCTGAGAGGAACACGGCGAAGCGTTTCGAGTACAGAGGGTCGTACTGATCGATCATGTGCAACATGAATGCAAAGTCATTCTTCACATCGGGTATGTCACTGTAGCTGCTCTCCTCCCGTATTGACTCAAAGGAGTATTTCTTTAGAGAGCGCCGGAGCATCCAGCAAAGTGTGTACATGCAGATCAAGCCATACACCACCACTAAGCTAATGTAAAAACAGGCTAAGATTTTAAAAAGTGTGGCCAACGGATGAGCACAGCGGTACACGCTGTAGCCCGTCAGACTCTCGATGTTTACCGAACAGTCAACGCTGAATTTAATATCATGCACATAATACCCTGTGTAACAGATGATCAAAATGAACTTGATGACTTTGATGATAGTCTGACGGATGTACAGCCTGTATACAATGTCCCCCTCTTCAACGTGTATACGAAACTTTTTCACTTTCTCAAACAGGGCTTTTGCTTGTTCGCCCTCTTTTTTCTCCAGAACCCCCGTCTCCGTCCGATCTACAATGCCCTGCTCAAAGCGCGTCTTTGTCCTTTGGAGCATAGGGACACTTGCCTCAACATCCTCACTGATGACGGACTCCTTGTGGTCCATTGAGCCGTTCATCTTCATCGGTTTTGGGTCACTCTCTTCAACCACCGTCTCTGACAGTGCCCTAGTTGTCCATGGGGAGTCAAAGCATTTCAGCAAGATGGACACAAAGTGCTCTAGTTTGGAACTAGTCCGTGGAAACTTAAACCAAAAGTTGCTGCATGCTAGGAAAATAAGGGTGTGGAGTAATACTAGGTAGGGGAAATACTTGGCAAACCAGTGCAATCTGTTCTCGTAGCACACAGCGTCCACATAGTTGTACTGGTGACGGTCCAGATCGTACTGGATTCCTTTGGGCTCGAGGAACATGGATGAGGTGTTGAAGTTCTTCCTGCAGGTCTCATTGACCACCCATTTGCAGGGCAGGCAGATCATCTTGTCCTGGGTGACCTGCAATGTCCCTCCAAACACGGAGATCATGAGCATAACAATGGAGATATAGTCCGTGAACACGTCCCACCATGGTTTCAGGATGCGGTACGCTGGCTGAGTGTCCACAAAGTACCGCAGCTCAGTGATGGGGATCATGGTTTATCTGTGTGGGGAGAAAAGGAGATATAATAGCTATAAGAAAGGTGTGGTGTACTGTACAGTTGGTTAAATATCAAAAACCTCCATTCCATCAATGCCTGAACCACAACACAACACCAAGCTGACGAATCAATATTACAACACCAACTAACAAGGTCATACATCAGAGCATTCCAGACAGTTAATTTGAAGGGTGCTTTGGAGTAATGAAAAAGAGATTCCCCATTGTTGTGACAAAGATTTGCCTGAGTGACTTCACTGGGGTGGGCTGCTGTGTTATTGATTAACACACACAATTAATCGGCCTTCAAAAGGGGGCGTCACACTAGACAAAGCCTTTTAAATGTGGCCAAATGGCAAACCAGACATCCATAAAATATAAAGTCGATGTTTCTGCATTTCAATTTAAACCCGACAAGATTTCGGTTAGGAGTTAACGAGTTATCCATATGAAGAAATATAAATAAATTGCATGCTGACACCTATTTAATAAGTGTTATGAAGGCTGTAAACATAAATAACAGAGCAAATAAACAGAACAGTCATGTTCGATTGGTTTAATGATAAAAAAAACGATACGTCTGATTTTCCAATAAGAGGGCCACATAATTACTAGGGACATATAAATTCCAATTTTCCTGTTCTGATTCCAATTATGATACCTATGACAATTGAACTTAGTGCTACAAATTGTAGAGTTCATTTTAGTACATAAATATGTATAATTATAATATTAATATATTGAAAAAATTAAATATTTGGATTAAACAGAAACCTAAATCTGTCATTAGTATGTCAAGACCGTAAGATAGAATTTCAAAGATTTTGCTCAATTGTTTACACGGTAGGGGAATTAAGAAGTGGCTCTGGTTGACTGTCGGTTTGAAATCATCAGACACATCCAAGAGCTTATTAAGTCCTTCCATTGTTGCTGGTATGCATTTGTTATAGCTTTGCATGCAAAACAAAAATGTAAATGTTCTATGCTGCTGTAAACAGGAAGAAATCATGGCGATCTGGGGGGAAGAAACAGTCCAGAGAGATAGTTTCATTTCACAAAGAAGAGACACAGTGCTACTCGTCTGAAATGTTAACCAAGTGAAGAAACAACAGGTATATGCTGGAATAGATCTTAACACTATGCATAACTGCCACGCTTCCAAACAGAGGAGCATGTTGATCACTGAGGGTAAACATACTTATGTGAAGTAACATTAATGACAAGCAGGCAGATCTATTCTTTGACTAATAAAACCGTAATGAAACTGAATGTTGTAGTAATATTCTCTCAGAGAGATTAAATAGTTGCACTGACCCTGAGAAACTTTGCAGGGTCATAAAGTATGCACAGGAGAAAGTATTGTGTATCCATGCAACCTCAAATATACACCTTGTACTCAGGTAGCAAGACTTGAGTTATTACTCCAACCTGTTGTTAGGAAGATAAAGCAATTTAAAAAGCATGCATGAACAGCACATTATTGCGCAAGGATAGATAGAAAATCTCTTTAAGCCAGTGGAAAACTGGTTCTACTTACAAATCCACACTGTAAAACGCAATAACTCCGTATACATAACGAGTGAAAGAAAGATCCACAACTACTCCCCGGCTGCTGCTGAGCAGTAGAGCCCGATAAAACCCTCCAAATCAACCTCTAGCCTCACGCCAGAGTGACACACCCAGCATGTTAAGCTTCGAGAAGTCACTCTTCCACAGATGATGTTCCGTTTTGGCTGGTTTAACCCAAACAACACGACCGCCAGAGGAGCCACCTCGCTCCCCTGCTCTCTATTCTTAGCCATTTCCGTTAATAATACCCAGAGTATTGTCTGTTGGGGCCTTGAGAAGCACCTCCCTCGACCTTCAGGAGGAGATCCTGTTTACCTTATGGAAGCTGCTGTCTCCAACCACTGTCTCTCTGGAATACTCTGCCGTCACCTTTTGAACCCTCACAGACGCCGCACCCCCCCCTCAAAACACACACACAGTACCAGGAGATGGCCTTCGTCCCGGCTTGTACTTTCTGAGGAAACTGTAAAAGCTGTAAGTGTCTACGCCTGTTCAGATCCCTGGCCAAATAAGCAGACATAAACTGGCTCAAGTTCAAAGAATCTTCCTGCAGTGATTCCAGTGAAGTGGGAGGATGATGAAGCACCAACACACACGACAACCATGAGAGTCTGCTCACCGGTGTGGAAGATGTTATCTGTGCTCCGGTGTCTGCTGGTGTCTCTGGTGGACCAGCCACTCTCTGTGTATCCACAGCTCTTGGTTAAACATCACCTCACTCATCGCCATGAGGTTTTAATAGAAGATCTGGAAAATAAAACAAAACCATAGAGAAATCAAAAATGTGGCTAAAGCATAAATAAGAGTGAGACATATTGGACAGAAGAGAAAATCACCTGCGTGTGTGTGTTTGTTATGTTGTCTGTACACAACAATATTGCTGTAAACAATGTGTGTGTTTGTATATCATATTAAAGCACAGATACACATGTGTTGTTTAACAGTCACGTTAACAACAGACTTAGAAGTACCCATCAGCCACCGCTTGTAGCCGGAGCATGAGATGTCTTTGTCAAGTAGCTTGCTAGCTAGCATTTATAACGCAAGTTAAAAGTTGGGTGTTTTTTTCTGTTCACCATTAACACTACACGACGTCAAAGCTTAAATGAAATAAGTGCTTAATATTAAACCACACATAATAACATTCATTGTTGTTAAAGCACGTTAGCGAACTAAGCTAGGCTGCCGCTAGCTAGCTAACCTAGCTTACATGCTAACCACCCGGGCTCTTTCTGTCATCTCCGAAGTTTGCGTCTCTGTTCAAATGGCGGCGGCGCGTTGCTAACACGCTACTAAAACCCCGCCGGGGTGTTGAACTCACAAGGTTTGCGGGGCTGCGACCAAAATCCAACGCAACTCGTTACACCGGTGGTTTCTGAGACGTAGTGTTTGCTGATGCTAGCAGCTCGGCTAGCTAGCTGTAAACGTCTGTCACTTACACCGCCCGGCCGAGGGGAGGCAGCAGAGTGGTGGGTCAAAACACACGAGGAAGATCGCACTTCCTCCTCTGCCTGTCACATGGTGGACAGGAGGATGTTGATGTTATGACAGGAGCTTCCTGACTTGTTGTGGTTGTTCTGCGGTGGAGTCCCGTGTTTTAAACCCCAGACATGTTGACCTCACTGCGGGTTGTGTGCTCGGCCCGAGCCGCTCTGGTGAGGACCAGCCGGTTGTCTGCCGCATGTCCGGGACACAGTTTGTCCAGCAGCCTCCTCCCCCGAGGGGACACACGGCCCTGCAGCATGGCCCCGGTGAAGGACAGAGGACTGAGTTACCACACGAGTCCATCTCATTCACCGAGAAGCTTCTGCACAGGTCATGTCCATCCGAGCTGCTGGAGGTGTCAGCAGCCTCTGGACAAAACACCTGCTTTCTTCTGCCTGTCGTGTGAAGCGGTGCAGCCCCCGGATCAGGGGGTGTCCTACTTCGAGATCATGGCTTGGTAAGTGTCCTGTCTCTGCCCCATGAATGTCACACACATGAGCCTGTAATGAGATCCTGTGTTCCCTCTTTGCAGCGACCACACGTTCACCCTGGACACACACAAGCTGCAGAGACGATACCTGCAGCTCCAGAGGGCCCTGCATCCAGACAACTTCGGTCAGAAGTCTGTGGTAGGCCCGGGGGGATGCGAGGGGACACTGGTGGGCACATGGCTCTGACCCTTTTCCCTGTTGGGCCCCTTTCTTTATGTTTTGTTAGTCTGATTCTTCCAAGGAACTTAGTCTGGACACATCTCAAAGTGGCTTTGACAGATGACCCCCCTGCAGGGTTATATAAGGCTTAAAGGCTATCAACCAAATAAGGTCGAGGCCCAGTAAGCAAGTTCAGGAATTCAAAAGAAGTGAAGAGTTGCTTTGAAAAAGAAGAAACAATAGCAAAATGTTCAAAAATTAAAAACATAATAGAATTTCAATTTTTATTTTTGTCATATGCAAGTGAACCCAAGGTCAACAGAATAAGAAAAGATGTTGGACAAGAAGAAACTGGTCAGATCAGCAGTGCAATAGATACATTACAATAAAAGCAAGGTAAAAAGAGCTAACTGTAAAATAAAGTAGATTAAGTAGGAGATTCAGGCGACCCGACATCGCAGCAACGCCAGGACAGTGAAATTTATTTGAGGACTTCTTCAATCTTTTTCATTACCCTGACATTTAAAAATGTCCCTGGGGAAACAGCTCTGATTGAAAATAATAAACTATATACATATGCTTTAGAATTTGAAAAACAAAGGCAAAAGTAAAGAAAGAAAAGAGAAAGAGAAATTAAAAAGAAAGTTCAATTGTTTGACGTTTGTCAATTGACATTAATAATATGATGAGTAAATAACTTTTTTAGTATAAAACCTTTTGAAACACAAACTGAAACTATGCAGGTTTGTGTATTTTTCTTGAAAAATTTAAGTAATTAATTTTCTGTTGAGCAGCTCATCAACTGATAGATAAAAAGACAAATTAATAGATGTAATAGTTTCAGCTCTCATATGATGGATATCTGTGAACTACTTTACCTCAGTATTTGCTTTAGCTCTCTTTGTGGTTAACACACAGGGCATCGTGAGAAATGCTAGCAAGTTGCATCATGGGAGATGTAGGCTACAGTTGGAGCTTTAAAATGCCAGGGGCTAAAAATCAGGATAATTCTGCTTTTGCAGCTTAAAAAATAAACTTAAAATATAATTTAAAAGATTCACAAAGCAAACTTTGAAGGTTTATACTTAAGGATACTTGAGTCAATTCAGGAAAGAGATGTGATTATGGTTCTTCCTCTTGTCTCTGGATGGAGCTCTCACTCACTGTTGTATAGGAAATTCTCCTCCTCTTCACTTTTGATTTGTCTATCTTTTATAAACCAGACGTCTCTCACCACAGAATGTTGTTATGGATGAAATAGATTTGAGGTGCTCGGTGAATCAGACTCGGCCTGAAGCGCGGCGGGACTATATTTTGCATAAAAACCTCAACATAATCATCTTAAAAAGAAAATCTAAGTGAGGAAATAAGATTTGTTCCGATGCATCAGAGCACTTTACAGTCAAATGTGTTCAGAGTTTATTTCAGAGTCATAAATAATAATGGATAATGATTTCCCATCTCTTTGTATAGAAGGAGGAGCGGTAGTCTGTTGCTCCACTTACAATTTATTCTGTACACTCAGGTGGAAAAGCACAATGCAGAATGTTGTCAGGACTCGATATGAAAGCTAAACTCGCGTTCAGCCGAGCCGGAACGCTTTCCACACACACAACCTGTCCAATATTCTACTGACTCTGTTTTATTTATCAGCACCTCTGGCCATTTTTTCTTAATTAGACATCTTCCTGCCTCGGGGGCCTACATCATCTATAGAAAACTCATTACTTATACAAGGCTACAAGGCAGCCACCTAGTGCACTGGTTGTTATTACAGAAACGGCTCCACACGATGGGCCCATGGGCCAGCGCTTGAGCCTATTGATTTTCACAAGAGCTGACAGAGCTGATAGCTGGGAAATGTACTCAGATCTGCCAACCATTTCCGAGATACTTTACTTCCCCTCCTTGTTTCTTACACATCTGTCGTGTCAAACCTGCACCTGCCTCCTTTGAAGGGTCCCAAACCGCTCGACTGTGAGATGCAGCTGCATGTCACACACCTCACTGACAGGATCACCAAGGATTTGGTGTTTTTAGAGAATTGACAGATTCGATTAGGGAAAACTCGCCTCAGATTGAATTCCCCTTTGCGATAGATTGATGTGAAGCTCTTGATAATGTTCATATTTGTAGTTCAAAAAGCAAAAGCATCACAAGCTGTTGTCAGACATGGTCTTTGGGTAATCCTTGCCTCGGCCCTCATGACCAAAATCTCAAATCTTCTTATCTTTCCAAGTTGACATCTTCCTCCGCATCTTCTACAAGTGTGACTCCTCTTTTTCATCCTTATATATTTGTGTTCTTCCAGTTTTTCAGCCACACTTGCTGGCAGTGAATTCTCTTGACATTGTTCCTGTAGTATTCTCTCTCTCGGTTAATCTTAGAATATGTCACTCGGTGGCTGGCAGGAAGAAACTCCAGAGAATGTCCCCAGCAACCGACCCAGACATTTGCATTCTCACATACAGCCCCATCCTGGAGCTCAGTTCACGTCTGGAAGCAACAAGAACACAGCTTTTTCTTTTCCATTGTGCAGCAAATGAATACGGACAGGAACCTAACCGAACCCTCTCTTTGCAGACGGAGCAGGAGTTTTCAGAAAGCCAATCGGCTCTCGTGAACAAAGCATACACGACTCTGCTTAAGCCTTTGAGTCGCGGCCTCTACATGGTGAGTCTGAAATCGCTGCCTCTACTCCTAAAGAAATACTTTATTTCCATAACTGCGTGTCTGATCCCTCGTTCAGACAGAAAGATCTTCACCATCTGATATTGAAGAGTACTGACATGCATTTAAAGGAGCCTGGTGAACTCCCACCCCCCCTTGTGTTTCAGCTGAAGCTGCAGGGGATGCATATAGAGGAGGGCACCGACTCCGGGGCTGATACTGAGTTTCTGTTGGAGCTGATGGAGATCAATGAAGCTGTTGATGAGGCCCGGACGCCGGAGGAAGCCAATAAGATCGGGCAAGACACGAAAGGTAAACAAAAACGTTTCGGTTTATTTATTAAAAGTGTGCTGGAGGGGTTTGAGCTCATTATGAAACATACATTTGCTCAAGTGGACCAGTCCTTGGTTAATTGGTGCTGACACATCATCTACTTCAGATTTAAGATAAGATTTATGAATATTTCGTCATCTCCAGGCCTTAGAATATATTTAAAACCAAACTATATAATCAATCCAAGCATTATAAGTCTAAATTGCTCACTGGGCCTAGCTGAGACGTGCCTTATTTTAATGGTTAAAGTTGTCAAGATTCCCCATTGTGGTTGATGTGGCAATACCTGCGGTTACCATGGTAACAGCAAGTCATTTCACACCACAGACATCACTTTTTTGAGCAGCTACACAACAGCAGGCAACACAACACAAGAGCAGGTGATGAGCAAGTGATGTATGCGGTTTTAAATGTAGCCACAGAAAGCAAACATGTATTCTGAGTAGGCGGCAACTGAAAATACTATAAATAATAAAGCAAAATACAAAGAAATCACAGTTATTTCAGAATTTATATATTGACCACATATGTTTAATGGAAATAATGGATTACAACTTTAACAAAGGGTGAACTAGTGACACAGAGGTCCTACATACATATACCTGCCTTTGATATAGAGAGCACATAAGCACACTAACTGATGCGTACTTGACAGATCTACTGTATATTTGCCTGTATTTGTATATCTATATGTATTTAATTGTGCTCGAGTACTGGATGATACACGCATCAAACTGTGTTGACACTCTTTGATTTCACTGTTGTCTGTTCCACTTCAAATCAAGCACTTCATCTCAGAGGCATAAGCGTGCTTTTGAATTTCCCATGTCTTGTTAACATATGCAGATCTGGAACTTGTCTCCTCCTCACTTGCAGGGAAACTGGCAGACTTGACAGAGCGGATAGACGCTGCCCTTCGTGAAGGTATTGTGCCGCAGCGAAGCATTTTTCTGTTCCGCCCACGCGCTCGTTTGTTTGTTTTATAATCTATGCTGAAGCTTACCTTAAAGTCGCAGAGTGAGTCATTGATTCAATCTCCTGTTTTGCACGCTTTGTCTTTTTTAATCAGCGGAGCTTCAGACTGCCAGAGCTCTTCTCGCCCAGATGAAATACCACGCAAACATCGAAGAGAAAGTCAAGGAGAAACTTCGGGAATTCATGTAATTCTACCCTGTAGTAAAAAATGTTGTATATTTTTAGACACTTTTTGTACAGAACGCACAGATTCTTGTGTAAAGTGATTATCCATGTTAAATTAAAACACCTTTATTGAATAATACAAAACTGGATTCATAGTGGTTTTTACAATTTTAATTGTGATTTAAACTGTACAGATATATGAGGTTGTAAATAGATGCAGACAGTATCTCCCCCTGAATTCCACTCATTTCAAATACCTCATCACATCCACATGGACCTAAAGTATCATTAAAGATGACAGAGATATATTCTTGGCTGTGATTAGAAAACTGCTCGGAGTGTTTATATGATTATCCTGCCTATCAGTTCAGGATCTTGTCACACATACACACACACAGACGCACACACGGACACACACAGACACACACAGACACAGGACCCCCCTCCTGTTCCTCAGGGTGCCTTTAGGGGGAGACATAACACCTTGACAGTCATCATGCAGAGGAGCAGCACATGTCGAGCAAACAGGAGATGAATCCAGAGCCGAGTGCTTTCATCGAGGCGGACAACTCATTGAATTATGAATGGCCGCTCTCACATGTAGCATTAATGCTGTGATAATCAGGAAGACCCCCGCTGAATGGCGATCTCTTGAAGAGCCAAAAGATCCTGTGATCGGTGTAATTCCTCACTGGTGAATTGATGCGCGCTGACCCCCCCGTGCCCCTTTCCGCCTGCAGCACGCTCGCTCTGCACCAGAATGTAAATTCACCCACCTTCTGCCTCTCACTTCTGAAGGTTGTTCTTTCATCACCGTGGGGAAGATTTTGTCATAATCTGTAATTACTTTGCAAATTGGAGTTTCATCAAGGCTATTGATCTGAGGAAGTGATACAGTCATAATCACAGTGAAATACAGAGGACGGGGGGGGCGGGGGGGGTGTTAATGTGAAGCAACAGATCATAGAACGAATGCATCAGGATCACAACTGACACCAGTTTGTGCGTTATACTGGTTTTACAGTGACACTGTTTCTCTGTGCAGCTCAGTCCACTGGAACATCCCCCTGTGACACATCCTGGTGGGTTGTTCATTAAGTCTGGAACAACAATGTCCTGAGTCTGAAGCTGTTCCTGTTTTCTCACCGTGCAGAAGCAGTTTCCTTAATGCACGTGGTTAGACAGTGAATTAAACAGGGCTACTCCCACCAGAGGCCTCTTTATTATTCATGGCGTAATTCGGAAGGCATCTATACGCTGCCTTTAAAATGAATGGGAAGATGTGATCGACCGACACCGAGGCCACTGCTGCTATCTCACGGAAAACTCTTTGAAATTGAGTTTGAAAGAGACGGAAAAAGTAAGAGGAGAAGAAGAGGAAGAAAAAAAGAGAAGCTCACTACAGCCAGGCTGTGAAATTGACTTGGATGGGAAAGCTTGGCAAAATGAACTAGGTACATGGGACCACAGGGCAGCTCCTGGAATGAATCAGGTCAGCATCAGGCACACTACACAACACACTGCTGCTGCTACAGGGCTTTGCAGGATTTGTGGCTGTTGCGCTCGGGGTTCAGATATTTCCTGTGCAGGTCTACATGACCCGATAAAGCCAATATAATTACTCCTGTTAGTTACTGCAGTGGTTTGACATTTAAAAGCAACGCGATGCAACTTTTTACCTTTTTAAAATAGCAGGTTCAAAACGACTTTGAGGGTTCACTGAGAATGTTTCCTCTTTCATTCCCACTCCTCACCCTGAACATCTGATCCTGCTCCATATGGCGCTCCGGTGAGCGGGTACGATCTCCTGTGAGAAGCGTGGAACTGACTGAGAGTCGCAAGTTTTAAATTGACTGAATCACATCCGGCAAGTGGGAGAGCAAAGCTGAGCTGTAGATCAGTTAGAGAGAGTCGTTATAAATCACTGTTTGTCTCCCAATATTCAGCAGGAAACTTTTTAAATATGAAGAACTCTACACAGAGTTTGGTGGATTTGTTGCAGCGGCAGCTCTTCCTGTTCAGGAAGCCGGGGATCATGGGTAATATCCAGCGTTTAGTTGGGTTTCAGTTCAGTGAGTGGGAGTTTTTTGATCGCCACCCTCCTCCATGTGAGTGGATGGGACATGCGCAACATTAAAAAGTCAATGTACACCTCAAATAAATGTTTCTGTAATTTAAGGTAGTTCTTATCCCACTGACATGCTTGAAATATATCATAAGAAGATTAATGTGTTCTTAATCACAACGTTCCCATGATCACAGTAAGACTCCCTCAACAGAAACCCTAATAGAATAAAATAATCTCATTATAGACGAGAAAGTGCAGGTAACACAGAACTTCCATATAGAACTTCAGCTATAGATACTGTACGATGACAAGTCTGAGTAACACAGGTTATAGCGCAGGTGACTCACCGGAGCTTAGCTTTTCTCCCGCTCTCGCAGCCGAGCAGCCGCCTTTATGATCCTCGTCCTTCTGCTCAGCTTTTGTGAGTCAGACGCCGGCGTGTCAGTCCCATCATCCCACAGAAAAACCTCCAGCCTGCTGTGTGTGCTCGTGTCTCACCAGGTAGTAATGCCATTATAATGTACCACTATCGGGATTTCTTCGCCTCCCTTAATCCATGTTTTTATGTTGTTTACCTCATCCCTTTACCGAGCCGTGTCTTCACCTCCCTGTAAAGCTCCTGAACTGCAGCCGGCTTTGAAACTTGTTGCTGTTTTAAAAAAAATGCTCCTGGGGTTATTCCAACCTGCTGATTCTTTGCTTATAGTTTTTATATCTATATGTTTCAATATGCAGCTTTTAAAGTACATTATCATTGGTCTTTTTGCCTTTATTTGGTTTTGTGGCAGTAGAGAGAGAGACAACAAAACACTGGGAGAGGAGGGGAAGGAAATGCAGTTTTTGGTTCATCTGCCAAGAGTCAAACCAGGAATCTATAGAGCTTGAAAATATATATGAAAAAAAACAGAGTGTGGTGCTATAGATAAGATGTCAGCAGATACAATGGAATGTCCTCAGAATGGATCCCAAGATGGACACCACCTGGAAAACAAATTAGGCCCAAATCTACTGTATATTAAGTTTTATTTCAGAATAATACAATTATTAATTATTTCTATGAGTTGGGTTTATCTATTGGCTAACCTGAAAATACATCTACTTAAGTTAAGTACACATACCTCACACTACTGTTTTTAACCACAATAACTACACTGTATAATTCATAGAGACAATGTTCTTCTCAAGATTGCTAGAATCATAAAAAACTAACACGTTTCCTGTCTGTGCGGTTGGTGACAGCAACACAACACCTGGCAGGTCCATATGTCGACTGATGGGAGGTGTTACAATGAAAGATACTGGGAGATGGAAACTGGCAGCAGGAAACAAACACTGCTTTGTTTTTTAAATTAGCAGGATAAGCATTCATCCATTTCCTCAAAGAGTGCCTCAGTCTCCTGCCCATCGTCTGCATCTTATCTCCATTAAAAACAATGGATGGGATATTTCAAACACTCCAGATTGCTTTGTTTTCTCCCCTCCTTTAATGTAAGTATAACTCAAATCGAAACACACTTTGACAATAAATCCCTTTCTTCTCGGCTTCATGTTTGCGGGGAGAATTCCCAGCGGTGCAAGGCTCGCTGTGGCAGGCGAGCCGCTCTTCCAAGGCTTTTGATATCGGCCCTGCTGAGAGATTTCTGGGGGAATTCTCTGCTCTCCTCTGCAATAAGAGGCAGAGGCCTGTGCGTTTAGACGCGGCATGTTTGTGTGCTTGTGCACACATTGCTGCATGTGCTCGTTGAGACCGGAATCAAGAGCCATGTCGTATCCCCAAATCCCTCCGACTTCTCAGAACGGGCAATCGGCCCACCAGAAAGTAGCCGTGGAGTAATCCCCTTATCAATTGCCTTCTGGAACCTCATGTCACATATATTCCTCCAAATGATATTGGACTTGATGTGGAACGCTGCACCAATCGAACACTTCTCCTGGTGTGTCTGGTAGCCTGCAGGAATATTACTGTACAGTGTATTCCAGGGTTTTTATTATGTAATTGGTTGTTTTGGTCTATTTGGTTGTTGGTGCGGCTGTGGTTCAGGATGTAGAGTGGGTCGTCCGCTCACCACAACATGAAGACAGAGGTTAAATCCCTGTTGGCTTGATTCTACCTGCTGAAGTGTCCTTGGGCAAGATAGCATGTGAGTGTTATATGATAGAGAAAGCACTGCACATAGATGCACTGTGTGAAAATAGTAACATAAAGCTCTTCAAAGGTTCATCAAACATTATATAAGTACAGACGATTAACCATCTTTATAATTCAGACCTGGGTGGCACAGTGTTGTTAGTACTGTCACTTCTCAGCAAGAGGGTTCTCGCTTCAAATTCCATTTCAGGGCTTTTCTTTGTGGTTTTACTTTGGCTTCCTCCTTGAAACACAGATCAATTTAATTAGAGAATCTCAATTTTGGGTGAATGGTTGTTTGTTTCTTTACATTGGCCCCGAGAAAAGATTTCCAGGATACAATGCCCAGCCTGACGCCCAATGCCAGCTTGGCTCCAGCACCCCACCGCCTCCGGATAAGCAGCATGGATGGATTGATCATTCAGTACAGTCAGATTCCTATAGTGTGCCACTGGTGCTTATGAAGTTTCTCTTGTTTTCTCTCTGGTCATTAGAGAGGACAAATCTCCTTTTTTGAAGATGGAGGCGTTGCTATGCAAAAGCAGAGGAGACCCAGGAAAAGCAGATGGATGTTTTTTGAATCTACAAATATGAATAATCCCTGGATCCGGTTTCTAATTTGGATATGCATGTTTGATTTTTTCAACGTTAAGATCCATGAATCCATGAACAAGGAAAAATCATCCTTCTGAATCCAACCTGCACCAAATTTCCAGACTTCTTTCCAGACCCAAACCACATCCTTTCACCAAGTTCCATGGCAATCTGTTTTAGCTTAAATCCTGCTAACAGATAGAAAGACGAACAACAACAGACAACCTCATTTGCAGAGGTAAAAATATCAAATATGTGAAAATGCCACGGCTACAATATCTTCTCAGTGGAATCTCACAGGAAAAAGAAGGGTCCAGTTTTAATTAAACATCTGTGAAGCAGCAGGCAGCCGGTGGATCTGCACATTAACCAGGATTTTCTTTCTGCTGTCCCGTTGAATCACCCGGAGATATTGCTTCAAAAGGCTCCTTTGTGGTTCTTGGGTGTGGGAATCCTTTGAAGGTGAAGAACCAGGCCTTTTTTTTAAACGAGGTGTACGTGTGTGGAAACAGATCAGCCATTCACTTTCAGCCGCGTGCTGCAAACCACTCGCCTCCGCCTGGATCGCCCCCCTCACCTTATCTCCCGCACTCTGCTGCAGATCCTCCCCGCCGTCTATCTCCCGGCAATCACATTGTCCACGGTTCAGATCAGGCCTGTGCTTCCCTTTTTTCCCTCCTCTCTTCTCATCTCATCTGAATACCTTGCACGACATTGTGTTTCAGTGCCTAATCAGGCTCTGGATTCCACCCTGACATTGTGGCTCTCAAATGGCTTAGGGCAAAGTCTTTCACTGATCTCTGGAAACTAGCATAAGTACTTCCCCGCTCCTCTTAGTGCAGCGTGGAGTCTCGGTGAGAGTCGTGATCAAGTCATCAACACCCTGAGTGAACTGGGACCAGACAGGAGAGAGGGAGGGAGGGAGAGAGGCACCTTTCATCATGGTGTCCTTATATTTTATAATGTTTTAATGTTTTATGGTCCCATCGTGCACTGGATATAAAGATGGAGGACATGACTGCTCCACAAATGTGAAGCCCAAACACCTGCAGTATAAGTCATAAACTCGTCCTCCTCCATGTTGGCAGATGGGACATGGAGCAAACGCAAAAGCCATCTTCAATACTTTTTCCCATATCAAGGTTTCTTTCGTTTAAGATAGATCTAACATTGTTCTCAGGTCATTATTCCAGTAAATGTGTTTTTAATTTGATGCTATTGATGATTGACAGCTGAGACTGACTCGTGATTGGTCGAGCATGAGCATCGTGGGACCTTTAAACCGATTCAGCCGAGCTGCTTACCTGCCTCCGCGCACATCAGCTTTAAAAAGATTTCTCCGATCCCTGGGAGGCAAGAAAACAAAAAACCTGTAAATACACCAATGACCACTGACATCATCACCTTATAGAGCTGACACAGTGAGCCTGCTCACAGACAGAGCCGCAGATACAGAGCAACGTTAGCATTCATTTGAAGCCGTGTCTCCTGCCACCTGCCAAATGCTCTGTATTCACTCTGGTCTCCAGTAACTCCTGAGAAATATATTATCCGGGAAATGTTTCCCTGTGTGCAGCAGGTAGTTTCTAACTTTATCTTTCTGCTCCACGGTTCTATAGGCAGGTAGCTTTCAGTGGAGCTTTATTTGTTCATTGGTAGGAGAAACGATGTGGGACGTGGAAGTCATGTTTAAACTACCTGGATCCTCCCTCTGATCTGGATCAGCACCAACATTTAATGGGTTCTTCCCTCACCTAAACCATCCTTCAACAAGTTTTGTGGTCGGGTAGTTTTTACATAATCTTGCTTTCACACAAACCAACCAAGAAACAAACAAACCTCCTTGGTGCAGGTACAATACATGGGGGCTATTTGGATTTTAGCATCAAACACAAAATGTCCTTCACAACCTGAAGAATCGCACCAGGCAATAATAATAATAATATAATAATATGTTTTCTGTGTGAAAACGACTCATCACAGATCTCTCTCTGTCACATCATTGTAGCGTTGAAACCGAAGTGTAAATACTGGTTTCCAGCAGCGTGAAGTCAGAGAGATTGTGAGCAGAACTGGGGACACTCGGCAGCTGGTGTGAATACTAATGCTCAATCCTCAAG
The DNA here is from genome assembly GCA_038501795.1 of Pseudopleuronectes americanus. Taxonomy (NCBI): domain Eukaryota; kingdom Metazoa; phylum Chordata; class Actinopteri; order Pleuronectiformes; family Pleuronectidae; genus Pseudopleuronectes; species Pseudopleuronectes americanus. The sequence goes on along the minus strand of CM076718.1, from coordinate 3,099,978 downwards.
TGAAGAGACATCACTACCCAGCCTCAGCTTTACTGCAGGTGGGCCACACGGCTCTCCTTTCTGAAGGAAGGCACGACAGGATGATTGCATTGTGGCGCAGGGCACAAACCAATTCTGAGCCCTGAAAAACAAAATTCTATTAGTGGCTTTCATCACTATGCAGGAATTCAGCCAGATCCCGGCACCTGTGGCAGTATATTGCCTTGACTCGATATTGTCCGGGAGCTTCGCCGTATCTTCCCGCTCTTTCATTCAGGGCAGGTGGGAGAAAGAGAATTTGCAGTCGCCCGCATGCATTAAATTCGCGAGGCCTCGAACGGCGAGCAAACAAAAGAAGCGGCGGTCCCCTCACTTCTCGTGCCGCTGGTATCTCACATACGGATGACTCTCTCTTTACCGCCGGCTTCCCACCAAGTTCAGCAGCAATCTAACCTCCTTCTCTGCTGCACCTGTTTCTATGACAACGCACGTCCCTGCTGCAACTTTAACGAACGTGATGAACACAAAAAATCCAGATAATGGATGTGATTGATCTCGACCGCTCTCCACGGGACTCACATAGAGACTGATAGGAGTGTTTAGGCTAACAGGCGAAGATCAGAAGTGATGATGGTTTCACTCCACTTACACATTTCTGCTGCAGTTGAATATTTCTTATCGGGGTGTGACTGGATATCTAGAGATGGTTTATTGTGAATGTGCGTTATACAGAATAGACTTTATGCAGGGAGGATTCGTCGGCCACATGTTGAGATTCAGCTGAATCTGTTTCTAGAGAAAAGATCCAGATGTGTCTTTCATGTAATGGAAACAGATGCATAATTACATGCAGGAGGTTTTATTATGTGTAAACACAAAGAGGAAACACCTTTTCTCCCACTCTCTCTTTTCCATTCATATTCTAAAAAGAGATTTTGATTATCAGCCATAATATTATAAAAGATTGTCAAAGATCTTATTTGCTCCTGTAGAAGCCACAAGTCGGTATGATATCAACTGGCTTTTCAGAGACACATGTTTTATTCACAATGTCAATGAAAGGAACTACATTACCCACAATCCTCAGGCGTGATAGCTACATCTCTAATTGGTGAAGTTCTCTGTCACCATGGAAATGTTAACAACAGCCATGGTTAACATGTCGGCTATGATTGAACTGTTCACCGTCATATTAGCGACTAGGATGTGTGAAATCTCGACCAGCCAGTGGGTTCACAATGGTTTATGGGATCTGTGGTTTCTTAACTCTTAAAACAATTACGTACAGAAGCTTATACCTTTGCCTTATTTTCATAATATGTTTTATGGTCATGATTCTAGCTGGTTGGCTTTTAACGAGGATTTTCTGAAACGTCAGTGGAGAAAACGACTTCTGGAATCAAAGCCGTTCTAAGAGTGGGGCGTCACTGAGTTTGTTCGACAGTCACCTCATCACTCACTCGTTCCTCCAGCTCAAGTTCAGTCCTCTGAGGACACACAGTGACATCAGGCTTCAGTGCTTCTCAAGCTACAATCATAAATTAATACCCCGCCACCGCCTCCGTCTGCAAAGTAATAAGGATTTCTGCTATAATCCAGATTATGGTAAAAACTAAGGAACATGAGATTACGTGTGGCGCGACGTCTCTTGCCAATCACGGCGGTGGAGTGAAATGCATCACTCACGGGGGCTGTCAGCCGGCGTCAGCCAGGAGACATTTATCTTTGAACCCGTGTCAGTAATTTGGCAATAACGATTCTGTTGATTAATTCACTGCCTGAATCTGTGCCAGCGGAGCAGAAGTTCAGAGGCGGTGACAGATTGATGATGCTTGTATCCTGTAATTCCGTGGCCCTCAAACTTTACAGTCATTATAGGGTTGTGTAAGAAAAAAAGACAATACAGATAAATGGCTTGCTCCTAAATTTAATGATAAGTATGAATCATAGTTTGAGTGTCCTCTAAGGTGTGTTGTCGTGGTGGTGGTGGTGGTGGTGGTGGGGGGGAGGGGGGGGGTGTTAGCAGCCACTGTTTTGTCAGGAAGCTGCAGCTGATGTCTGCCCATGTGTTGAAGCAGTGCTGAGGTTTGTCTGCCAGTGGTGGCTCAGTGTGTCCTCAGATCAGCTTCAGTCACGCTGCTTAAGCAAAAGTGTTGACACGTCTCAAGCTCATGAAGTTCAGTCTGACGTGCGTCCAAAACGTACAGGAGGGATGAGAACATGTCAGACCTGCAGCAGGAAGAGCTCCTTCAGCAGATGTCGTTCCACATCTGGGACAAACTCGATGTTTACTTCCAGGTCGGGATAAAATGTCTCCACTTCGTCTCACTGTGTAAAATGAAGCCAAAATATCCTGGATACATGCGCCGCCATCTTGTGCCTGTGATGTCATTCGGAGCTAGAGGTCAAGATGCCTTTAGGTACGAGTGCTCCAGCAGTCTACAGCTTCAAATAACAAATCTAAACATGAACAAGAACAACCTAAAATGCCATGACCATCTTTGGAATATTATATTGAACTACTTCTTTAGTTTGGTCCATGTCCCATCTGCTAACGTAGTGGAGGCAGCCACCAGGGGAGGATCAGGATGTTTTGGGAGCTGTCATGTCGTCCATCTTTGTTTGCTGCGTCCCAATTCAGGGGGCTGCATCCTTTCTGAGGTAGCATTTGAAGATTGATTGCGTCTTGGCGGCGTCCTTCCATTACTGCAGCTTATCCCAGGATTCCTTGCATTCCGGTGACGCAGCCGGCTGTGTGGTTGGCTGAGTTGCAGTGAGTGCAGTCGTTCAAAGTGGCAAACGAATTCCACGGTAAGAGCAGGACGAGCCGATGACGCAAATAAGAAATCCTCCGTAGAGTTGTTTCTTCTCCTCGTCCTTTGTGGACTACTCCTTTGTAGAATGAGTCTTCAGAGGGACGCGGCCCCGGAGTTGGAACTCAGCTAATGGGCTCGTTACAGAACTAAACAACACTCGGAGAGAAACCTCTCTCTCCTCACTCACGGCTCAGAACAAAACTGTACGATAGAGACTGGGCCATTCTGTCTCTTTGCACTGATTTCCAATGCAACACCTTTTCTCAATGGAAATGAATGAGTGTTATCTTCCACTCAATTGAGTCTGTTAATGGGAAACATTGGAATCTCATTTCAGGAATCACCGGTGTTGTAATTTGAGTCATGCCGCGTGTCAAGTTGAAAAATTGCTTTTATTAATTGATGTATTGTTTTTTTAAACATTCCCTCCCAAAGTAATCACAGATGTACAAACAGATAAATAAAAACACAGCCTCTTCAGGCCACTTGTCAAATTTGATAATCTAATAAGCTCTGGTTTAATTGGTCTCCCAGAGAAATGTGGTGGGGCTTGTTTTGATACTGGTCACACACACACACACACACACACACACACACACACTGTTGAATGGAATAAAAGCTCAAGTCCCCAGTTAACAAATAGTGTGTGATCCTATCAGCTTTCCTGACAGTGTAGGTCATCATGGGAAAAGACTGCATGATTTTTCTAAGCACTGGGTCTCGCCACCTGGTTTTATCCCAGTTTCCCACCTCAGTCTTCATCTTTCCCCTCATCTCTCTTCCTCTTCTCTCCGTCTTCCCTCCACTGGGGACGTCTGGATAAAATATGTGCTCATTTCTTTTATCTCACCTGTTGCATCTGCCTGCCCGTTTTAGATAAATATCATCGCACAACCCATCCATCAATTATATGAATTCACACCGTGGGTTTGACTCCATCTGTTTCCTCTCCCTGACAAATACCCACCAGGCGATGGGGGGGAATATTTTGAAGTCTGGGAGCGGTGTAGTGTGTGGGTGTCATATTCCATATCTATATTTCATTTAACTACCATTGTCTGACTGGCTGTAGCCATGGAAACCTAGTCGCACCGTAACCCCTCCGCTGATAATACGGTATTAAAGGGGAAATTTGGGTAATTTTATGTAATTGAGTAGCTGTAATTGGATTAGTATACTATTACAGTCATTGCCCTTATCTCCACAGCACCCTGTGAAATCTCTTAAACGTTCCACTCAGTGCCGGTGCTCTGGAAAGCATATCATTCACACGTTCTCACAGATATACGCCACGTGTGGAAATGTGCAGCGACCATTAAAAATCTGTGCGATACATCAGTGCTCTGAAGAGGGAACACTTTGTAAGAAATCGAATTATGAAAAAAGCTTTTATTCTCACTCTGGTGACGGGGCTCTGAATGGCTGCGAGGCTGCCACCTGCTCCTCCGTCTCTGGCACGTCCCCTCGGCTGGTTCCAGCTGCCTGCTGGAGGAATTAAGGAGGAGATTTGGAGAGCTGGGGCAGATGTAGCAGCTGAGTTGACATTAGCCTGCGTGGGACAACATGCTGCTCAGATAGACAGAAATGCTCTGCACTGGTAACTGGGGGGATTAAGGATGTTGCCTGCTTCATTATGTCCGGGACAAGCTTCCTGACTCGGTAGCCAAAGTGTATTTTCTGCCCGCTGCCCACGCCTATTTTGAGGGAAGGAGATAAAGAGTCGGTTTGACCAGGTGTGAAAAAGCTGCAAACTGCAAAATGTAACTACCTGGTTTGACCTGAAGGAAAAAGCTGCTGTGGAACCGGTGGTGTCTGACGGGGACGCAATTAAACCTGAGCTGGGATGACTGGGATGAACACCTCTCCTCAAACATCAAACAAGGCCTGTCAAAGAATCTGAAGATAAATAATGCACAGGATTTGTTTCCCCACTGGGAAATAAACAACAAAGTTAACATGGTGACATTAAATGTAATATTTTCTGGCAGCTCTCAGGGCAACGCTTTATGTTAAGGGTATGACTGACAGATACTGTCAATCAGGATGAGGAGTTTCTGTCCGCGTGCATCGGCCATTCTGCTTTTGTATATTCCAGCAGCAAGAGAACCTGCAAAATATTCCGAGCACTTCTTATTATATGGGAATAAAAATGGACCTGCTATTCCACGTTCTGCAAGAAGTTGCAAGAAGATTCCTATGAAACAGTTTCATTCCGGCTACTAGATGCCAGGTTTTTCAGAACATTGCATATTGAATTATTAAGAAGATTGATGTTATCCTCTCTCTCTCTCTATCAGTCTTTCTTTCTCTCACCAGATTCGACTCGTTCTCTGTGTTTTGTGTGTTGGGTCGTCGTGCAACAAGTTCATCGAAACATCCAGAGAGAGAAATTAAATATTCATCAAGGTTAAGGGCCCCCGTGTCTCCATGTGAGAATGCTAGAGAATTAAATTTGTTCCAGTTTTATGGACTCTCAAATGTTTGCTCTCTGCTCCCTCAGTTCCTCCGGGAGCCAAACGATGCCGACTCCCACATATGCTCGATTAAAATGAAAATGATCAAATATATCTCTTTTTAAAATTACATCCCACTGGACCTTTGCATGCATGGAAAGCACTAACATTAGATTCTGTAACCCTTACATTTATTGCATTATTCACTTAAACCACATTAATGTCTTTATATGGGTTTTACATGCTGTTTACATAATGGAGTACAGTGGCTGCACAGGGACCTGAACAGTTCTAATGACCAGGCCAGTGATTGGCCGGCAGATTTATAAGAATACATTTGCTGCATTTGCAACACACACACACATACAGGTTTGCACAGCTATCCTTATTATGACTATGCATTGCAACCATTCTTTGTGTAAAGCCTAAACCTTATCCCTGACCTTGACCTTGACCTTGACCTTGACCAAGCCATCTATCCTTTACCTTTGACCCTTTTCCTGTGAGGGTTGGCAAACGCTCAAAATTACAAACACACACACACACACACACACTGATGGGACGAGCATCTGTACAATCTGGATGAGATTTAAAGATGGATCGGCCCCCTTTCCTTATTCTGAACATGAATTTTAGGGTTTTTGGAGCTGCTTGTGAACTAGAAGGTTGCGTCTCTGGAGACGGAGCAGCAGCAACATCACAAGCTCACCCCTCCCCACAAACCCTCCCCGTTTCACAGCCTCCAGGGACAAGTCCCCCTGCAATACTCAGAAACAATTAAGTCTCATCCTCCCATTAGAGATGCACAAGCAGAAACTTCACATGAAGATTTAATACGTACCAATAAAAAATTGCATCAATGACTAATTTAACTAGTGTTTTGTCATTGACAGTTTTGCCCTGAGAAGAATAGGAAATTGGGATGCTTGTGTCTTAAAATGCTTCTGGGAGACATTTCTCCTCCAGAACAGAGTGTGTAGTAGAAAACGACTTTTTGAAGCATAACCCCACCAACCCCCCCGATGATGTATTATGGTTGCTTTGTGCTATGGGGCAGTGAAAAAAATATAGTTATTACATATTTAAAGGGGTACTTGGGGTCGCTAATGACTTTTGTAGCTGGAAACCCAGAAATCTCACCACAGCTCAAATAAATCCTGGATTAGTTGTTTAGGAAATAAGAAGCCACTTTGTGGCTTTTAGTGTTTTTCAGATGCTTTTTCAAAAGGCTGTTTTTAATTGGGAAAAATTTGATAATTGATCCGATTATAGATTTCATCCGAGCGCTGACTTAAAGAGAAATAGAAGCTTATGTAAATGATACAAACACATCATCACAAGCTACTTCAGAACTTGAAATCCAGTATCTTAACACGAGAGGATCCAAAGTGACGTGAAGACACAAAATAAAAATAGAGGCTGCAGCAGGCTGAGATCTTTAATTACAGAAACAAAAACCTTCCTCCACACTTTCCTCCACATGCAGTTTTCACACCTCGTTCATTCCAAACACTCTGTCATGTTACTTTTCCAGCCTCTCAGCGTCGGTGATTACAGCTGCACGGCTCACGGCCGCAGCATTGACCCCAGCTCTGTTGTTTGGGGGATTAATCTGCTGCCAGGTCGTGTCTCTGCCTTTCCCCCCTTTTCTTTCCTTTTCCCTCTACAGCTCCTCGGCCTTAACGACGCCTCAGCGCTGTCACTGTTTCTTCGGGCCGTGTTTCTGTGATTCACATGAGTGAGCCATTAGAAAATGGATGTTTTCGTGACCCTGCGAGAAGGAGAGTGAGTGGGTTGAAAGTGCAGGCTTTCTGAAAAGCAGGCGCCCTAATAGCCCACATAGCCTCTTTATGTGTGTGGAGCAGATCTGGCTCACCAACACTCCGACAGGTCCATCTGCCTAATTGTCTCCAGGGCTTCCATTCTTGACTGACTCAGTGAAAAGTTCACTTCTTTAGTGTGACTTTTTTTTTAAAAGGAATCTATTTAATATAAATAAGACAACACGAGCTGTTGAGAGGATGTTGATGCTGCACTTTTAATGGATGGATCCAGTCCTCTGTCTCTTGTTCAGTCGCCCTCTAGGCGTTCAGCCGGTTAAAAGCTCCGTGAAAACACGAGAAACACTTAGTCTTTGTGAGGAGACTTGTTTACCAAACACCTGGTGCTTTTAAGGATGCTGCATGTTTTTCTGCCCTTTGACTCTGGAAAAGCTCAGAGGAGGAGGAAATGGACCGAGGAGCTCTGAGCGGCGCTCCCTGATCTCCTCCATTTAGATGTGTAAAAGGAACATTTATAGCTCAACGTGTTTAATTCATTACGGCCTCCCTTTGTGTTGGACTTTGCCAGCAATTTATCTTCACCCCCCCCGGTGCCCCCCTGGCAGCGACTGGCCGGGTGGGCGGCCACAACACGGCCAGTGGATTCACAGTCAGGGCCACATCTCTGGGCTGGTTTTAACCCCCCGCTGAGCGCTGAGGTTTGCCATGAGGCCAACCCCTCAAACACTCGAGGAGAAGAGCCAACAAGTTTATAGAAGTCCTCATGGGAGATGCCTGCGGCGGGAAACTAGCCCCCCCCCCACCCCCTGCTCCTCCACTCTGCTTTTCAACAAACTGCCCATCTCCTTCGCACTGCAGAGGCGTGGCCGCCGCCCCTCAGGGACACATTTGCTTCCTACAAAGCCCATTGCTATGAAAATTGTGTGTAATTTCAGGGGCTGTTAACGGTGAGAGTGCGAGCATGCATACAGCACAGTGCTATCATCACACCGGAGCAGAAGAGGAACCCCGCGGCAGAGTCTCATATTTGTTGCTCATTTGCCAGTCTCTGCCCCCGAGAACACGACATGCATCAACTGAACCCAGGCAAAATAAGAGTTGGGCGGAGCTGGCAAGGGGTGATTAAAGGTGGATGGAGGGAGAGGAGGATGCAGCAGCACTTAGTGGGCGACGGAGAAAGAGAGCGAGGGTGTTTGAGAAACAGATTGGAATAAGAAAGAGCAGAAGAAGTGAAACGGGATAGGGGAAGGGAATCCAAGGAGAGAGAGAAACCTGAATCAATATTTATACTGCGAGGCGAGACTGAGGATTCTGAAGCAGTAATTAAATTGGTGTCATATTCCATTCCATTACTGGGCCGGGCTTGTATGCAAATGATCTAAAAGACCTCCTTTTCAAGTGGATTCCATTCCTTTTATGACAGTGAAGAGAAACGAGCCAGGCAGAGGAAAATAAAACACTGCTCCACTATTCATGAGCTTCATGTCAGGAACTTGGGGACCATTCAGCCGCTGTTCAGCAGGGGGGGTGGTGGGGGTACCATATAAATCCCTCTCGGAGACATTCGGCTCCGCTGCACTGGTTGAACTGGTTTACACTCAAACTAGGCACCGGGTTGGGGAAGCAAATCAATCGTTTTTTTTAATAATGATCGGCGAAATGAGCTGACGCTGATGCTGATTGGAAACACGGTCTGAATCGCCTCCTCCTCCTCCTCCTCCTCCTCCTCCTCTTCCTCCTCCTCCTCCTCCTCCTCCTCCTCCTCCTCCTCCTCCTCCTCCTCCCGTCTGTGGAATCATTTAGAATGAACAAAACATATCAAAGTAAGTGTAACACTGGAAAACTGCCTGTGTGTTGGGTCACACCCAGTCTCCAAACATCCCAAAATATTACAGCTTGCAATCTGAATACATTCTGCAGTGGTTAGCTGACAAAAGAAATGGGACAGTGACTCTGGTGGGGAGGGGTGGGGTCTCCTGTAAGTCCTCCCCCCAGTGCTTACTGTAAGTTTTGGTTTCAGGTGCTGCCTCCCTGTTACAGCGCTCTGCACTTGTGACAAATGGAATTTGGGGGAGAACAACAAAACACAGCTGTGCTCTGAACAGCCAATTAAAAGTTTCCCTTCCATCTCTTCACCTCCCAGTATTGGCTGCTCCCTTTTTCTTTTTATTCAAGTTTCAACTCGACTGTGCAAGAAAAATAAAAAAACGGATCAAAAGACAGAGGAGTGTGTCCAAAGAGCAGCATCAGTGATTTCTCTAAACCAACTCAAATTGCCCCAGACGTATGCCTCCAGTTGCCCAGTGTGGTCGATTCCCAGTTAGGGGGGGGGACCCCAGGAGTGTACTCTACAGCGAGGGATGGGATGTTTCTGGAGCGGGGCCATGTACCGAGGTCCAGGTCCGGCCAGTGGCATCTGAAATGCTGCCAGTGGGAAACACGGCATTAACGTCCACAGTGGTGGAAAGAGCAGCATCTGCTCGTGCTCTGTGTTTGTGTGTTCAGGTGCCAGTGGCCATAGGGAAAAAAACAGGTTGTCAGATATGATGTGTGTTTATGAAAGTTCCTGGAATATACTGGCTGTGCTCGTGTATGTTTCCTCTTGTGGATCCAGGCGGCAGAAAATATGGCATAGTGTAAATTATGACACTATAAAAGTGCAGCAAAAGAATTTCAAATGTAAGATGCACTTTCCTATGTGAATGGAAAAGTAAGGGCCAATGTTTGCTGATGTATAGTTATGTTATTTGAGTTAATTCATTGAAATACATTCATCAAGTTTGATTATTTAAAGGGTTAAACTTATTTGCTGAATCTGTGTTTCTCATGCACCTTTACTTCAGGCTGAGTCCCTCTAGCTTCTGATTGGTTGGTTCAGACACAACCAGGAAGCAGGGTTGTTGTTGTGAAGATACTCATCTCCATCCTTCTGTTTTTTTATCTAGAATGATCCGTCCGCCATATCGAACCCTTATATATTTAGAATTCAGAAGTTAAAGCAATGCAGTTGAGGTAAAAGTACAACATGTCCTGGTATTGAGGTAGTACGGGTAGCATATAGAATCCAAAATGCTTGAGTACAAGTATTTCAAACTTCCACTTGACTCCAGTACTTCAGCGTTCACATTTTTATATATTCTGCACTTACAGACAATTGAATAGTGTGAAGAAGAAGAAGAGCGCGATCTGCAAATTACAGTGAAATAACATTTGAGAGGAAAAACAGTCACCGTGCGCTTGATAGACAATCGCTGCTCTGAAGTGCCAGACGAGAACCTCCCATTTGATTGGACACACAGAGTCAGGAAATATTTCACACTCGACAAGCGGGTGCGTGAGAGACTGACAGTGGAGCTGGTGTCAACTGGTGCTTGTGGAAGAAGCTGTTACCCTCCTCGAAACATGCAGGGAAGAAGTCAACCCGTGTAACGACACCGAGGGGTAATCGCTCGGCTGGTGTTGACAAGCTGATAAAACCTCCCTCGCTTTGTGTGGAGCAGCCGGCCCAAAGAATGACATATATATTTACTCATTATGGCCGGGAGGAACATATGGGAAGCTCACACAGCTGCCAGACACGGGGGCTGGAACACGGCCGGGCCCCTCGACCGAACCTGCCGCTGCATGAGGGTCACAGCTGCCAGTTCTCAAACTGGAAACATCCTCAGTTTCCACACAACAACCTGTCATCGCATCCACGGAATATTCAGAGTCAGCAGGAGATGCAGCATTAAGGACATCTATAAATGGAAATCACTGACATTCATCATGCAAGTGTGCGGTAAAGCAGTGGAAGGAAAAACACACAACCTGGTGAAAACCCCTCCTTTGAGCCACCATGACTATAAAACTCCTAAAAACCAGAATCCAAACATTAGCATCTTTATGCACATTTCAGGAAAATAACTCTAGATGGCACTGGAGACCCGGTGGACTCGCTCCCGTGTGTGTGTGTGTGTGTGTGTGTGTGGAACATGTGAGCATGTGAGTGTGTGTGCGTGCAACCACGTCTGTGTCTGCACTCGTGTGTGTGGGTTTGTGTGTATGCCTCCCAGATTCAATTATTCATCATTTCCAGTGCAAATATGGTTTGGCTTTTCTGGCGTCTCTTCGTTCTCTTCCTTTTTTTTCTCCTCCCTCCCAGTTTTGCTTATTATTTATTATGCCGGGGCTCATAGTGTTTGGGTAGAATAGAAAGTCGGGTTGCAATAATAATAATAATAATATATAATAATAATGTCACAGCGTGGGGTGTCATAATTATGTTCTGATACAAACACACAGGAGAAAGGTATCGGCACTGTGTGCTGCAGTCGCTAGTGCTGTCGACACAGTCACACATCTATTTGCCATGTGTAGCCCAGCATCTACACACTATTTCACCAGTAACACACAGTCGTGATCATCGAATTCTATATCTGCCTCTGGGACTGGAATGGAAATCTGTCAATATATCATCCAATGAGTTCACATGCAAAGAATAATTCATCAGGACATATTGACTCTGGAAGGAGGACTTTGTATCTGTGAGTCACTCAGCAGCCATGGTAAAAACATTTATCGATCGGAGTCGCCCCTCCATGGATCTTCAGGGCACACGCAGTGATTTGTGATGATTTCTAAACACAACATGATGAATGTTTTTCTTACTGTTATGTGATTTTTTTGGGGGGTGTTATATTCCTGAGAATACTTTGCAAAACAGAAATCAAACGATGTGTCTCAGCACAGGAGGGATTCAGGAAAGATCTCACTCACTCTCAGTGTTGAGTATAAGAATCTTATTGCTTTGAAAGAAGTCGCGAACCATTTTCAAAATGTGTTCTTGGTTCTTTCTCCGGACACACATGCAGAACGCAGCATGAGAGGATCCGTTCAGACACGTTCAGGACAACAGGAAAATGTCTCTTGATTCTCATTGTGTTTCCAAGTTGACGTCTTTGTCGGCGTCTCAAGTGTGTGGACACCTCTATATCATCCGGAGATATTTGTGTTCTTTAGTTTTTGGTCGGCTTTAGTCACAGGAATCCGGTTAAAATCAGTTTTGTGTTATTTTGTGACTCTCTCGCCGATGAGAACCCTGCTTCATCAAATATTTAGAACAATTAAACATTTGGAAATGCGGTGAACATGGCTCTCACCCACAGTAAAAAGAGTTGTGTAGTAAAAGAGACTACACAACCAGGCATGATAAATAAAAGCAGTCTAGCTATGATCGCAAATGTGTCCCATCAGTGAACCCCCCGCCGCACACAACAGCTGGGCCGCACCATGTATTCATTAATGCTGATTTGTAGACTGGCAATTTGCACACATCAGGTGAAAGCGGAGGCTGAGAGAGCACTCGTGACGAGACGAGGATTTAAGAGCAGCGATCTGAGCGACTCACACACACATCTCAAAATGACATCTCTCTAATTCCCCGTCGTCTGGAGGTTCCATCGGTTTCCCGCCGCCGCCTCCTCCCGAGGACATTTGCTTTAAAAACTCTAAAAGCTCCACAAGATTCTTCCACCCGACTTTTTAACAAGTTTGTTCCACCTTAGGATTCGTCGTCAGAGCTAAGAGGGCTTTGTGTTAGCTTTGAGTCCCTGCTGGGATTTCATCTTATTTTTTTAAGGTGGGATTCTTAAAAGCTTACCAGTGGCTATCTTAAAATAATAAGCTAGTTTGTCAAAAAAAACACACACTTTGGAATATTTGAGGCTGGAGCTCAAACTGTTTAAACTTGGCTCCTGCTTGAAAATCTAACATCTAATTATAAGTTAATGTAAAGTTGAAACTTAGAACCTCAGCAAATTGAGACATTCAGCGGTTGTTATTGATTTAACTTGACTTTAGTTCTTTGAATTTATCGAAAACAACTAAACTATATAATGGCTTGTTGTGAAAGTGAAACCAAAGTGGTGACTGTCAGCAGTATGGGCCTTAAACCCATACTAAACTCCTCCTTGTTAGTGGATGGGACATGGGCCAAACTAAAAGGTCAAAGTACACATCAAACTTTTCTCATAGGTTTGAAGTAGTTCTTATCACTCCGATGTTTGTTCAAGCTTATATTTCTGGCAATGTTGGTTTTATTGAGCCTACAACTGAGCTCCTTACAGTACGATTAATATATTTAATATAAGTTTTATCACTATTTTGTAGAACCCTTATCATAAAAACTTTTGTTTCATAAATAGTCTCAGTGTTGACCTTTTCCTCCCATATCTCCCAGTGCATACTTCCACGTAAACATCTGTAATGTCCGAGTCAGCTGCTCAACCTGAGGAGATAAGTTGTGGAAGGTGCTGCTCTGCCAACTCCAGTGGACGTAGAGCAGCTCTGGACCATTTCCCTGTTTTCTTACTTTGTCCGTCTCAGTTTGCTGGCAGGCAGCAACATGACCCTGCCAGAGCCGCGGGGAGGGAGGGAGGCCGAGGAGATGACAGCCGGCCAAGGACATGTAAGTCCTGAGTGTTTTTTTTGGTCATGGTTGATATCGCTACATGGAGGCTGGAGATAAGGGTTGTTTTTTTGCTTACAGGACTAAAAAAGAGGGAGGGATGGATGGAGGGAGAGGTGAGAGTGGAAGAGGAGGATGAGGGGAGATAGAGAGTATGGGCTTGAGGAGGAGGAAGCCTGGAGCGATAGATTTCGGGGGAGAGAGAGAAGGGATGGAGCTGGTGGGACGGAGAGAGCGAGGCCGAGTTGGAGAGAGGAGCCAGACACAGAGCATGTTTAAGCTGCTCTGCGTCGGAGGATTTATCTGAAAGACTCGATTCTCATGCGTTCAGATCGGCTTGAATCCAGTTTCACACGTTGCTGCTGTGCTGCTTTTTATTAAACACGTTATGATTCATCATTATCAAAACAATTCACATCTCTCTTAGTGGCACTTGTGGGGGGGAGACGAGAAAGTTTAAGTGTGATCTTGTATTTCAGAATATACCCACAGACTTACATATATAAATATCTAACGTTTGAAATGACAGACAGATTCCACCATCTTCCCTTGTAGTTAATATCGAAGCAGGAAATTCTCACTCTGGCGAATTGGAAGTGGGTTTTGCACCTACGGACTCATGGTGGATAAAAGGAGTTAGGATTTGGAGTTGAGGGAGAGGTTGCGTTGCTGAGTCATTGTCACCAAGCAGCCACTGGGACAGAAGGAAGAAAATTTCAATAAAGATTAGACACTGGAGTTTATTGTGGAAGCTCCCAGCGAGGCCTGCATGGGTGGGAAAGTTTACTTTGAGTCATGCTCGTTAAAAAATTACTCTCGGAATAAAAAATAGATATCAGAGCGTGAACTAAAAAAAAATTCTCCCTTGGAAATCTCAGTCTTGTGCTTAGAAATATCTGAATTCCAAGGGGCGATAATTGTTGAAGCCTCGGAGGTGGAGGAAAATACAAAGAAGCCAACCGCCATATTGAGGGTTTTTAAATATGTCATCTTGTTGCCCTCGGAGAGTTCAGCCCACATTAGTGATTCTTCCACAGACAGAAACCAAGAGAAAAGAGTTTGTTCCTCCCCGTTATCGTAGTTAATGGAGCAGCTCCAGGCCGTACATCGATGTGACAATGCAGATTAGGACTTTCAGCCACTCTGGGTCTGTGAAGCTTCGCTGGAAAGTTTTTCCAAAACCCCGCGTGAACTTTCCAGTGCCTGAAAAAAGAATAGCACACATGACTTCTCCAAAAAAGTATTATTTCCATTTAAGAAAGCTCCTGCATGGGAGTGGGTAGAGAATAAGTGTCTCTATCTGAGCATATAGCACTGGCTCTGCTGCGAGGGGGAGTGAGGAAACCCTGGACAATATTCTGCAATTCCTGTGACACTCATCAGTGTATCCTGTGACTATAGCACCGCCATGCTTTCCTGACACGGGGACATGTGTTCCACTGTTGACAGGAGATGTCATTTAAGTCACATCTGTCCTCTGGGAGGGGAGCCGGGCATCTCTGGCATGAGGCGCAGTGGGAAACTTCGCAGGGAATCAGACATACGGAACCACGTATGTTTTTTTTTCCGACACACAACTCGGGGCTCTCTCTCCCGGTGTGATGGATTCAACGTGGACTGTGTGGAATGGAGTGTTTTCACAGATGAACACACAAGCTCCGTTTTGTGTGATCTTCCCAGAGCAATATCTGTCCTCTGCCACTAATCCCCGCTTATCCGTCTTTACCCTTCGTTTGTGTGTGCTTGGGAAAAATACATTTATTTGCAGATGATGTGATGCTGTATCTCATCAGTGACAGAGAACTGAGCCAATAAACACAATCAGGAATCAAGGGACTATCTGTTGCAGGGGACTTTCATTTAGTTTTGTGTTCATACTTTGTCAAGCAACATATTTCGTTGGGTGTTCATTTGAAAGTCCTCCTCCTCCTCCCCGCTCCTCCTCACTCCTCCTCCTCCTCCTCCTCCTCCTCCTCCTCCTCCTCCTACCCTCCTCCTCCTCCTCCTCCCTCCTCCTCCTCACTCCTCCTCCCCCCCTCCTATGACACTAACGGACCTTAAATGTTATATTGGAAAAGAGAAATTTGTTGCTCACGGAGGAAATCGCATTACACCTTCAGTCATTGTTCATTTAGTGCGTCATTTATTATTAACAGCGCTGCGTTCAGGGGCTGTGTGTTTTTCTGTACGCCGCCGTGGTCGCGCACAGAGTGATGGTTAGATTATAACCTGAGGCGAGATGAAGCCCGGCTCGCCTGACCTATCATCATCAGCCTGTCCCCTTCATCCCAACCTGTCCATCCCTCCTCCATCATCCTCACTGCTTATTCCTGTGTCGTGCATCAAGAACGATGGGATCTGATTTCACATAAATATCATTTGCAAACCACCCACCATTGAAAGAATGATAATTCCCAGTAAATCCACAATGTAACGTGTAATTCGATTTAGTTTAATAGATTAATCAACTGATCATTGGCTACAATTACATATACATAATAATGACTATTATCAATTCGGCAAGCAAAGCAGTGGTCTAATTAAGCCGTGCACGTAATCCCTCCGTGCTGACAGCTTCCTGTGATAATCCTGTGCACGTGAGTGAAGTGTGGATCTGTAGAGACGGCTGCAGGAGCTGGAGCGAGCCGGGTCCAAAAAAGAAAAAGGGAACAATAAAAAATGGGCTCTGTTTCCTGCTCCTAGCAATTTTTTTACCTCCAAAAATAATTACAGCTCTGACTCAGCAGAAGCAGAAGATGCTTTTAAATCCTGTGGTTTTCAATCAGAGATACACTTACACTGCATGAGCCTTCCTCACTCTACTGAAACGCCACCAGTCTGACACCTATACACTTTATTGATACCTGGAATCAAGTTGTGCTTTGGGTGATCAAACTGAAATCAGATGGTGCTTGATCGCATGAAGATACACATGTAAATAGGCAAAGTCCCTCAATGTTAGTCAAGACACTCAAAAAGCAAGAAAAAACAATAACAGATCTTCATCGGCACAAACTTCATATTTCTTTATTCTTTAATTCTATTGACATTGGATTAAATATTATTTTTACATTTTGCAAATTTTTCCTGCGTAAAATGCATCGATCTTCACAACAAAAACAAAATCTGGCAGCTGGAGTGATTACATTTCAAAGTGGACACTGGAGAATTATCTTAATATCAGGTGCAGATGTACTCAGATGAAAATCACACCTACATATAACCTAGTTTGTTTTCTTAGACATGTTTTTAAACATCTGTAATGAAAACCATGCGACTGAGTCTCTCTCTTCTAGGGGCAGGGAACCCAGAGATATCCCGACTCCAGTTCCAAGGAGAGGTGACTGCTCAAAGGCTGCAGGGTCGGGATCGTACAGGAAGCTCCTCAGATGGTGAGCAGGAGCAGACCGAGGACGAGCTGCCTCAGGCGAACAGGCTGCAGGCCAGCCAAGAGAGAAGCTGGCTTGAGGCTAACAGGCGAGCCGACTGGGACGCAGACTGGAGGCCGACTGACCCAGGGACAGGTTGGTGCCCGGCCAGCTTGGAAACCGGAGTGGCCAGCCGCCTGGGAGACTGGCTGGGGATCAGCAAAGTCCCTCCTCCACTCTTGAACCGGGGTGTCTTGGCCACTTCCCTGCATACCGTCCTCTGCTCGGCTCTTTTTTTCTTCCACCATTCTCCATGCAGGTCCCCGAGGGAACGAATCAAATCATAAAGTTCATAATGAAAGGGGAGTCTGCCGGGGCCTCGGTGGTCAGAATGGACCGTTCCATCTGGTGCCGGCAGGGTGACAAAGAAATGCAAGAGCCGAGAGCTTCTGCAGCTCGGTGGGTTGATTCCCCCAGTTTGATTAAATTAAGGGCGTGGCCTCCAATTCACAATTTGAATGTGGAAAATGAAAATGGTTTGAGGGCAAAGTTAAAGCCTCCACCCCCACCTTCCTTACTGCCTCCAATCTGCTCTTCTGAAGTCGCCCCCCCCCGCAGAAACACTCAGCACCTGCACTGCGTGAACGGCGTGCTGGGACCCCCGGAGGTCCGAGTCGGGGGGGGGGCCTGTCACTCCAGCCCTCCCTGCTGGCAGAGTGGAGCGGCGAGGTGCCAGGCAGCTGCTGCCAGGATCACTGACTCTCAGATTGCTGGCGTGGACCGAGCAGCCCGGTGTGGGAGGAGATCTCCCCTGTGTCGGCTGGGGTCTCTGTTTTTATCTCTCCCCTCACTCGTCTCAGCTTTGTAATGAGCATCTCTGGCTGGTAAAAACAGAGGAGGAGAAGAAGAGGGAGAAAAGAGAACGAGAGGGAGTCGCCCGCACGTGTCTCTGTGCAGAGAACGCTGATTGCTGGAATATAAATGGGATGTGCTCGTTCACCTAAATCAAGGCCACATGCTTGGGCCCGGAGTAAAGTGCTCTGAGTGCGATGAAGCGTTGTGCTGTATCTGCCACTCAACTCGGGAAATAAAGCCGGGGCACCGTCCCTGCCCCACATGAAGTGCTCAGGGTTACCTTCACAAAGTCTGTTGTTGTAAACTGACTTCACCGCTGACCTGAATCCAGATATTCTGATATTTTCATGTTCAATTTACTCTGTTGGGAAAAATTCTCTTTTTAAATTTGGGCCTCATCTCCTGTTCTCTCACCTTCTATTTGGCTTTTTCTCCTGTTTAGTGGCTTTGTTAGGTTTTGATTTATTTGCAAAAGGCAGTTAATGTTTACACGGAATATTGACACCATATTTAAGAAAGACATTTCAAAGCTTTCGAGAATAAAGTCGTGATTTAGCATAATGTTATGAGAATAATGAAAACTATTTATTACCCAGATATCCCTGTTGTTCTTTCTTTGGAATAGAATCAGTTTCATCAGGTCTTATACTTAGTGTGGTGCTAATGAGCCACATATTTTATATATCATTTTTAAACCTATTCTAAAGTTTAAAATTCCTCATTTTAACACAGATGACTCCTGATATTCCTGATCTTACTTAAAATCATGACTTTATTCTTGTTCATTTACTAATTATTTCTTGTAATATTCCAAACGTATTCTGTCCTCTCCCCCAAACACTCCATCGGACGTCAGATGCAGTTTACGTCTTAGAAAATAAAGTTGGTGATATTCCATATTTTAATTAATGATGACAAATCCAATGAAAAGAGCAGAGCCAAGGATTTCTCCCAGTGAATTGTATTGACTATAAAGTCGATATCGCCCATTCCTGTCTGCAGCAGACATCCTTGAGCCACGCCACTGCAATGACTGACATGTTGATTCCTTATTGGTCCCTGGAGCGTTTCCCCTCTGAGTCAATCTCACATTGTCCGAGAAACTCGCTCCTGTTCCAAAATGTAGAATAATCCCCGGCTGACAATATAGAACCCCCAACGG
Source organism: Pseudopleuronectes americanus (assembly GCA_038501795.1). Taxonomy (NCBI): domain Eukaryota; kingdom Metazoa; phylum Chordata; class Actinopteri; order Pleuronectiformes; family Pleuronectidae; genus Pseudopleuronectes; species Pseudopleuronectes americanus. Next base: position 3,081,116 of record CM076718.1, on the reverse strand, counting down.
CTCCCACCTCCTCTCCAGTATCATTGGTCTGAAAGTGTCCAGCTGTTTTAGGAAATTACTTTTTCCTTCCAAAAAAAATTAAGCCATATATAAGTGTGGCCCTTCCACAGCAGCAGTCAGTGGACGTAGGGCGCAGACGTGATTAGAAAATCAAGAACTTATTGAAAGACGTCAAACACTCTGTTGGAATTGGTCTTTTCAGGCTTTTTTTTGTGAAACAATATGAAAATAAATTATGATTCCAGCCTCATCCTTCACTCCCCCCCCAATCAACAGTCTTTGCCAAGTACTCGCTGACCTCAATCGATCCCTTTCTATTGGATAAAGTTAAACATTCCACTTTACATTCTAACACAATTACAAGTCGTCCACAGAGAACGTTGAACGCCTCACGTCAGGATGGAGCGGGACACACCGAGTCGCTTCCTGATGATGTATCGACAAAGTTGCGTTACCGATAGTGCAACTGTGTCAAACCGCATCATCCCCTGTAAACAGCGAGGAGGTAAGGTGACATTGAATAATACGCCCGTAACACGCCGCTGTCTGCGATCAACACGGGGAGACGGCTGCGGCGTTTTGATGAACGATAAGAAAATCTCCAACACGCTGCCATTTTTACCCTCGAATAAAACATTGCACTTTTCTCCCATCACGTCTCTCCTCTGAAGTTATCTCTTGAAATAAATCATGCCACAAATATCTCAAGCTGCGCTGCAGGTTTTTTGCATACCTCAGCGCGTTTCTGCTTCTTCTTCTCCTGGCGTGGATAAATATTGGACTCCGCATACATAATACAGACACGGAGGAGAGAATATATGGATCAGTCATGTTTGTCTGTTTTCACCCTTTCTCTGCTCTTCAGCTGGCGATACTGTGGAGCTGAATGCCAGGGAAAACTTAGAATAAACATATTTTTTATTTGAGTTGGAAATCATTTATATTCTCCAACGATGCAGCGAGAATAAATGTCACGAGAGCTACGAGCATTTTCAAATAATGAATTCATCTTTGTACCTTTTACTTATATAGCCCAGCTGAAAAGTGTAATTGTGGTGTGGCTGTAAAAACACATGAATTGAGTGTACACGTACATGGACATATACTAAGTGTGATGTATTTACTTCTATTTGCTAAAAAAGCTTCTCTGATTGGTTTATTCATTAGAGATCGCCACGTTCTGCAGTAATGTGTCTTTTTCCAGGGACGTAAATCTGGTGCAGATGGAAACATCATCTGTCCTGTACAACAAATGCACGCTCCTCATTAAAAGGAATGAAGGTAGACGGATGCTCATGCTGCATTTTTAATCAGATTTTTAGTCAAATTTAAATCTCGTTTTGCTCAGCATTTTAATGAATCTGCATCATTTTGAAGTCACTTCATGTCGGCCCTGATCTGATCTGATCACCGGATGAACTGTACCCTGAAGGCAGGGTTAAGAACTGGGGATATCACTTTTTAATAAAAAAAAAGTATTTCCTCCAGTGCCCCCAGTGGACGTATCAAAATAGATGTGTCCCAATTCAGGGGCTGCATCCTCTGCATCCTTCAGGATCAAGTGCATCATAACAGCACAACCTGGCTGTCCCCGTTTCCAAGGCTCCTTCAAATGTGTCCTTCCAGTCCTGAGAGCTGGATCCTTCTTGGGCCGAACTATCCCGGGATTCTTTACAGACTTGGTGGTGAAGCTAAAAATCCTCTGTGGACCACACTGTCTCATTCCGGCTCGGCCTTCATGGACTCCTCAGTCTGTGGAGGCTGTGACCTTTGTGGACCAGGTGGACGGCTTCCTCCAGAGGATGCAGCTCCTGAAGTGGGTCACAGCTACCGTGAGCCCCCCCGACACCGATACATCGTGTTCAGGGACAATGAGATCAAAAGTAACTCACAGGATCCTCTTGTCTTCCTACAAACAAAAGCTTATGGGGACAGAATCTGAAAGACACACTCACATTGTATTTATATTTTATACAAATCTAACAGATTTACCCCTAATTAACCTCGGTTGACCAAACCAGGAAATCAGCGTCTACTACAAGAGGGAAAAGTCAGTGTTTAATCAAATGTGGGATAATTGAATTAAAGCTTAAATTGGCCGTTAACGTTTTGACTCTGTTCTTCAGGTCGAGACAACATCAAACAAATCTTCTCTGGTTAATTTCAGCCACTGACAAGTTTTTCTCTTGGGTCAATAAAGTTGATTGAAATCACGTCGTTTCGTTCCGGCTCATTTGACTCAGACAAACTTGGCCCAAGCCGGCGAAGAGGAAGTTTCCCTCGCCTTCCTCAGTCGTGATGAAGATTGCTCAGTGGGCAGAAGAGTCCACGTTGTGTGTGTGTGTGTGTGTGTGATGTGTGCGATGCTCTCTGCTAGATGAGCTTTTAACTGTGCCCCTGATATATTTGAAATTTGCATATAGTTGCTTGTATCGTTCACACGAGGGGGGGGGGATATTTTTCTGAAAAAGGCTTTTAAAACATATTTCGCACATTCACCAGAAAATCAAAGCTGCGTTTTGAATTATGGAAAATTGAGCTCAATCTCAAAAAAGAGCTTTTTATTTCCTCATTAGCAGAAAAAAAACAACGTTTTCTCGTCAATCTCTCAAAAAACAAGTCGGATAAATACATTTGAACATCACTTTCTCATCCCTTGAAATGAATGAGTTTAGGAGAGACCCATGAAGAGGGAGATTTATCCTCCAACAACACCACAATCCACTAATTCAATCTAAATACTGCAAATCATTTTTTTAACCGCAAGAAAAAGGGAAATAACTGCAGTTCTACATAAATCTGGATTTGTCTCCCAGCAGGTCTCCATCACGTAGAGATTTACTGCTCAGCAAACCTCTTCTGTTTTATTACCCGTCTAATTTAGGAGATGTGGCGCACTGATGGCCGGACGGTAATGAATGATGAGACGCAGACAGAGTCACTGAATCATCCCCTTCGTCGTCTGCGGCCTTAAAGCAGCGACAGTGACACTCGGTGTTCCGTCTTCTCACCGCAGCCTGGCCCGGTGTGACATTTCCAAAAGGACAGAGAGCGAGGAGGAGTGAGTGCTGACCTATGCCGGAGGCCGGCTGCTTGTAAATAGATACACCGCTGTTGTCCTTCAGAGAAGAGACTTTCCTCAGCGGCGTAACTCATCCCTGCTCCGCTCTGATTTACGCAGCGTCGCTCACCGACAGTCGGGGGAAGCGCCTTTATCTCCACCTTGTCTCGCTAAATGAATTCCAAATGGCACTCGGCCCAGTTATTTGTCAGGGAATTTGTTATCGTTGACAACCACAACCCCCCCCCCTTTAAACAAATATAAATCCCCGGGAAAACAATCGCTGAGCAAGATGCAGCGTAACCTTTTGAAATATCACGCCAGCCATCAGTTTCTATAGCAGATCATTTCACGTTCCCCCCGTCCCCCCCCCCGTCCCCACCTATACATGAAACATGAAAGTAATGGTGGCATAAGTCATCGTTGGGAAATGCTCGGCCGTCTCTTTGGGTAATGCCAGTAGCTCAAACTGTGACAGGGTAAGTATGCCAGTATCATTAGACTGAGGGGAGCTGCTCGGGGGTCTGAAGACAAGTCGGCCTTCTGCACCAGCAGCTGCAGTAATAAAACTAGAACATTTCATACATGACGTGTGATGACAGAGCATTTCATAAGGAAAAGACTGAACTGGATCAGCGCTGTGGAAAACGCACACTTTATTTAAAATGAAAACCTTTTTATTATTACTGTTACTACTGCACCTATATGTAAAACCACTGTTATGAACATTATATCAAGTCTGACAGAAACAGCCTCGCTCCCCAGTTCCTGTTCTCTCTGCCCAGACAGTGCTTTGGAGGACGTCTGCCTCTGTCAGAGGTTTCTCTCTGTTAAAGGATTTCTAGTTCCTGATGTGAACTGTTGGTTTCATCTCTCTATAGAAGTGTCAGGTCTCGACCTTACTCTGTACAGAGTCTCGCTCTATGTTGTAATTTGGCTTCTGTACAAATGGAATTAAATTGACCTGAAGTGAAATTGAATTTCACTCACAGAGAAAAGGAACAGAGACAAACCAGGAGAAGATCTGAACATCATCATAGGATTCCACTTACAGGACAATACAACATTATTTATAAGGCCCATTGGTTAAGGGCAATTAAAAGAAGAGATAAAAGTTATAGTGAATGTTTAAAACTTGATGACAACATGGAAGAGGAACACAAACGTTTACAATACTTTTTCTAACTTTAGCAAAAGGATTAACATATAAGCAGTTAGTGTAATTAGAAGTTTTCAATAATGCAAAAGGGGTTTTTAGTCGTTGACAATAACAGTTCATATTCTAGTGAGTAAATGTAATTTGAGACAAAAAAGCCATGTGAATTAAATATTGACGATTATATGATCCCGTCATTTTCTGTCTCTTGAGGTTTTGATGCTTTGAAATTTAAAACAGACTTTCAAGTTGCTCCACCAGGATAATTTGTGATAACAGAAAGTTCTTGAGCCTTTTATCCATAATCATTATGATCTAATACCTGTAGAACACGTTGTTCCCATTGAGCCTCAGTTGTACTTTGTGTAACACTGTTTTTGACCTAATGTCCGTTCTTCAGGCCATTTACAGGCTCATAACTGTAATTTGAGGCTGGACTTAAATGTGTAAAATCCACATCATATGTCTTATACCTCTGCTGCAGTGTCTCTTCTCACCTCCTGTCTGATAAACCCACAAGTACCTGAAGTATTACTTTTGAAATGCAGATGAGGTGATTCAGGAGCTGCGTCTTCTCTCTTTGGTCGATGGAACTGTTGCTTAATAAGACCCTGAAAAGCATAATAAGGCCACTTTAAAGAATTGAAGCACTGAAACGACAGAAACACTTACATCTTGGCTCCGAAACCATCGAGTTCAAAAATGCGCCCGCCCCCCAGATCCTGCACAGAGTGGGGTCCCAGCTTTGTTCTTTCCTCCCACAGTTCAGCCAGCACACTGATCTCTGCAGTCAAGTTAAAAGTATTAGTCTCAGTTTGAAGCAACATGTCAAAAACTGCTGAGAATCTGTAAAATCATGTCGAATAAAAATCTTATTTGTCACAGATCTTACATTTATTAAAGTCACTTAAGCAGCAGTTTATAGTTGATCCATCACGGAGGAGCACGACATGCTGGAGATTCTTGAAATGAACAGAACTTCATAATAACGACCGAGATAAGGCAGCTCAAGCCGTTTAGAGGAAAACTTCAAGGGCTGAGAGGGAACCAATCCCGTGGTCGGGCGGGGTGTGCGCTCATCCTCACAGGGGGGGCCATCATTCACAGGGGCCGACACCGATGACACCGGGGTGCACGGAGAGCGGCGGCTGTGCCACTGGTTTGCAGATAACAGTCTGGAGGTCAGGCGCCGTGACACTGCTTGTTTGTGGCGTGTCACTCCTTTGCGCCGCGGGCTGGAACGCGACGTTCTTTCTCGTCGGTTGCATCACACGCCGAGTCCGAGTTGATGGCAGCGGCTGATCAAACACAACAAACTTCAATGGCAGCGTGCAGCCGGAGCCTTGATATGTTGTAGCATAGGAGCCGCGGCGTCTTATATAAGCGTCTTATTCTTCTTCGCCCCGTTCTCCTCCCACCCTCTCAGCGCTATCAAAGAATCACGACTCCTTCTATTCAAATATGCACAAGAGCCTGAAAGTGGCTCGGACTGATTGATGGGACCACACTGAAAGAGATACAATTAGGCCTAATGAAATCTTCTAAAGCCGACGCTGTTTGCCGATTGCTCGTTTGGGAGATGATTCTATTTGCCGAGGGGCTTTGGTAATGTTGCACAAAAGTCAAAATCAAACAAAAGAAAGGCATAATCCACTCCCCTCTCCAGTCTTCCATTGTGGCCTGTTCCCCTGAATTCCATCTGCTGCTCAAAAAGACTTTTATTTACAGCAAAACCGAATGGCAGGAACAAATTGACAGCAGAGCAGAGGTGATAAATAATTCAGAAACTCCTCGACAGGCGTTTATCTGATTTTTCCCAAAGATCCTTCCAGGCTCCTTGGGTTAGCTCGAGTCGTATTAGCGCTATTGTTGAGTTACATAAAGTTTTGGGATTCAAACATCCGCCCCCTGCTGAGAGTACACCTTGACCTTGTCTAATGTGCAGGAAAACAGAGCTGACTCCCCGTGTTCGAGGGGCAACGCTATTTGGACATTCATGTATGCATCTCCAGAGGAGTCGAGATGCTGAGATGCTGAATTTTTGTGAATGACTTCACGCCGTGAAACCGACAGGGGCTTGGTCGGTTTACACATTCTGATCCGGAGCAGCTGAAAAGAGAGCGAGAGAAAAAACAGCCCAACGAGACCAGGACCTTTCCTAACAACACCACTCGAAGGGCTGGGCTGGAGGTTCAAAGCTGTTTTGAGGTCTCCTTGGAAGATTTTCCCTTAAAGTCTGACTTTTAATCTCGATAAATCAAACTTTAAACTGCGGCTGTGGAGCTGAAAGGCAGAGTTTCCTCCTCAGAAGTTTGTGGAGCCCATACATGGGTTGTTGTTCAAGGTAAAGACACGGATAAACTAGAATGACACTTACTAGAGTACACACTTCTACCGAGGCCAAACAATCCCACACATGACTGTTTGGCTCTTAACTGCATGAATCTGTACAAGAACAATAATCTTTACACAACCCAACCAAGGTTCATGTCTTTATTATAAAGTTTACATTTGATCTAGTTTCGGTTTTACATTGTTATTAAGGGAGCTCATCTAAGACTTTATATGATATACATATGTTATCACCAACGTTGTAGTTTTGTACCTGAACATGAAATTGGTTGATTATATTTCCTAACTGCTTCCTCTTCTTTGTCTTCATCTATCTATTCATGCCGTCTAAAACTCCTGCAATTGGTCCGAAAGTCCGAACTATCCGAAAAATGTTTTGACATGGCAGAACAATCATTGGGACTAAAGTAAAAAGTCCAGAGGTCCGGACCAATCAAGGTCGATGTGAATGCTTCCTCTGTGGTAACACAAAATAACAACTAGAAAGGCGACAGTGTAACAACCACAAACATCGGTGTGTAGCAGCTGAATCCACACCACATTGTACACGCTCATACTGGGCCATTATAAAAGATTCTTCCAAGGCCCAAACCCCATCACTCCGACAAATTTTGTGTAAAATCAGCTCAGTTGTTTTGACATAATCAAGCAGACAAATAAACAAGGATCCGAAAAACACAACCTCCATTGCGGAGGGGGCCTAATGACTGCTTTTGATTCTCCTGATTGGCTCGTAAAGCGCTGACCCCGACCTCGATGAGGTGACCTCCTGCCTCCTGTGCCCTTGATGCTGGAGGAGGAAGTGCTGCTCTAAATCTCTTCTCTCAGTGGAGATCCCACTCACTCAATAACAGAATATTTGTGACCATCTCAATGGGCTTCTTGACCTCCGGTCCTGGAGAGGAACATTTATTTCAAAAGAGCTACCTGCAGCGCCTGTTGATGCAGACAGAACGTGAGACTGGGACATAGAGACACGGACACACAGTGGATCCTTGACTGTTGGTGCGCCGCCCCTGTGAGGATACAGGATGTTCCTCTTTCAGGGCATGTGAAGAGAAACTGTGTTTATCGTGAGGAGTGAAGCAGAGACAGAGGCAACGCGGCACATCCCCATATTTAAAAACATGTCCGGTAATTATGCAGCTTTCCCTCAGGCCATATTCAATCAAACAAGCTCATTGAATTGCAAGCGATGTCGGGACTTATTTCTTTTCCTCGGCGAGGACGCAGGGCTTATTGCATGAACTGAGTTGGGGGGGTTGGGTGTATCGTTACCCTTGCAAAGCTCCACACGTATTCACCTGCCTCCCCAGCGAGCGCTGACCCTGAGCTGTGCTGAGGCCTGTTTAGAGGGCCGGACTATTGTTGATGGCATTCGTGAGAGGGCGATTAGAGCCGCGCCTGACACAAATTAAAGTTAGGGCTCTGGTGTTGATTGTGATTTTGACTTCTAACAAGCGGCAGGCTTTTCAGACAGCTGGGCATTTTCATTAAGTCTGTTTTAGGACTGAATGGAAATGGAGAGTCTTGAGCAAGTCCACGTAATTGACTCGGAAAAGAGCTGAACGTTTAAGAAATGTCCCTTGCCACACCAAACACCTCTCTGCAATGCCTAGTAATTAAGAAGCACTGATTGCTGTTTTAATGACTTCATTCCACTGCCCAGTATATTGGCCGTGAGTGAGGGTGGCAGTGTGTGTGTGTGTATTTGTGTGTGTGTCTGTTTGTGTGTGAGTTGGTCTCACTATAAAACACCCATTGTGATAGGCTCTCTGGGGAGTCGAGGTGTCATTCTCAAGCCATTATCAGACCGGATCCTTTTCATTCCCTGCATCCACACCTGTCAATTTCTCCATATGTGCACATACACATACACACACACACACACACACACACATGCACACACACACACACACACACACACACACACACACTACACACACTCTCTCCAAGACCACAATTTGGCGCCTGTCACTTCCTCATGACCATTATCAGAACCAACGTATTCTGAAAGGAAATGTGTGATATGAATACCAAAATAGGAACAAAAGCAATATGTCTCTTTTAGCTTTCAAGAAGTTCTCAATTATTATGTCCCCCTCGTCTGTGGGAGAACTGGTACAAAACCTAAAAAACTACACAAAGCTCACTCGACAACTTGGACTCCTCTTGGCGCTGAGCCGGTGCAACTTTCAGACGCAACACAACCGTGTCTGATAATTGCTGTCAGACTGGCAGCATAGCTTTTGTAAAGGTAGCAGGAACTTACTATTGTTACAGTAAGACAGAGACTCAGCACCTTGCTGTGTGGGATTCAGCTTTGTTGGTTATAAGATTGAACATTACAGAGATTTTCAGCAATTTAAAGAATTTGCAGCAATAATTTACAGTAATTTGTGTCTAAATAATGACGCACATTAGTGATATTAGTCTACAGTTGCACAATAGACTCTGATAGGAGACTAACACACCAGTGCTGAGGAGATCTTCACTGACACAAATTGCCCAGTGCACAAGAAATGATTCCTGCAGCAGCAACATGAGTTTATTCACAGTGGTTATAATCTAATGTGCAAAACGCTGTGAGTGAGCGAAACTGAAAACTGGAATAAAAACGTTAACGGGAAACGATACGGTTTCAGCACAGTTGTCACTAAAAATCAAGAAAGTATAAAAACCATGTTGGATTTATAAGTTAAAACGTCACCTTTTCAACTTTAAATGCACATAAATAAATAAAAGACGCACTTCAACCATGTTTTTTTCCAGATCGCTGGTTTCACACCTCGGATCACAACTCACACTGATGATTCATGGTCATCAAAACACAGAGAGAGTCACAGAGTGGAGTCGATGCAAAGACCCAACAGTCCCTTCACATTGAATCAAGGTAAATCAAGCACACTCATAGATATCACTCCCTTAAATATACCTTATTGTTATCATCAAGATCTATGAATTACTTCCTGGGGGATTCTGTGAAAATGTCTTCCAATGTGGAGAAATCTTGGAAATCTAGAAAATGCTGGAACTGAGCGGCACTAGAAAATAAATTTTTGCTGCCAGACAGATGTCACATGTTAAAAGCTTGTGCAACACTCAAATATGTTGACGATGACACATAATACACTTTAATTTATGAATCATACCGTTCTGAAAAGTCATCTGTTGAGCAGTTAAAATGAAACACAGATGTGCACTCGCTGAACCACGACTCCCTTCCAGCTGTTCTGCTCACAATCATGAGAGCTGGCATCAAGCAGCATCTTCCGCTGCTGTGAAACTACCACTCACTGTTATTTCACAACCATCCCTGATTTTTTAAAAAACAAGGATGGAAGTTACACTACAAATTACTCATTAGGCCACAACGTTGAATAATAAAATACAGATTTTCCATAAAACCCTCTCACACAGCCTGAGTGGAGACTTAATGAAGCTTTGAATAACTGCCTCCTCTCTCCCCGGCAGCTTGTGTCACAGAGGTGGAACTCTCTGCCTCTCGTATATACATGTACATATCAGTCCGTTCACCAGAGCATTCAGACCTCTAAGGCTCCTTCTGAGAACTAGAGGAACATATTTACCCGTACGGCAAAAAAACAATCCTGAGACAGGCTGTGCTCCTCTCTCCGCTCGGTACATTACATTAGTCCCCGTGATGGAAGGAGATAGGGAGCCTCTGTGGAGGAGGCACCGGTCGGATCAGGCACAATTTACAGGAATTATCCGCCACTGTTTTACTTTCATTAGCACACGCCCGTCGTCACCGGTGTTTGCTGCCGAGCGCTTCGTGCCACTCGGCGGTGTCGGCTTATTCAAATAAATGTGCAGCCGAGGCAGAAGGACGGTGCAGCTCGGCCGAAAGTGAGCCGCCTCCTGTAGTCCGAGGCCTAACCTGATAAGTGAGGATAATGGTGGTGTGCAGCGTCGTCCGTCATCTCTCCTCTGGGGGTCGTTACGTCCCCGGATCCCATTCCGGATGTTTACAGGTGGATCTGAACATCGCCAGATTGATTGAGCTTGATCAGCCTGGAAAGTTTGAGCCACTGGTGGAAGATGTTTTTCATTTATCTTGATCAAAACTGTTATGGAAATGCAAAAGAGTATTATCAGGAAAATGTTCTGTTATTGACATTGGGTGACCTGCTATACGTGGGAAGTAACGTGTCATTGTGCATCTGTTCCTCTTTAGCTTCTTTAATGAAGAACAACTAGTGTTTGGATGAACTCACTGTGTAATGATGAGTGATTTTCGGGCTGAGGCGGTGGAGTGCGACAGCTAATTTGCTCTGCTCGATGTGCAAACTGTGATATTTCCCACTACACCTTTGGGAAGTAGAATAATAAATCCAAGTTTTCCACGTGACATTTGAGTTAAAGATTCAGTCAGAGATCCAAACACTGGCGCATGAGTCTGTATTATCATCAAATATCAGGACTCTTTCTTTTGCAGTGTTTCATAATCTCATCGCTGGGGTCAGAGGTCACTCGGAGCCGAGTTAACACAAAAGCGCTCTATCTCCCAAATGAGTTCTCTCTTAACATCACGTTGAACCAAGACGACAGGACAACACACCCGTCTGCTGGCGTGTTGCTTCCCCCCCCCCACCAAACTCCACTCATCTCGGTGGCACGCTCCAAGAGGCTCCTCGCATCTACATCTATTAGGACAGGTTAGCATCATAGTCAGAGTCATTATTCTGTATCCCTGCTGAATCATGTTTCCTGGATGAGCGCTGCAGGAAAAGGCCGTTCTTATTTGGGAGCCGTGCTTTTTCCTCGGGGCGAGCCGAAACTGTAATTTGCCCAGGATCTGTTCCAGGATTCTCCTCTAGCTATCCGCAAGCTCTCAGGGGAGCCAGAAGTCTTCTGAGCATGATCCATCGCTTTATAACGTCTGCACTTTTTCCCCCTTGGCGGCCATGACTCAGTGAAAATTTAAAAAGACCAACCTCGGCAACACTTGTTGTCCATCTGTCTCGGTCACTCTGGTGACTTGAATATCCTCATTAGTGCTTCTCAGGAGGAGATTAGTCATCTTCTTTACGCAGCCGACAACAGGATGGAGTGAATCTCACAGCCTCTCCTTTAAATAAGCAAAGTAAGAATTAACTCTGAGATCGTGAGAATTCGATGCTCACGTCAGGTTTCACCCTTGAAATCCAGCAAACGGAAGCAAAAGCTCAGCATCGCCGATGCCTGCAAGGTGGGGTAATCTCTCGAGATATTAATTTTTCATCGCTGCATTATGCTTCCACCTAATCCAATATTAGCTAATTAGATGACTAATGATTCATATTGAAAGTAATTGAAAATCAGTACTTTCCTCTTGCCTCTTTCTCGTGATTGAATTAGCAAAGCTTTGGTTTTGAGTGATTGAACGAGGGTGTTTGCTGGAAACAACGCTCCCCCCTCTCTTGGGCCGGTTTCTCCAACATGCCCTCACCTGTGACCTGCGAGGCCGACGCTGGGGATGATCAGAGAGAAGCTCCACAGGCCGCTGCAGGCGATGGTATCTGCAAGATTAACAGGCACACAAAAAGCCTAAAAGCTTACATTTTCAACAGTGCATGAATCATATAGGGTACACGAGGAGGCAGGAGTGAATCTTATGAGGGGGGGAAAGCAGAGCGAGCAGAGGAATAAGGTGTCAAGGATCTGAGGAAGGTGGAGAAAGAGCGAGAGAAAAGGAGAAGGACAACAAAGCGAACACTGGGAGTAGAGACTGCAGAGCGAGCTCCTCCTCCTCCGGGAGAGACGGGGTGGAAGACAAATCAGGGCCACAGAGGTGATTCTACTGCTGCTCTCCTTCCCTCGCCGGCTCTGCCATCTCTCCTCCAGCTATATGGACATGTAACGTGTTATATATCAGCCATGTTGTTGTGGCTGAAATGAAAGGAATCGCTATTCATGACCTACCTAGAACCCCGGGTGTGCTGCAGCTTTATTCCCCGCGTACATCTTGATGAATAGCGGAATCAGTCAGCCTGGGCGTCCTTCGAGGAGCTGATCGAACAATGACATCAAGCTGTGCCGGATAAATTGGAGTCCTACTGGGCCCACGCTGGAGACCGGGCCTGCACACTGCTAGGAGTACAAATAAAGAACCTCACAACTAGACTGGTAGCTCATTAGGGTATGTCCATCATGAACATATTCCGGGGACAACAGCTAGGCTCCGTTCCTGCTAAAAATACTCATCATCATCACCTCAGGGATTTGTGTATACGTTTAGTTTTTTACTTTGCGGATTTAAGGACACAGAAGATGATGCGTTATCTCCCACCTATTAATGAATTCATCCTGACGCCACAGCGAGAGTCGGGCTGTCGAGGTGTCCTCTTCCACTGCAGAGGGTGATACGCTGCGGTTGTCAGTGATCAGAACAGACGCTGCTGGGGGGAACAGGGGCGGGGAGGCTGCAAGGTTACTGACCACGACTGATACGACAGGGACGGTGCAGAACGCTGCCGCTCCTCCCGTCACGTCAGTCCAGATGTCATTGGGAATCTTTGTGGGTGTCCCTGAACGTTTTCTGCTTAAATCCTGAAGGCCCACCCCCCCACTGCCCCGCCCCGCCCTCCTTTTTCTCTATGCATGCGATACATCACTAGCAAGAAACACAGAGCACGCAGCGTCCACATCAACAACAAAGTCGACATCGAGTCAAAGAGCCATCTTACATCATTTTGAAGCCTTTGTTTAAAAACCGGTCTGATCGTGTGCGCTTCACTTCTTTGCTCTGGAAAAAAAAAGAAAATACAGAAGCGTTAGAGGGCCTCAGCTCGCAGCACAAGTTGAAAGGGTGGAGGAGGCAAGGAAGAGATGAGACGAGGAGGCAGAGTCTCTCTCTCTCTGGTGCAGCGTGGGGGAGGATACTGGCCCTCAGGGAGATGTGGTGGTGCCGCGATGACATTTTTAGGGCAGTTGAGAGTTATAGATGAGTATCAGATGTTACCCATTACTGCCTAGGAATAGAATTGATGAGACTCAACAACAAAGGACATAAGAAAAGAGAAAAAGGGATATAATCACATTTCTGCTCACGGTGCCCCGGCGTCTGATGAGGTTTCTTCTCCAGTAATTTCCGTGACTCGTATCGAAACACATTTGTGTAAAAAGTAAACGAACTGAATGTTTAAGGTTCGTGTGTGTGTGATGCTTTTTTCTTCTTCGTTAATATTCGCGAGCCGTGCTCTCCGGCATGAATAAACAATAGAGGTGAACGAGTAAACAGTTTCGCTGCCGTCAAAAGTTGAAAATGAATGCCGAGGCAGACGAGCTGCTTGTTTGTGTGCAACATGTTCCTTCACCCACAGAAAACCCTTCAGTGCATAACCTCCTGTGCAGCTTCTCCCCTCTGTGCAACATGTGAACTGATTATGTTCTCCCACCCATGTTATTATTTAATGACAAGGATGCGAGACCCATATTCTCCTTTTTAATGTGTATTAGTGCTGCAGAGTGACCTGCTCGGGCCTGTTAGTTTGCAAACTGAACTGATGATGCTCCAGTGCACTGAACTCTGGGTAATTTCCTGAGCTTTTTCCAGAGGAGCCGTATCTGAGGACCAGAGTTTGAGAATCTGCAGTGGGCGAGTGGACGTGTTGAAGTTTCCAGAGGCAACGGATGCAAATCTGGATGCAAAGAAAACACATCTCAGGATGAAAAAGAAGAAATAGAGGACACAGAAGAAGATGTCCACTTGGAAAGGCAGTGGACTCGAGAACCTTTATGCTTTAAGAAGTGACGCTGGTGCCGATGTGCTGCATGTCCTGCCTCCTGCTCTGTCCAGGCACCAGCCCTCAGCTGAATGTTCTGGACTTGAATAGAAAAGTTAATGCCGTCAAAGAGCTTCCTCACTCTGACCTCGACTGCTCAAAGAGTTTCATGTTCTCAGCCGTCACCGCTACAGAGAAGCAGCACAGAAATATCCCTGCTCAAACATGATATTCAATAAAACCCAAAAGCTGTATAGCAGGGGAAAAAAAAGAGCTAAACTTCTCTAAAGAAAAGCAACTAATTCCGGCATCTCACTCCGACACGCTTCATCTTCAATCCCTCACCTCGTCATTTCCACTTTTTGCCTCCATCCTTTATTCATGCAGTATATTTGAGCTGAAAGAGATCGGACCTCGGAGTCCCTCGTCTCTCTGGGGAACCCCCGCTAGGTCGTGCAAATGGAGGCAGGAGACATGACCGCCAAGACGATGGACAGTTTTAATACAGCAGCACGTGCCCTCTGGGGGGGTGGAGTGGTTACCCCTGCAGATACTATGGGGCGGTGAAATGAAGCACATCCATTTACCCGCAGCCCCGAGGATGACATGTGGCAACCGGGGAACTCCGATGGGGGTTTGGAGTTGTACAGTTGCCTCGACGTCTGTCACACAAACATCCACTGATTAACAGAGCAAAATGAATACTCGAATCCCCTGTTCCTGCAGTCAGCGTGACTCTGATTGTTTTTGCTCACAGCACAGAGAGCACACAACGAGACTCATAGGAAGAGATGGCG
Organism: Pseudopleuronectes americanus; assembly: GCA_038501795.1. Classification (NCBI taxonomy): domain Eukaryota; kingdom Metazoa; phylum Chordata; class Actinopteri; order Pleuronectiformes; family Pleuronectidae; genus Pseudopleuronectes; species Pseudopleuronectes americanus. The sequence goes on along the minus strand of CM076718.1, from coordinate 3,066,023 downwards.
GCTGTAAAACTGAAATAATGGCTCCTATTAGAGTGATGTTACGTCTGCTACTGTATGTCATTAGAGGCTGCTCTACTGCTGCTGCTCTGCTGCTGCTCTGCTGCTGCTCTGCTGCTGCTCTGCTGCTGCTCTGCTGCTGCTCTACTGCTGCTGCTCTGCTGCTGCTCTGCTGTGTGCTCACACTCTGAACAGAGACGACAGGGATCTGGACAGGTAACTGATAGAAATTAGCAGCTGCAGGGTAGCAGACACAGAGAGTGCACTTCACAGGCTCCGTCACGAGTCTGTCTCCAAACTGCCTCTCAGTCCTCGGGGCTGATTCCTTCGGGGGGCCGTGGTAGGGGAGTGTGAACGCACACTCAGAGCAGCGCCCCCACACACACAACACGCCACCGCACACCCACATGAAACGGGGGCCGGGGCTGCATTTAGAGTGTTTCTTTAAACACAGCCTCCTCCCGCTGCTGCCACTGTCTCCCCCAGGATGCATAATCAATGCCCTGCTGTGGTCCACCGCCATTACTTCGCCCTCTGCTGCCGCTCCCCCCCCCCTGCAGCAGTAATGGGAGGGTTGCACGGAGAAACAGTACACAGATGTATCCAATTAACACATATTCCACCGGTTCGCCGCCTTTATCTTTGTCACGCTCTCACATCTCTAACCCGTTTGCATATTCCCATCTCTGAGCCGCTGTCTGCAACTTGCCAACACCTCCCCAGCTGAAAAGTTCCCGCGCGTCTCGTGGATTCGGGGGGGGGAGCGTGGGTGGAAACGTGCACCAGCCGCCGCCGCCGCCGCCGCGGTGCATCATGGGATCACGTGGGCCTCGGGAACGAGAGCAGGAGTTGAGGCGAGGCCCTCTGCAGCGGGGGATCCCCTCCTCAGTGGGTGATCATCTTTTATTACCACGTTTATTCTCCAGCTATCTCACGTGTGTTAACTACCTACTTAGTCACTAATAACTGCTCACAACACGCAGCTCCTGTGTGTGTGGGAGATGGACTGAATGTGCAGTTTATCCCTGATGCTTAACTGCAGCCATTTCCCTTTTTTAATCAATCTATATTTTCCTCACAGATTAAACAGCTTCCTGAAAACCATCTGCTCCTCTTTTACATCAATCTGCTCCTTTTAAAAAAAAAGGGGGGACATCAATAAGGAGGTGGTGTCTCTTTGCTTGGTCTCACCTCATTAGTGTTAGTTTAACATCCACAGTGTGTGTTGCTGCAGCCTCACATCATACACAAAGACTGTGTTCCCCTCTTGTAAGTGAGCCTCAGGTGAGCAGTCCACCTCCATCTTGTCACGTTGCCTCTCACATGCTCTTTTCCACGACGACAGCGGCGGCTGCAGTTCCTTCCACCAGCGGCGAACCTTCTGCAGCTCAGTCTTATGTAACTGGAACAAACGGGGCTTTGTGCTCCTTTAGTTATCTGGGATCAGCGAGACTGTCGAGGCACATCTTCTTAATGAAGCAGCAGGAAATGTTTTTTTGTTTTTTTTTGGGCCGACTCATCTGCAAACAACTGAGTGTGTGTTCGGTATCAACACTTACTTTAAAGTGGATTGTGTGGGATGAGGATGTGTTCTGAATGTCATAATTAGAGTTTCTGAATATTTAATGTGTCCGATGTCAAGGTCGTGTTTATTGCAACAACTGAGCCTGGAACTAATGATCGTTTACATTAACGATTTATCTGCCCAATGCTTCTTTTTCTTGATTGCCCAATTAATCTTTTCACTTCAGTCAGGGAACTACTGAAGAATCATCATCCAGGTTTCCATGAGGTGACATCTTCCCATTTCTGCATCAAATCTAATATTTAATACATTTATATAAATAAGTATAAAATATATCAAATTAAAAATGAATGAATGAATCTGAATATGAGCAGATGATGTCTCCAGCTCAGTGACAGGTCGTCAAAGGGCCAGAGACAAGTTTGGTAGTAAAGTTACGACCACAACAGTTTAAAAGTGAACAAACTGAATCATATTAATGACTTTACAAGATGCTTATTGACTTTGCTTCCCGGCCCATGGAGATCGATGCCCTCTCTCTCCCCCGTGGATCACGCGGTGGTCTGGCTGATCTCTGATGGATAAACACTGGAACAGCATGTTCTGGTTTGATATGATAGCATGTGCTGGAGCAGCAGGAGCTCATACATCCGGCACCTCTCCGTCTACTTCAGCTGCTCTGACACAAAAGGCTGACCCCCCCAGTGAGCGGCTGTTTGCACAGAGCGGCCGCACCGGTAGAGCTTGTGTCTTAGAGAAAACACATTTAGTACCTGACCTCATAGTGGGAGCACAAAGCTGTGTATTCTTTTTCTCCCCCCCCTCCTCCTTCATGCTGGCTTTCAATTAAGAGCTGTCAATGACTCATATCAGCAGTAAACCCTTTAACACGCAGTAGAGTGCATATGGCCAGTCGATACCTTCATCCCCAGCCGCCGCTCCGTCTATTCCGAGGACAGAAGACGTCTCCTGTGTTTACCTCTCACTGCAGATTGGCCTCTGATCTTCAAATCCCGTGTTTAGCTAAAGTGGCCCTCCTGGGACTGCGGCATGCAGCGGCTGAGGAGACAGAGAGTGATGAAGCAACAGAGAGACTTCACTGAGGGGGAAGCCGAGCGAGAGAGAGACGCTGGGAAGAAGACATGAGAGAAAGGGAAGGGAGGATGGAGATGGAATGAAAGAGGTGTTCCGAGAGAGATATGGAGGAGGTGGGAGAAAGGGTAAACCTTTCAGGATGAGACGGCTCCGCACCTCCGTCCCACCACCACCACACAATCCTCTTCCTCCTCTTCCTCCTCCTCTTCCTCTTCCTCCTCTTGCAGGTTGAACTCATCAGGTATTCACAGACGCCCTCTGTGAAGCCCACCTCCCTGGTGCTCTCTGTCATGGATGGAATGAGAGGCTTAGGCCCTTCGTGGATCACCATCCCTGTCATATCTCTGTGGTGACGACACAACAGCTCCCTCTTCAGCTGGGGGGTGGTTGGAATAAACAGGGAGGGGACGGGGATGAGGATCTTACACCTGAGTTTCCGTGATGTGGGGAAACGGCAGTGGAGTGACAAGGATTTGAGGTTTTGCAAAAAGGCGAAGTGCCGGGACTTGCCAGCGTCTCTCCTCTGTTTTATGATGGATGAATATTTCCTTTGTTTGTATTTCATCTGCACACACCCACACACCCACACATCCACACACCCATCCTACCTTCACTCTCTTTCTCCTCTATAGATATTCTACCTGTTTTTGAGCACCGCACATCATTTCTGTTTCTAAATGACAAGCGATGGTATCGACGGGCGCCATCTTTCTTCAGGAGTCAGAAGCACGAGGAGGAAAAAGCAATGGGGTCAATCAATATGCTGGTAATAAGGGCCTCGGAGTGGGATGGAAGTAACGCGTTGTGTGAGGGGGGGAAACAAGGCAGGGAGGGGGGGGGGAGGATAACAGGCATGATGGGAGAAATATGTGGATTCATCCCCACCGGTGACACGTGATAGTCAAGATTATTGATCGTTGTTTTTTCGCTGTGACCCCGGAGAACCTGGCAGTCGCCACAGATGTACTGCACCGTGCAGTTGTCACAGCTCCTCCGTGCCCCGAGGTGCCACAACACACACACACACACAAAACAGACACACACATGCCACATCGACAAGGTGGAACCCTCAAGGGGATCCGCAGGAGAAGAGTCCCACCTGCTATCGACTCGAGGAGAGGAGGAGTCGACAGCTTCGCCCCAAATTGCCTCGACTTCTCACGTCAGCGTTCCAAAGCTGCTCGTCCGAGTCAGTTAACACAAATCAATTACACAAAAATCTGTTCACAATAATCGACTTTCTATTCAAGAAATAGCTCCTATGGAAACGGTTCACTGTTTGTTTTTGGCGAGTCGGCTTTTGAGGAGAACGGCGTCCTCGAAAAAAAGAGAATATTTTAAAATGTAATTGTGTTTTTTTCTCTTCTAATGTTGTGAGCGCCACAAACATAATTCAATTCACCTACACGGCTATTGAGTTGGAGGCAGCATTCTCAGAGACTAAAAACCAACAAGTAAACAAACAGCCTTGGGTTTTTGTTGTCCTTCGCCGTGACCCCGAATCTGGTTACCAGGGAAAAAGATTATGCAAATTTCCCATTTAGCAGCAGTGTACTAATTACTTATTCATTGCGTATTTGTACAATTTGTGCAGGGTGAACATACTGCATGTGTGTGTGTGATTTATTATAGTACCAAGCTATTTGGGAAATTGCTTCCATTGTATTTCGTCTCTCAGTCGGACGATGAAATCATCTTGAGAGGAACAGAAATCAGCCGTCACGTTGTCGGTCGATTTCCGTGCGTGGACAGTGGCTACTTGTGAGTTTGGAAATTACACCGAGGTCACACTGCTGTAAACAAAACTACACAAAGAGTAAGTGTGCGTCCTAAATCAGTCCCTAGTTCAGGAGGTCGTGAATCGCTCGGTGGTGAATTGGATTCCAGGAAGTAATTAGGTTCCTGTTTTCATTGACTATCGGGACACTGATGAGTCAATGACCCGCAGCCCAGTCGTGGTAATGATGTCGCATAAACAACAAGTGTAAAGAGGTGGGAAAAAACCAACAACATGTGGTTGATTTTCAACGAGGTGTCAATCAAATGCATGGAAAACCCATCTGCAGCTACTACAAGAGAAGAAGAAGGTTCCTTCACGTGAGCTAATGAGCAAACTCTGACATCTTAATTAGTTCAGACAGATGCTGAAGCTTCAATCACACTGCTGAGGGATAGAGAGTCAAAAAAAGATGTTCAGGAAAAACCTTCTGAGGGAATCTGAGCCTCTGATGGTCAAAGAGTCAAATATAATTCATTCACTGTGGGACTTGGCTTTTCTCTGTGTCAGCCACAGGCTCCTGGAGTCTGCTGAAGAGGCCTCCTCCACTTCTCTGCAGGGACACATACATCACTGGTCTGATCCCGACCTGAACACAGTCCATACTGCATGATTCACTGCACCTGAGTCTTCTACAGGAGGTGTGTGTGTGTGCGGTGTGTTATCTGTCATGTTATACTGAGTGAAGCTGGATTTGGACAAAGGCCACACACACACACACACACACACACACACACACAGGTTGCAGTTTTGGCGTCTTGTGAATATGTTCCTTTCCGCCACGTTAGTAGAATATACTCTCCATCTTTATTGTTTTTATTTTACATTAAGCTACGTTAGCATCAGGTCTCAACAGATGGCAATGCAGAAGTCTGTGGATTCCTCTGTTCACTACTTAAGACGTTCGTGGTCCCCAGAGGATGAACTTGATTCTGTGACTTTACTTTTCTTGCCAGGGGAAGTTTATATGCAGTAGATATATGCAAAAAACACACATCTGTGCTTTGTGTAATTACTCATAAGAAATATTTAGTATGCATGGAAAACTAAGAAAGTGAACATGAATTCCAAATCAAGGATGTGCCAAATGATATACCAGCATTCATGGCACGTCTACAGAAACAGTGTGTTACTGATCTGTGCTCACACAGTGTTCCAAATATGGTTACCCTCAGTGTCACGATTCAAAAACAGAACCTTTTTTAAATCAGCCAGAATCAGAGGTATTGATGTTGTCACTGGAGTTTATTGAAATGTTACGGCCAATAATGTTAACTTAACTTCTGAGGTTCCCGTTGTAAAATATTTGAATCGGCTTTTCAAGAACTGAGCAGAATTTACGACTTCCAGCCCATCATCCTCCAAATAAAGTTTGTCCAACAACCGCTGTTTAGTCTAAAGTCTCCTGAAAGAATATGGAGTCGTCCCGGCCCTTTCACAATAATGGACCCCGACTGGCACAAAGCAGAGTCCTGTCTCATCCAATGAGGGAAACCCAACGTGTCACTTCTAATGCAGAGATCGGTTTATAAGGTGCATTTGAGATGTCGTGTTCTTTTTAACCGCTTGATGGAGGACTTCTGAAAGGAGTCACTTTACATGCCGTCAATCAACCTAATAGAAGTCAGCGCGGGGAACGTACACCACAGGTAAATTAGATTTGATATATTAGAGCCTCTTGATGTTTATGTATGCCACCTAGTCGAGTCTGTCACCTTCAATACTCCGTTTTAATAAAGCAGAGACCTGTTGCCACCGAAGTGGAAAAAGTAAACAACCAGAGTTAAAACAAAGATCCAGTTTAAGTTTGAGGTGAAGGAGGCTGAGAACTGGAGCTTTAGACATTTAGGTTCAGTTTCAAATGAACCATCAGAGCTGATTTTCAAAAGACAAAATAAATCAAAGGTTTTTAGATGAGACATTCTGATGCAAAGCTCATTCACAGAGAAATTAATCGTGTAATTTCACCTAAATATTGAAACAGGACATAAATCTGCCTCCTTCAGGAACCAAATCACCAAATAAGACAAACTGCAGAGTAAAGATTAGATCATTATGGATCCTTGCTTTCTGCATGTACTCAGACTGCAGGAATGACATTAAAATCGACATGCCTTTTTAAATATCCAGGTAGCAGAGAGATGCAACAGTTTGCATCGTTTCCGTAAAGAAAGAGGGAACTCATGCCTCCTCCCACAGTCCAAAGCCACAGTTACAGTGGCTCTAAATTGCCTGTGGATGTGAATGTATGCTTATTTCATCCCTATTAAATTATGTTATTGTGTGCATAAGGAAAAACTGGACCCGGTATGCAGACACAGAGCGCAGAGGCAGAAGTAGTTTCCTTAAAGCCGATTGTGTTTATTGACACAGTTTAATAACGGTTGCTGAGCTGGAGAGATGTGAGCAGAGGAGGATGTGTTCGTAGGTTTGGACCTGGAGCTTAAAGAAAACAGGGATTATTAAAGAAAAACAAAAGTCAACGATGTCATAAAACCAAAGTGTGAAGTCTAGAGCCCACCTACAACCACCTATAGCATTTTAAGAAAGAATATAGATTGTCTACCGACCTGCACAGACTCAAGTAATCTCCCTCTGAATCCTCTCTGCTTCTAATAGCGCTGCGTATCGACTTTTCAGTTCCACCCTGCTGTCCCCAGCTCCAGTGAGATGAGTCACACCAAATCAAACCCTATCAAATGTCAAGCTTCTAAATGAATGGGTGTTGTCACGATTCAGGTAAGTATTACCTCCTTTCCACCTTTCCCACATCTGGCTCGCCAACTGGCCTTTCACAGTTTACCTGTCACCGTCAGGGGTCATTCGATCCAGCCCGGCCTTTACGTTTGAAATCTCTAATTCAACGGTTTTAGTGAATAAAAGTAGTCGGAGTGTTCGGGTTTGAATCCCGCTGTTGATCAAGGGGAATTGAGTGCTTGTGATTGCTTAAACAAATGTGTTCTCGGACTCGTGCTCGTCGTCGACTCCCACTCGGTCTCCTCTCATTAACCGGGCTCTTCTCTTTCCACTTCATTTGTCCTTTTCCTCTTATACACCATTTTTCTTCATTACAAGAAATTGATACAAAAACTCAGAAAGAGATGAAGTGCCACCGGTTGAGAGGAGCCACAGTGTGCCTGGAATACACCGGACTTTATGGGCACTAAAACTGAAGGGAAAATGGCAGAGGTAGTGTTAAATCGGGGGGAATGAGATTCCCGGGAAGCTGCTTCCGACGCGATTTCCTGTTTCCTCAGGAATATAAACTAGGAACAAAATATACTGGGTATTCCTCTTCCACTCTTAAAGACATGAATCCTTTACACAAGACTTTTACGTCCTCTCATGTGGAAGCAATTGCCGGAGTTGAATCCAGTCAAATTTAGACCCATTTACACTAAAATAAGCAAAGTGAGTAAGTTTGTGACCATTAGATGAGTTTGCTTTAGAAAAGCTTTTAATGGGTTCTTCTATTGGGCGTGACTCTCTGAGGAAAATAGTCCATCACTTGGCTGCAGCACAACCGTGGAGGTGAGTCCTGCACAGTGGGACTGTGAGGGAGTCGCGAGCCGCTGCACAGACGATGATGAAACGGATCCAGAGCATCTTGTCCGTGGGTTGAGGGGGTTGGTGCACCTGTCAGCGTCGAAGCTTCTGTTTTTGAGACCGGGATCTTTCCAACGTAGGTAGGATGTACAACACGAGGTCTGCCAACAGCTTTGTCTGTAAATTCTTTAAGGGCTTGACAACACGGAGGCAGAGTGGGTGCTCTGTGAACGATGACATGTGCCAACAAGCTGTTTGTGGAGACATTTAGAATCTCAGCATGATGCTATTGAAATTAAAAAGCAAAAATGCAGATCTCAGAACAACCCTGAAGAAAGACCGTGATAATCTCCATGCTCCTCCACACGGCTGGAGAGAAGTTCAATCTAAGTTTATAATATAATGTTCATTCTAACGTCTATAAAACATATATGTCATACTTTTGAGTGATTCTTTGACAGTCAGACCATCTGTCTGGTTTGAAGACTTGTTCTGATTTTGTCAGTGAAACTACTTTATTTAGGGTTTATGGTTAGTTAGTTAGTTAGGTCGCTAGTTAGTCAGTAAGTTAGGATCACCCTTTGTGTTACTATCTTCTAATCCCTGATTCGACAACAGTCTCTGCAGAATCACAACATCAAACCTTTGCTACTGCAAGAACAGACCAATGTCTATAAATTCATGTGATTGCAGAAGCAGCCAGTGATGTGCAGTTTGTGTTTGGGGACCAACCAAAGCACTTCAATACAAGCGATAATGATTTTAAAGCACAGTTAATGTTCTGCAGCGAGGACATTAGTTTCATAAAAGTTCTGCATCTTCTGGCACATGTGAACCAAACTGAGAGCAATGCCTTTTGTGCACAAGTTTGTTATGAGAGTTTCTGCACATCGATAATGATGATGATGGTGTGTTAGTAAGCTCCCCAGTTCACCTCTCTGCTGCTCAGCCTGATCTGCGGTTATTTGTTTTATAGGGAGTAAAAAAGTGTTTTGGAGTTTGAAAGTTAAACCTTTTCTTCTCTAAGTTATATCGAATAATGTTTTTTTGTTGCAGGGCCTGGCTGCATTGTTCCTTTGTTCAATCAAAATTGGATCAGTTGAGATTTTCAATTATTTTTGTAATCATTGTACAAGCATTTCGTTGGATAGAGAACATTTTACTGGCACTAGATTGCTGACATTTGTTATTTTCATAGTGTGTCACTCAGATTTGTCGTAGTGTCAGAAACTGACTAAATAATTGAAACATGTAGTTAAATTGTCATAACGTGACACCTAGTGTATATATATATATATATATATATATATAGTTTTAATTAAAGAAGCCATGCTGACCTGCGAGCAAACACAAGCCCGACAAAATGCTCCCACAGCCGAGTGTCAGCTGGATTTACTGCGTTTGTCTACACAAACACTGAAGCCTATAATTTATTAATTGGTTTACAAGCGTTACGTGCATGGGAAATACAGAAGGAATTGGGGCACTGAGATTTTAGTTCTTTTAAGCCAATCCCTCCCTGTGATTTATTAAACCACAGAACATTGATTTACCCTTTGAGAATGCTCAGTACTTAGTGCCTAGAGAAAGAAAGGGATTGAGTCCTTGACAGTATTAACAAATGTGCATTGTTCACAGGAACTGACTGATAAATTATTACCTGACAGGTCAGTTGAAGCTATTTAAACAGAAGGGCTCAGGAAACGCTTGTGAAAAATGCATCGGTAAAAACCTGACCCAAATTCAAACTGCCTGGAATCGCAGCCAAGTAATTCAGTGAGTGCGATGAATGTGAAGAAGGGGGTTTTCTCTCATCGACTGTCGGGGCAAAACACAACAAACTCACAAAGCCGCAAAAAAATACGTGTTGGCACCGGGACAGAAGCGTTTCATCATGAAGATTCTGCAGCTTTTACCCGTTTAATTCGTATTCAGCATTCAGGAATACAAACAGGACACTGAAGCTTTTACGGCACGGTGCCCTGTGGAGCTCAATTAAGGTAGAAAGGATGAGGTAAAACGTCTGACACCAAACGCTGACGTAAAACCACTTTAACGGCCCATAAATGTTGTCAATAGGGAAGTCAATGATTGTTATTTAAACCCGTAAAACTGTTTTTCTGGCCAATTGTAGGTATAAACACGCCGTGAACACAAATGGGTCATGTCAAAGACTTTTAAAGCAACACAAAGCAACGTCTTTCCCTTAAGATGGCTGCTTCGATATAAGTTTGATGTTTTACACTTCATCACTGTGATGAGTCACAGTTTAAATTGTCAGAATCAGTCCCAGGAAGTTCAACAATGAAGCTCTGGCACACAAAAGTGAATGTAATTGGTCAAAGTCCAAATCGCGTGGATTTTCCCTAATTTTAAAATACTTAAAAGTCATTAACATAATCAATTTCCACTCTTGGCTGCAGAGGGCGCTGTTGCACATTTACAAGTCACACAGTGTTGCTTTAAGTTGAATTTATACATCCAACAATTACAGAGCATCATTATTTGGAGTTGCTGAAGTCCAGTGCTCGCTTTAGCTTTAATTTAGTCTTTACTTGCCCAAAAAGAAAATGCCAGTTCTTTTACTAAAAGCTGCATCGTGTTCACCAGCTAGTTCCCAGTCTGTGGTGTTGGGCAGTTATTGTTCAGTGGGTTAATCTGAGCTTTTCACTGGAAACAGCTGCAGCTGAAAAGGAAGCTGATGAAGCACTGAGCACAAAAACAAAACACAAAAAACAAAAACCAACAAACTTTAAATGCTCTAAAAGAGAAGTGTAGAAATGAAGGGTGAACCGGAGACACAGACCAATGATCCATTTTTAATAGAAAAGAAAATGATCACCAGTCTGAGTTTCACCCCGGACAGTGACAGTGTTTGTTCTCCAAATACGTGAATGTTGTTTTTTATTGTTGCAACCTTCCATTGACTTTTCCTCCACTTTGCAAACACAAGAATATTAGTATTTATGTTAATGCACATATAAAAAAAAACCTTCCGTCTGTTTGGCTCTGCTCTACCGCCGACTCTTCACAAACTCACAGTGTTTGAACCCCTCTCCCCTGGCATTGTTGTTTCAATTTAAATGTAAATGAACTTCCATCATAAGCCTTTTTAAAGCAAATTCTGAAAGGACTGTACGCACACAGGCAACCGAGCAGCGTGATCTCTGGACGTGTGCGGGAGCCGCAGCTAATTGAAGCTATGAATCAAAGTGTGACTGAATGACATTTGTGTTTTACCACAGGAGGACGATGGTAATGTGATACAGTTAATAACGACCTCATTATTCTTCACCTTCTATATTATTAGCAACACGGCGGCTGTGCAAGAAAATGGTCGAAAGCTTTAATGGCTTCATTGAAGTACAGCTGAAGTGGAAGAGCAGCAATAGAAAAGACACATTAAACAGTACGCCTGCCCCCCCCACCCCCACCCCCACCCCCCTGTATGTTACAGTGTAAATGACTGGTTCCCCGCCTGGTAATCCCACTCTCTTAGTCCTCGTGCATTGTGTTGACTCGTGCTCGGCACTATGCTAATGCCGTGCTACGTCTCCTCCACGAGCTGCTGCAGGTTGGAGATAAAGCAGCTCGGCAGTGTGAGGGGGGGGTGCTTGGCTCTTTCTGCTCTGCGGAGCAACAAGACTCTTGTTCTGTTAACTAACCTCAAGTAAATGGCAAGCGGTTCTCTGGTGTCCTCTCGTGCTGCACTCTCCCACGGAGCATAATCCGCTATTATACAATTGCAACGAATGCGAGCCGCGTGCCAAGGCTCCCGGAGACACACCCGGCCTCACATTCCACTCGATCTTAGCGTGAAATTCAAACTGCATTCGCAATGTTCGTTGGCAGAGTCGGTTTCGCTGATTGGCATTGAGAGAACTGTTTTAGTTTTTTCGTATTTTAAAATGATTTCGTCAAACATGTGGGACACAGGGTTTTCAAGGTCTGAGACAAACAGTTGGGAAAAGGACTAGTTTTCTACAGAAATATTGTAGATTCTCTAGTTTTTCCTAAATAATCAACCTGCAATTTCACACGTTCACTCAATCGCCCCTGAAACAGTTTGGAAACAGTCTTGATAGATGCTGGCCCCCGACTTTGAAAACCTCTGATCAAGGATAAGTCACTTAATGATTATTTAAGTTTTGTTTGCTGAAGAAATTCACAGGATTAAGCCTAATGAAGCAATAATTCAAATTATGCTGTGGCAGAAATGTGAAGTTCAAAAGTTCATCGAAGCTGAATTGCTCAATACAATGATTAATACATAGTAACAATGGATCAAATGTGCTTTGTGAAAGGAGTTCCCCTTGATGGTGAACCCACGGAAAACGACCTTCACCAGAGCCTCTTCATTTAGATTTTATTTTTGTGTTTTCGCTCCCTGGCCTTTTTAAGAGTTTTAAAATTCCTCTTAGTCCAATTCCCAGCCACAGTTGCAGCAGAGCAATTTTATTTATAAGGCATGTTTCATACTCAGAGGCGGATTCAAGGTGCTGGACAGGGACATTACAAAAACAACACAGAGGCAAAATTAAGACTGAAAACTATTTTTAAATCTGAGAAGCAAAGTGTAAGACAATTTTCAAGCAAACTACATGATATACAAAAGTTGTATAAATGAGATAAACATATAAACTTCGAACATTAGGCCGAAACACCAGATATTTACCTCATAATTAAGTGCTAATGTTAGATGTTCACCAGTTTATGGATGTTACAACTTTATTAGGTAATAACATGTTCATGTTATTGTCCTTCCACTGCCCCCTTGTGGCCAAAACATCCATTATTGGAGCGTTAAATTCACAGTAACATGTTGAAATCAGATTATCTGGTGAAGTCTGGTCTCTTATTGTCTCCCTGTCATTCAGGAGAAACGCACCTTCTGGTCGGCTGAGGGTTGTGATCTTTTTGTTTTGCCTCCTCTCTCGCAGAATGATTAATTGCCCTGAAAATCATTGGAAGGCAGCCAGTGGCAGCTGACGTCCATTCCTCTCCACTCAGAGGAGTGACTGCTGATTGAAGATGGAGACCGACCCCTGATTACTTGATTGTCCACGCCTCACTGGGAAAAGCAATCTGCTTATTACTCCTCGAAGAAGTCAGTGACATCAAAGAGGCTTTCCAGGCTTTTCCCCTTTTAAAAAGGAAACTATTCTGGTCTCGTTTTTGCTTTTATGAGGCAAAATTATAATGAAAAAGTTGTTTTCCAGCTTGGAGAAAAATTCAATTTCGATTACCCACGTATCTTATCCTCCACTCTCATTACCGACTGATCAAACACATCTTCATCTCAGAGCTCAGATTCTTTGTGAGCGAGGCAAACACTGATCAGAATCATTGTCTGTTTTTCACTGTCGCTGTGGCTGCAGCTTTGTGTTCTGTGCTTGAGCCTCGACACACTCGACCTATAGGTGGAGTTAGCTTTGAAGCGCAGCAGCGACATGAGGTTGTGAGCTTTAATGTTCTGAGAAACAACTCAGAAGGGGATCAGTGAGGGGACCAGCTACAGCTTTCAGTCTCACATGTGAACTATACAAGCCTTGTACGTTATCCCTCCAGCTCGGTGCCGTGTGACACTTAAACATCACCAACGTACGCATAGGGCAGTAAATTGTCCTGTTTTGCCCCTTTGCTTATCTCTCCTTGACCAGAACTCATTTAAAATCCATGTTTATCGTCCAAAAACAGGCCATCCTGCACAGAGTACTGTATCTGCATGGGTTGGGTGGGTAGCATAAGTATGAAATAAAGACTGAAGAACCTGGCGATGCACAGAAACCTTTCAAAAAAGCAGAAGGAAGCTCCGTGTCGGACTGTTTACGTGAATTGTATTTATTTTGTTGTATCAAATTGTTAAGATGTTTTCCCTCGTTTAAATTTGTATATTTCAATTAAACTTTTAGTGGTTGATATCTACAATTTTAACTTCCAATTTGTCTAAGCAATAAACAAAAGCATCTCTTATCATCAACTGCTGTTTTTGTGCATAAACAAATATCAGTTCTGGCGCAGTTTACGATTTAGCAGCCATATCAGGAAAAAAAAACTATACCCAACCCTGTCAGATTTATGTTTTATTCTCTTTATTGTTTACTTTGCTGACTCCTCTCCAAGATACTCTCATGAACCTTCTTGCTCATGGGCTCATTTCAGGTTCATTAAGGATGTGTGTCCATGTTAAAAGCTGAAACAGCAAAGAGAAGAGCAGCCTTGTAATGGGATATTTTTCACATTATCCCTTCAATATGCGTTTTTGTCGGGCGTCCGCTCTAATTAACTCGGCGTTGTGTTGCAGTAGCTCGGTCATTTCTGTTTTGAGGAAATATGACTTTATTGTTTGTGTCATTAGAGGAAGCTCTAACTCAGGAGGTGATCGGTTCTGTCACTGCTGCTGTGAGTCACCAAACGAGGCCCATTAAGGTAATGAATTACACCGGGTCCCTCCGGGTAATTACTAAAAATCTTGACGGTGGAAAAACTGGCCCGGGCAATTTTCTGTTCTCCTCAGAAAGTTATTACATTTTTTGTGTTATTCTTTGAGAGTTATTTGGGTTTGAAGCCCTGTGGATCCAGTGAGGTCCCACAGACCCAACATGTTTCCCATTTAGCAACGTGACTTCCCCTGGCCAGCACAGAGCACTTTACTGTCTCAACAAGGCCATTTTGAAAGGACACTGAATCTCAGTCAGGAGTGTTGTGTGGGGAGCCGTGTTTTTCCTTCTGCTGCCCCCCCGGGGGGAATCAAAACTACAATGCAACAAAGAGCTGTCCGGCCACATCTGCACAAATGTCACTGAACTATTTGGCCGAGGTGAAGAAGGAAAACAAAAGTCAGAAGTTACCAACAAATAAAAGGTCAAAACAAGTTAGTTGCAGAACAGAAGCAGAATGAACAGGAAGCACTGAGATATCTTCAGATCCTGCAGACACTTGTTTCATGGTTTTAAATAATATAACACAGTAATAGAGAAGTACACACTATGATCTGTGCCTTATAATGTCAAATTATTAAAGAAGCAACTTGTTTTGTACATGATGAAATCCCACAGGCTGATTGTTTTTGTGTGTGTGTTTGTGTGTGTGTGTGTGTGTGTGCAGAGGGCAAAGAAAACAACCCCACATTTCTATTTCCTCTCAGAAGATGCCAGAGGGTCATTCTTAAAATAAAAAATAAAAGCTATATTTCACATAAAAGGCAAAACATTTTGAAGTCCAAAGGTATCGGAGCAGTGGAGCGGGTCAGGAGGAGGAAAGAATAATATCTCCTTTCAGCTCCAACTTCTATACAGGAACCTTAAAGCAGGGTTAACATCACAGAACACCTCAGTGGCAGTGCACCAACACCAATAGATTAAAAGTGGAACTTCTTTTTGCCCTTTCTCAACTTGCTCAGCCAAACTTGAGGTGTGAAGTGTGATTTTTACGGGAAGAGAAACACCTGCCTGCCAGGAAGCATCAGGCCCAAACAACACGTTTATAGGACTGGATGGGCCGGTACGCTTCAGCCCTGCCACTGCTTTTATTGGACCTGCAATTTCAAAAGTTATGATTTCTTATCAGTGGTTTGGTTGTTATTTCCAGCACAGATCTGCCCAACTGGGCTACAGGTCCAATAATCAGCTCTTAAAGGATTTCATAAAGGGGAGAACAGGAGAAGATGTCATATATCAGATCAATTGAATGTGATTGAAATAAAAGTACATTTTATTATATAACAGAGAAGTCCCAGTGGTGTCTCACGGTTATCCTGGCCAAGGGAACTCAAAATAAGAATATTATCACACAATATATATAGTCTATCCTAAGTAATATGCAGCTATAACAGTATTAATATCAGATAATTTCATCTTTGTCGTTACTTTTGTGTTTTATCACATTTTTGGCAAATAAATTATGCTCAAAATATGAAGTAATAGAGAAACTGTGCAGTATCAGTTTCTGCTTGCCGAGCATTCCTTCGGTCAAATAATCAGTATCTTTCATCAGTTTTTGATGACAGCAACAGGAAGTCTCACAATTGTACAGGTGTTAGGATTCAGATGGCTTCTGCATGGAAAAAGTAAGAAAAGCCAGAACAAAATCTACACAAACAACCCAGACGAACACACAGCACCTGTCAGACCGTGACACTTCTGCCAACATGAGGGATTCCAGACCCCAGAACAGCTCACTCTCTGAACCTCGAGGGAGACTTATCTCTGCTCCAGTCCTGGGACCAACTCGACCCCAATAACTAAACACACATGGAATCACACAGGACCTGTCACCTCCCTGACACTGACACTTCTGCTCCCAACCCTCTGTGCACACTGTGAGATGCTCGCATTGTGAAATTGCTTCCTCCTCAGGGAGCGGTTCAATCACTCGCGGCTCCGGCCCTCAACAGGACGGGGCAGTCCACCCAGGGAGGAAACTGATGTGCGGCCTCCTGCGATGTGGGTTCTCCAATGAGTTGATTAACTTCACAAGGACAAAATGAAACTTTGTGCTGACCAGTTCACCTGATTGGTGGCGAGACAAATGATGCGCTGGGAGCAGCTATGGGTTTTCAGGGCGCCACTCATCTCCTCAAATGAAACGTGTGGATTAAATCAAATCGAGGGCATGTATGGGAATAACTAACTAGCAGTTTGGGAGGCCATGTACACAGACGAGTCGACTTAGAGTCTTCATTAGCCGGGGCCGTCTGAAAAACACATCTGATTGGCTCTGTGTGCTCCTGCATAGTGCTCCTGTCGTTAATTATGGATACACTCGCTGCTCCGTGTCCGACTGACCAGAGCTGAGATAATGACAACTGAGGTCAACGCACTGAGCTCCACCTGTCCACATTTATATTCTGGTCACGGACTCACAGGCACGAGGACGGGCTAATACATGTGTTTGTCAGTGTAACACTCATCTATCAACCGGTGTGTGTGTGGTTATCATGTGTCTTGTTGAGCAGAGGATTAGCATTTTTAACATTTGGGGAGCAATCAATCATCATCTGTTTTTCTGTTTCGTACAGGTTAGTGCAGAGGGCGACGAGCCGGAGACAAAACAGACACAAATGCAGAGGATGAAATAACATAAAAATAGACTTAAAAAGCTGTAAAAAGCAATAAAACATAACAGGAGAAATAAATGGAAGTAAAAGGGTAAATTAAAGGGGATAAAACACATAATAATGGTAATAACAACGAATAGCAGACAGATATAAATAGAAATAAAGTTGACAACATAGGTGCAAGTGAATAAAATAAAGGTAAGTCTATAAACCAGCCAGGTTGGAGAGAAAGGTTTAAAGCTTATATTTCAAGATTTCAAGATCTGAAGCAAGTTGTAACATGAAAAGCTAAAAGCTGACCTGAGGAGCCGTACTGGTTCGTCCACTGAGTCGTGTTTCAAGAGCATAAAGTGCTTTTTAAAAAAAACAAGTGAAATAACCCTAAAGGAGACGCACTGTCCTCTGGTGTGTTGTGTAGCTTTTTCTGTGTAAGTCAAAGTTCTGCAAAGTGAAAACTTTACGTTAAAAGCCACGTAAACAAGGGAGGAGGCTGAGATATCCTACACGTGCCAGAGGCGGCTGACCAATCATAACAGACTGGACCAGTTGGCCAATCAGAGCATATCAGCTTTATTGACCTTAAAGAGACAGGAGCTAATACCAAGTGTTTCAGACAGAGGCTGAAAAGAGGAGCAGCAGCAATCGACTCTATAAGGAAAGTGACACAAGAGCCTGTAAACAATAATAACACAGATACGAATTATGAGCTGAATATGGATTGTTATATATGGTTGTTATTTACCTTTGTCTCTTTGATTTTTCAGGGATTAACTGAATGAAAAGAAATAAAGCAGAATCTGTGAATCAATATCTATCCTGTCAGATGAAGGTAAGAAAGGAAGCGTTTCAGAAGACGTCAACTCATCACAACCATTCATCCATTTCAACAGATTCCAGAGCGGAGGCCGACCTCTGCCCGTGTTACCGGAGAACCTCACAATCCCAGGCGACCTTTCGTTTGGCCTTTGATTAAAAAGTTTGAAAAGTCTCACAAGCAAAATGTGCGTTGGCTCGGGAACTCGCTCCTGTTCCTGTGCTGCAGTTTGACTCTCGACTCAACCAAAATGAAATCAATACACTCAATTATAGTCAACAGACAGTTCAGAGAGGGATGACGGAGATGAAAAAGAAATCCATCCGTGGTCCGACCTGCAGAATGTTGTTGTTGTTTTGCTCTGGCTCGAGCGTGGAGCAGCTAAGGTAAGTGGTAGCTAGCTGTGATCCTCACCACAAAGTGGATGATGACTCAGTGCGGCTCGTTCTTCCTTTGCCAGTTAATGGGGGGGAAAAAAATAGTAATTGCTGTCTGTGACCCCGAATGCAAACAGTGTTGTGTCATTTGCCTCGTTGGAGCAGAGTTGTTTTTCTAAACGCTTCCTGGAACCGAGTGAAGATAATTAAACGGTTCCATTTCTTTTTCTCTTTTGGATGCAATTAGGGTTTGTTTAGGTTTGATTTGTTGTTTTTTTACGTAGAACTCTCAACACACATAACTAGCGCGTTGCTTCACAAATGAATTGTCGTCTAACACTCCATTTTGAGCTTGACAGGAATTGAACACCGGCTCAACCTTCTTCTTAGAGTCATCAGGAGTAATGCACGCAGCTTCCCCGTATATAAGGACACTTTGTCGTTTATTTAAGCTCCCTCACTCTCGCCCGTCTTGTCAGAGATTCTCGGCTCAGAGGTAAAGATTGTTGGTTCTGCTGCCGACTGCCCGAAAGAGCATCGGAGTCATCGTTCCTCTGCTTCTCTGGGACCACAGAGAGCAGAGTTCCTCCAAAGGGCAGTGCCACATGTTTCTGTTCTGCTCGCTGTCCATCACTGGCTCCCACGACAACAGTGCAGCAGAGGGAGGTTTCCCCCTTTCTCAAAAAAGTTCTTACAAAAAATGGTGGCTCTCCGTCTTTCTAGTTTCAGCCAGGAGAGCTTTGTTTTGGTGACTTTCCTGCCGCCCCAGCAGATCCGGTGCAGGAACTCTGACCGGCTGTGCCTTCAAGCCCTTTGCTGCTGATCTCCTGCTGTACAGGAGAGGGTGATGATACTACCTGACATGATTGTGTCTCTTTCTGAGTTATCTGCTTTTCACCAGGGAGAGTGGTGACGGGATGAGAGGCAGATGCTTCTCTCTTTCACTGGTTCCTGCTTCGTGGGTGTGCACCATCCACATGTTTTACACCTTTTGTGGGTATATATATATTACACCGTGATGCACTGAGAGCGGCCTGGTGTTAGCCAGCTGCTCTGCACCAGCCTCTGCATGTCAGCCAGGATGGATAAGGTGTGTCAATCAGGCTTTAGTCTGGAGTGGTGTATCGCTGCCTTATGGCTCCGCAGCCACATCTCCTGCTCTGCTGCCACTTTCCCACTGGCTGCGGAATTAATGCATGAGGAATACACAGAGTGATGTGCTCAGCATGTGGAACCAGACCACATCTGAAAGGCTAGACACATTCTAACTTGTTTGTGTAAATAATTTCATAGCTTTGGGTCCCTTGTGCCAAATGCAACTTACATTACTCATCACTAATGGCAAGATAATGATAAACAGCCATTATGCCCAACATGAGCTATGAATACTTTTCATATTTGCATCTTTACCAGCAATTTACAATGTCGTAGCTCTTTGCATTTGAGAATGCTTATTGGATATGATGGCTACTGCAGAAGAGATGCATTCACAATCCTAATGCTGACCTATTACCTCTGTGCTTTCACCTGTTTGTTATTTTGGTTTATTTCTGAGCAGGATTACAAAAAAACGACTGAGGCGATTTCCACCAAACATGGTTGATAGATGGAGCCTGAGCCTGGGAAGTAGAGCGTGGAAAACATGGCCGAGCCTCTCAGGTCGGGTCTCAAGGGTCAGACAAAAATGTTGAAATTTAATTTAGGTTTGGGTCCTGATGATTGGGCCATTTCCTTTACTTATTTGACACTGCACATGCCTGTAATCGAGGGAGACATCAGGCTTGGGTCAGATTCAGACACAAAGCACAGAATGATTGTCGGGCTCAGATAGTTTGGTCAGGAAATAGTGGGCTGAGATGAATCCTGCTGGGAAGAACCCATTCTATTATGGTCCCAGTGCAGATAAGGCAGCAGCTCAGGGATAATTACCACTTTCCTCACATTTTTTTTCTATGAAAAACATCAAATAATTTAGGTTAACAGGCTTCTTTCTTTTATTTTTCTACACATCTAGGTTTCTATCTATCTAGTAAGCATGTCAATAATAATGATAATAATGATAACAAATTTGATTTAAATAGATCTTTTCAAGGTCCCCGAATCTGTTTTTTTGATTAAGTTGAAAATATCAAGAAACCAAACCTGCACAAAAAATTAGAATTCCTTATTCATATGAAAGTCAGCGAGGCCCTCAGTCACCTCAACAAATGCATAAACTTTTGCCAACCTCATAAGCCTGTTGTTGTTCCACAGCCCTGACCTCACCAATATGTGGAAGGAGGGAGTGGGAGAGAGAGAGAGAGAGAGAGAGAGAGAGAGAGAGAGAGAGAAAGAAAGAGAGAGAGATAGAGAGAATGGACTAATCCGCTCCAGCGACACTGGGACAGGCTCTCCTCTCCTTCAGGGGTGGTGAACATGGCTGAGAGCTGCCAGCGTGCAGGCACAGAGACAGCCTGATCCCACATGAGCAGCAGAGACAAAACCGAGAGAAAAGGCCGAGCAGCGATAGTGACAGTGTGGAGCAGCAGTATGTCAGAACGGAAAGGTCACATGAGCGGTGTAGGTCCAGTCGCGTTGTCGTAATGCAACAAAAAAACAACAACACTGGGATTTGTATCAGAAGAATGTATAGAGTTTATAAGCTGTGCGTAGCTACAAATAAATATATGCACTGTATTTTATTTGAAATTTAATCGACACTAACTGAACTGTTAAAGCTCCGATTTATTATGATTGTAAAGTCGTGTTTCTTGAAGCAGCCTAACGTCTCCCTACGTTATGTATGAAGTGGAAAACATTGTTAGCACATCTCCAAAAACCACTTCTCATATCTCATCCATATGAAACGACTTTCCACTCCGAGCACAGGGACACAACTTTCAGAAATCTTCAATCGCATTCGCTGCTTTGACTTCAACTTGCGCTCATCACTCCTGGTTTTAACGTTTTTTTGGGGGAGGGAAAATCCACTTTTGGTGCAGCCCCCAAGTGTTTTTACTTTTTTTTTCAGACGAAAACCAAAAAAGAAAGAGAGAGTTCTTCTTTATGATCCCAGGAGCTGGTGCTTAGCCAGAGGCTGTTAATGAGAATACAGACATCAACTAAACCACTGCACTGGCTCTCCCCCGCTTGTCGTACACACCGAGGACGACTGTTTGATTCACAGACCTAATAAACAGAAAAACACAAGCTGTGGACTCGTAGGCAGATGGTTATGAGAGGTTCTAGTCAGGTACTTCTTAAGGAAGATAGAGGACACTGCCTAAAGTAATGAATACAGTCAATTAAATGCTCTGCAGCTCATCAGATTTTTATTAGATTCTCGGTGAGCTTCAGTGACCAATACAGAGCCACGTGTGAGAGAGGGGAGTCGCTCCCACAGGACACCCAGACATCATTATACCATCATTTTAAATCAAAGCAGCAATTAGATTGGGCATCATTGTGATCTAGATGGAACTGGACCCATTTCTTTAAGTAAATCCAGGTTGTAATAAGAGGGCGAGAGGAACCGGCGTGATCAGATTAGCAGATATCGATATATCAGCTCCTGCACAATCAGGAAATAATTAATCAGTTCGACAGATTTAGCCATGATTTTGCAGCTGTCATTACTTTGCACAGGTAATGTTCAGTTTATTCATCTCAAATCCATTCAGGTTATTTCTCCTTAAACTTGATTTCACATAAACATCGGCGTCGAATGCATTTAAAAGATTTCCTTGACATATTTCTGTCTCTCTCTTCACAGATGGCTGCATGTGGATCTTGGCCCGTAACACCTTACCGTCTGAACGCATGTGTGTGTTTGTGTGTGTGTGTGTGTGAACGGGAAGGGGGGGGTGTTGTTGCATGTCCTTGTGCGTGTTCATTCATGCAGACCTACACATGCCATCTGTTTGGGCTCGATATGCCTCGTCCCGATCCTGTGTGTGAACAAACCTCCGTGCCGCCTCCAGCCCAGCGCTGTGTGATGTGGACGGACGGCGAAACCTCACAGAACTAAACACTAATTTCCCCTCTTATCTTTTTTTCAAGTAGAGGATGAAGCCCAATTTACCAATATGGAATTATAAACCCTGATTCCTGAATTTTCAACTTGTTACCAGGCAGAAACAAAGGAGGATAAGTCAGTTTATTGCTGTGATGATGCCCTGTAGCTCCTTCTTCCTGCTGTGCTGTTCGATATCCACGTGCACAGCAACTTGTTACTTAAATGTATCTCATTCAGTAGAGGAACAATATCTCAAATGATTGAATGACATAGAAGCAAAGCCAAAGAAAAGCTTTTAAATCAATAGTACTGTTGAGACCTGTCCATTGTAGAACAAAAGGAAAAACTGCAACAGGAAAAAAATGTATAATGACCATATCAGCTAAATAATAACAATGTTATTAACTTTATTTCTATAGCACTGTTCAATACAAGTAACAAAGTGCTTTGCAACGAACAATATGCAATTCACAAACAATCAGAGTACACAAAATACTGAAGTTACAGACAATAAGTCAGACATCATACGATAAAAGCTTATTCATAGAGAAGAGCAGATAAAAGAGGAAACTTGAGCATTTCCTGTTTGTTTATAATTGTTATTTTTTTAAGTTTTAAGAAGTGGTCACCATTTACTTTAATTGTATCGGATTTGGCTGCAACGCTGTTTATCCCTGAAACTCCAGAAGTGTTTTATGGCCTCAAACTCTTCACCCACCTCCTCCATCCGCAGAGTAGTGAGGAGAAAATGAGGGAATTTTCATTTTTTGGGGTGAACTATCCCTTTAAAGTCACCCTGGACTGACATAATGATGAGGGAGGCACCACTTCCCTCGTCTGGCTGCGTCCAGCCCTGGATCTACTTCCACAGCTTTGGATAAGATTAAAAAAAAAGCCAGCTAATATTACTACAGTGCACTATATGTGTCTTGGTGTGTGTGTGTGTGTGTCTGAGATAGTGTGTTTGTGTAGCTCTGTGAATAAGATTAAAGTAATACAAACAGACTTCTCTCTTCATAGATACAACCGAGGACGCCCCTGCTTCCTCTCCTCTTCTTCAGCTGCCAGTGTCAGCGTTCTGGATCAGTGAATGGGCCAGATGGCTGCAGAACACAGTCCCCTCTCTCTCTCTCTCTCTCTCTCCCTTCATTCCTCCTTTCTTCCCTCCACCACTCGCAACACCCACCCCCTCCCCCTTTTACGAACACTTCATCTCTTTTTTTTAAGTCTCTTCTCGCTCATCTATCTTTACTCCTGTGTCTCTCTCGTGATGCGGTACCAGAGGATACAGTCGCCCGGGGCTCTGCTGCCAAGTTTCTCCCGAACTCAACTCCCCCCCCCTCTCCCCCATGAAGTCTCCTTTATCGTCTCCCTGAGAATTTAAAGGAACCAACCTCCTCATCATTATAGTTTTTTCTCATTCTGCCGTACAGCCAGACACAGATGCATTACAATTTTTTAAGAAGTAAACAGAGAGACCACAGGGACTGTCATAAAAAAACAACATTCTTCTTTCATTCTCAGTGTAGAATCTCGTTGTGTATCTAAAGTTCTTTCAGTTCGAGAAACTAAAAACAAGCTTCTTTCGACCTGTCCTTGAAATTCCACCATGGGAACCTGCTCGTCTCAGCCCTTTTCAAAGCTTCCTACAGCACCTTTTAGAATAATAACAATAATAATACATTTCTACCTGTATTGCACTTTTCGAGACACTTTACATAGAATTTTAAAGAACGACCCACCAGAGATAAAAATACATTTGCAATTTTATCTGCAGGACAATGTTTCTTATTTTTCTTATTTCTTGAATAATCCATGCATCGATTTTCTTTTACCTACCAATGGTTGGACTGGGATGTCAACTTGGTATTCCAGAAGTCCATCTCCCCATCAGCACTTCCCGAATCCTCCAGGTGGATCTCAAGTCCTTCCCAGGTCCAGATGGGAACTATAATCCCCACGGTGAGTTCTTGGATTACCCTGTGGTCTCCTCCCAGTTGGACCTTCCTGGAAAACTTCCAGTGCTAGTGGCTCCAGCTTCTCTGCAGAGAAAGCTCTTTGCGCTTGCTTGTGACCGCGGGCGAAGGTTGGAACGTGGATCACCTGGTAAATCGAAGGTTTTGGCCTCTTGCTCAGCTCCTACTTCATCACAAACGGTCCAGCACGATGCCAGAACCCCCCATCACACCGCAGCAGGGCGCCTCAGCGTTTCCTGCTCCGTCCTCCACTCACAGCGAGATACGACTCCAAACGGGGCAGCAGCTCACCCCCGACCAGCAGGGAGCGTGTTCCTGCAGAGAACCATGACCTCAGAATTGGAGGTGATGACTCTCATCCCGTCTGCTTCACAATTGGACACAAACCGATGAAACCAACAAAACCACTTCGTCTGCGAAGAGCACGAAATCCTGAGCTTCCCAGATATTCTCAAAAGATGAGACCATGAGGATCAAGATTGGGTTAAATTTAAATTTGTAAGTAAACAAGCGACAAACCAGCAAATTAAGTCATAGAAGTGAAGTTAACTGTAAAAATCTGAGTTCGACAACATCTCAGAAAATTGTCAGCTGCAAAAAGATTGTCAGAGACACCATCTGCTCATAAATCTGTTTTATTTTAATTCTTTAGTGTTTGAAATTATACAATATAAACACAATATATGAAGAAATGTAATTTTCAGAAACAGCCTCAGACTACTGAAGTGCACTTTTCTGACAAATACATACAGTCTACTTAAAAATACAGTTTCATGATTTTTTCTGGGCTTTAAAGATGTTAATTAAATATAACTGCTTTGTTCTAATTGACTTGATGCATCGAGGAAGTTCATCTAACACTTAGTGAAGGTTAGTAAAATAATTAAATATGAATCTCAATCAATACCATACAAACAAATAGTTCCCTTCATTTATCTGAGCTCTCCCTCGGTCCTGTATCCTGCAGCAGTTTCTCAGACCCTCCACGTGGTGTTTCATTAGCCCTGGTCTATGCAAAGCAATAAAAAAACAATTGCATTATGCATTACAAGGAAGGTAATCAATAAATCATAACTGATCATGTGGGGCGCACAGCAGCCCGACAAATCCCCCCCTCCCCCGACCACCCTGCGCCTAGGCAACGTGATGCATGAGCTGTTTGCTATCCGCCCACATTAGACCGTAATTATCTTAATTATTATTCCGGCCCTGTTCAAACCCGACCCCTGCGCAAGGTCACGGGCGGAATACGAGCGTAATATCGTGCTGACGGCCCCGAGGGAATTTATTATCCCGGGAACGCGCCAAATCAATACTCGTCATTTAGTGGAATACATATGTGAAGGGTGAACATGTAATTTTCGCCTCCATTTGGCTGCTGGCGTCTAACAGCCTTGAGTGTGAACAGGACCCAGATAGTGCGGCCATTAGAGTCATCTGTCATCATGGAGTCGTGGCCCCTTTGAGAATGCTGTAAATACCAAGCTGAGTTTGTTTTCTTCTGATCCCTGTGTCCTTTGTTCAGGAAAAACATAGAGAGTGAAGGTGGTTTTGTGCGTCTCTGTGTCTCTCTGTGTGTGTGTGTGTGTGTGTGTGCAGTGTAGACATTCTTGTGTCTTCCTAGGACGTGGGTGTATATGAAAGAGCCAATTATGGTTTTATAGCTCTGACACTATGACAGCTTCTCCCACCATGACATCAGAAGCCATTGTTTGCTCAAAAGTTTCTCTCCCGATCGATAGCGTTTGACTTGTAATAGCATGTGCCCTGTGTAACAGATGTAATGTGTGTGTTTGTGTGCAGGGTTAACATCTAGAGAAGTGCATCGGGCCTATCTCTCTGGAGCTAATTACTGCATAACCATTAGGCACAAGGCGTTCTGGTCTCAGCTGGAATTGGGCTTTAATTGGATCCCCCCCTAATTGGTTTACTGCACTTGAAGGTAGAATTGAATGTGGCGGTTAAAACTCTTGCTGCGAGGTGGTAGAAAATTGGAATCGGAGAATGCAACAGCCAGTGGAGCGGTAGTGGGGTGGGGGGGGGGTTTCAGTCGGGCCTCACGCCTGACAGGAGTTCTGGTTTTATTAATGGTTTCCGTTTGGCCGTGTGTCTCTCGTGTTTTGCTCGGCGGCTTGATTCCTGAAACACGAGCGTTTTTAACACAAATTTCCAGGCCTTGGCACCGAGACTCCAATTAATACATTGGTGCAAAAAGCCAAATGGAGGCTAATGGTGGGGGGTGCGTTCCCTCTTGGCCGGGCGCCTTCTAAAGTTAAGTGGATAATTGGAACAATCCGCACACATAGCGATGGCTAACATGGTATTATCAACCCAGCTGCTCTACCTCCACTGGCTTTTGACCTTTTCCTTATCTACTACAATTAAGGTTCCTGACAAAACAACCTTCACGGGCTCCTGTCTCCTGAGGTTCTGCGTTACCTCCTCCTGTCTCTGCACCTCTTGGTTGTTATCATCTTTCAAAGCACATTCATTCAAATTCACCTTTTTACCATTCTGCAAAAAGAGGCGACAGTGACTTTCCTTTTTTTTAAAATATATATCAGATCACTCACACCGTCGTATAACCTTCAGGTTACATTGCTCTCTGTATTATAACCTCATCCCAACCTTATTTTGTATTTCAGTTCTACTCCGTCACACCTGATCCACTTAAGGACTTAATCCTGATTGCTTCGGATCGGGTGCGTGAGAGTTAGATGGAAAAAACAAGGTTTGAGGACATAAGGACCTTCAGCACTCCATTGAAAATCCATCTATAAATGTGCTGATGAATGAAATGTCTTATTTTTAACTCCAAACTTTTTTCATTCAAACAGCTCCTGCAAACTTAAATGTGGATTTCTTGGCTCTAAACTCATATAAACTCATATATCACCAAATATATATAAAATAAAGACATGTTCATGGGTTGAACATGGCTCATAACTACACCCAGTGGTTCAAAGTGTCTGGTCAGACCTTTGGGACGTCTATACAATATAACACAATGTCATTTAAACCTTAAAGATGGCTGGCTAATGCTGGAACTATTCACCAAACCACCGTCCACCACTCAGAGACGTCCCCATCCTCCATGGACAGCCGTGTGTTTCTGTAGTTTCTTGTCTTTTTTCCCGAACTGATTTTTAAATGTTGCTCTTGACTGTTGAAACCCCCTGCGTGGCCCGGCAGCGAGCAACCTGCCTGAGCTTGTAACTCATTACCAACCAGCCTGTAGCTTCAGGTCGTCCAGTGAGTCACTGCTGGATTTCCTCGGGTCGAGGCTGAAGACCGAGAGGAGCCGGGGCGGCTGCTGTTAAAAGCTCCAACACTCAGGACTACACCAGATGAGGAAACATGATTTTAAATAGCCTCTTAAAGATTTCACCGTATGGCCTCTGCTTAATTATTACTTCTGCCGAGGAGGTGGAGGACGGGACGAGGGCCAAGAAAGATCTCATTAAATTCTGCTGTGGAGCTAGGAATTTGTTTTCACTTTGTGGAATAGGGTATATTTTGACCTTTCTACTGGTTTCCCAGGGAATAATTCATGGATCTAGATGACAGCTATGAGGCATCTTTAAAGGGACTGATATATATGAATGTGTGGATTTAAATGACATTTCAGTGGAGGTTCACCCTTTTTACAGCAGATCCAGAAATCTCTTAATCACTTTCTATAACCATTGCTCATTAGTTTCGTTTAATTTGTACCTTATTATAATGTGTTACTTATATTATACTAATATATCTTTTATTTTGACATCAACTGTTTTATTTGTTGACTGCAACTGATTTAGTTTTAATTCATCCCCTGTATTATTCATACCATTGTTATTATTATATCTCTCTTATTGCTGTGGATCATTGGGCAAATGCTTGATGCAAATAACACTCGTTTATTTCTCTCACAGAAACACAGAGGAGCAGAATGCAGTATTCTTCTCACCCCGACACTAATGCAACAAGTTCGAATGTGCTCTCTGGAGGTTTTCAGAGGTGGGAATTGTAGGAAAATAAGGAAGAAGTAAACAAAGCAGACCGGGCAAGTAAATTACTACAATTAATCACAATATCTCACCTCGACACTGCACAGCGGAGATTGATGAAGTGAAACCCTACAGAGCTCTTTTCTCTCTCCTGAAGTCTCTACAACCCGCCCCCCAAAATTAAACTTTCAACATCCACATTCCTTTCGAGGTCACTGTGCGTCTATACGGTTTCATCCCGGCTGCTCTTTTGGCTTTGAACATATCAACTACGGCACCAGTGCTGCACCTGGGTGTGCTGCTGCTTCTTATACAACATCTGCATCTTTTTTCCCCAGGTATTTTACCACATTTATAATTGGCCACAGTGCGCTCTGGCATTTCTGCATGCAGGCATATTACTGCAGCAATTAGAAGCCGTAAAAACAGAAAGACAGAGTGTGTGAATGAGTGTGGAGATAGATGGTGATAATTGCAGTAGGTGCAGTGGAGAAAATGCCACATTAGGAGTGTTTTTGTCTCTGGGGAGAACAACACAATTACATATATGAACTGTTAAGCTGTAGAGTGAGGCAGGGGATAAAGGGAGGTGTGACATCTTGTCTTTATTGTTCCACCTAAACGCTGCATGTTACATTAGGATCAGTGTGTAGGCAGAAATTGCATTACATCTAAAGCACGCACAGGGATAAACGTTAGCAAATCAAATACTGGAGATGTGAAAGACACAACACCAATTCAAAGTAAAGAGGAGTCAGGGAGGATCTTCTGAAACCAGTGTATAAATCAAAATTTAACCCACTTGCAGGGTTGAATTCAAAAAGCCATGCATCTCCAGTCCGGAATAACATAGTGAGTCACATGTTGGAAGTGCTCACCCCCCTCAATGAAAAGGAGTTCTACTAACAACTCCAGAAATACACTGTGCCCTTGTAGGAGTTTCAAAAACCATAAAAAACTAGTGTTATTCCACTTTTAATGGAAAAGCAATCCCTTTGGCTTTTGGGGGCGTTTCCAGCTGTATTTGGAATTTCAGAGGACATAGAACACAAGGTCGTGCATCAGCCAGTGAATAGACCATTAAGTTGTTATGCTCAGGGATGCTGTCCACGGGCTAAGCTGCAGCTCCCACTCTCCTCCGGTGTAACAAATGCCTGTCAAGGCCAAACTGCCGACAATGAATGAATTGAGAGGCAACATCCTGCCCGCAAACACATTTCAATCACGAGTCCACACTTTTCAGTATTAATAAAAGTGATGTTACAGTGTTCAGGTCAATGACGTGGTACAGATCTCGCTCGTTTTTGCATTCCTGCTGTTCTGGTCACCGACAGAGGGAACTTTGTGCGTTTGTTCTGTCTTTACCTTGATGACAAGTTGAGACACTTGAGGGGAGTAATAAAAAAACACAAATTTGGGCACAAATCACAAGGACAATCATGAAGTACTCATGAAACCATTAATTACCACATACAATATTTAAAGAGGAGCTGAATCTTTATATTTTAAGTACCATAATTTCACGCCCACATACGTCTTTTGTTAAATTGGTACTGCAGCTTCCTCCAGCAAACAAAAAACATGAAGAGCTGTGTTCGACCTATGACCCAGTGACAGCTGCAGCCAAGGATACAGGCTAAGTGGTAGACGTGATGAAAGGATAAGTTGTGTGGGTAATGGATTGTTGCAAGTTATTTGATGCTGTAAAGACGAGTGAAACATCCTGATTGAAAGCAGTGGGTGACCCATGATTGGTCGAGAGCTTGTATCCTCAGGACCTCGACGCCGTGGAAACATCGTCCATCTTTACACACGGTCTTCAAAAGGAAGTTAAAGGTTTTCTACTGAAGGCTTTCCAGTAATTCAGGTCTCGGGGAGAAATATCCCGAGTAGCAGAGTATTCACTGTCGTGTGTCTTTTAAGTGTGGAAGCGAAGTAGTGAGTAGTCGCTGCCATTTCATAATGAGAAGTGTGACTGCTGGCTCCACTGAGAGATCATTAGAGACTCGCTGCCTGGTGGAAGGACATGCTCCCTGCTGAATAAGAGGAATCCCTATCAAACCGAAGGGATAACCATAGGATATAACACCAGTTCTGCAGGAGAACATCTCCCTCGCCGCAGATCGTGGCAGCCATACTCATTCGTTATATACCAAATAAACAAGAGGGAGAATTAGCTGAATCTTAAACCTGAAAATCGAGCGCTCGGCGAAAACTCTGTTTTTTACAAAGTGCCAATTTGGTGAGTACGTGGGAAAAGAAGAGTCTTGCTTTCATCTCGACCATCTCACTGTTCTGTTTGAGGTAATCCATCATTTTGAAAGGTCTTCAAATGACAGAAGCAATATGTTGCTGCTGTGACAGCTGCCTTAATGTCCTAGTTTCTGCTCCCTAAAGCATTCGGTTGTTATAGAATCCTCGCTGTTGAAATCTGCAGCACAGCACAGATAGAGCTCCTATCAGGATGTACACCTCGTACCAGTCTTCAGGAGCGCGGGATGGATTTTAGCATTCAGTCTGAAGCCCCCTTCTTCTCTATCATAATGTAATTTATGAGACGTTTCCTTTGCCCGTTCTTATCAAACAAACCCAGGTAAGACCTTAATGCATTTCTTAATGAGCATCAGAATTAGTCATCCTAATTAATTAGTGAGATAATTAACCGGTACCGAGGCAAGAATTCAGTAGAAATCAGGAGGAGGCTGCAGGACCGTGGATCCCGGCCCTCTCCTCTTTGTGGCAGACATGTTAGTCAAGGACATTCAATGGTTTACCGGCTTCCTTTGTTGGAAGAAAGATTCGATTTGTTTGAATTCTTTAAAGCTGCAGTCACGTGGACGAGCTCTTCTACGAGTACAGGGTTGTGTATCTCTCTCTCTCTCTCTCTCTCTCTCTCTCTCTCTCTCTCTCTCTCTCTCTCTCAGGGTCTATTTAGTTTTATCAGCAGACCTCCGGGAACGAGGCTCATTCTTCAACACGCAAAACTTTATCATCGGTAGAAATTACCCCTCGACTGAATAACTCCACAGTCGAGACCGGACACCGGATACATCCCTGAAAAAGTGAGATGTCAAATTTTACCTAAAAATAGCTACACACCACTTCAAAGGGAACTCAACTGTCTTTCATGCTGCTTTTGAACTCCTGTAAAGCTTCTACGATCAAAGTGCAGATGTGCTGTCGAGTAAAAAAAACAAAAAAAAACACACACTTTCTGGTTTTGGGGGAAACTTTGCTGGGCGAGTTTAGGACTTGATGGCGAGGGGATTGCAGTGTCAAGCCGTGTTGGCCCCGCAATGTATTATACTGTCGTTTGAAATATATATCGATGTCACCCACTCTTCTCTGAGAGGATTACTGCGGGGGAAGACGTGGATGATTTCAGATTCCTCCAGACACTAAAGAATCGACTCTATTAAAGGTGCATTGTGTAACGTGGACCGACAAATATTGCTTCCCTTTTTTATGGCGCCGCACTATCGAACTATGTAGGTTGTAAAAATGCGAAGGCGGCTGCTAGCTGATGCATCCGATATAAAGTCGGAGGCAATGATGGAGCTCGAAGAAAGAGTAACTTTCCTCTGGATTCCTGGCGGAGGCAAATTGCAAAAAACAATTTACATCACTTACTAAACATTTTACAGCCGTTAAACAGAGGCTGTGATGGTGAGCGCCGCCATTAGCACAAACAAACAGGGAAAGAATAAGATGGTGGATAAGTGCTTTGCCTTTTTTTGAGGAAAAGATGGAAAAGAGTAATTTCAGGTCCGTGTCCTAGAAGTGTGAGATTGGATATATGACATTGATTAAAGCCACTTTATCACCGCTGGTAAATTTACAGTCAGTGCCAGTGTGCGCTATTTCATTAAGCTAATATATTCCACCAGGGCTGTGAGGAGAGATTCTGCCCCTTGTGAGCCTCCATACAGACGAGCTGACCTGGATCTCTGCTCCACCTCTGTCTGTCACATCCATTCCCCCCCCCGCTCAGGGCCTGGCATATGGCGGGGTATGCATCATGGTGTTGTTTATGAGAAGTGTGGTGTTAGGCTGGAGGGAAGACGTTTCGCAATCTGCAACGTGCCAGGATTAGCTGTTAATTTATGTGGCGCGTTCTGCTTCCACTTTTCACACGTACGATTTTGTCATCATCAACAAACAATGGCTCCGAGTGTTAGAGAGCGGCTGGAATCAGCCCTGAATGTGTCTTGATTCTTAAATCACCACAATATTTTGTCCTTGGGTGAGAATTCTTCCTCCTCTGTTTTTTTCTGGCACCGCCGTCCTCCTCTATCCCCCTGTGGATTGCCTCAGTGTTTCCTCACCAATTATTTATGAATCCTCGATTCATAATGCATTCTGAGGTGACAGAGAGATGGATGCATTGGTTTTACAGACTGATGATATTCACCAGGAAAGTCCCAGTGATGGGGCCGGGAACGACGGGAGAGCAAACCCTGAGCTGAGGCAGTGGAAAAAAACCTGATGCATGAATCCTGATCCGACTGATGCTGGGTATTACTGCAGATTATGATATTCCTTGCATAACATCCTCAGAGGTATTGAGTAATATGCAGTAAAAATCCATACGATCTGATTTAAGCTGATAAGAAGTTTGTGTGATTTATGTCAAAGGCGTCGGACTCACGACACGGTGGCTCTTTGGAGCCGTGGACCAGCCGGTGGCCGGGTCCCACAAGTCGTCAGCATCACCTCTTCATATAGAAGGGATTTTCCACTCGCCTGTTGCTCCAGCGTCTGGCTGAGAGATGGGACTTCGGTGAAACTGATATTATTTCTGTAAGCCCTGTTGCAATGCATCGGAGACCCATTATGCAAGGCGTGTTTTTGCTGTGTGGCTTCTGCGTTTCTCGCTTTGGTATACGGATTCAGAAATGATGCCTCCGTGAGAGAGGGAAAGAGAAAAAAGAAAAACCTCTTTGATGATATCGAAATTTGAATTTTACCATTTCTCGGCAAAGGGCCTCTTTTATTTCAAAAGCCTTGGTCTTGACAAAACACCTTGAACCGCTTCGAGCTGCGGGGGAAAGTTCCAAGATTAATTCTATACATTTACCACTGCGAATAAAAAAAAGAAAGATGTTATGATACTTCTCTCTATAAGTACACGTCTAGCCTTCCAGACAGTTCTTTGTTTCAATTCATGCCAGAGAAAGACAAAGCAGAGACTTGATGCCTGAATCCTGTTTGAAAGGGGTAATCTAAGGTCATCTGTTGCAGACAACATTAAAAAGCTTTTCCAGACTTATTATCTCAGCTCCTGAGACGTCTGCACAAAAGCCGACAACATGGCACACAACAGTTGAAACGGTTTTTCATAATGATGATTCATTCAAACAGCTCTGAGCCTTGCTTCCCTGTTTATTTCAGTAAACTAATCAGTTAATCTATGTGATATATGTATAATTTGAAATGAGTCATTTTGACTGGTAATTTGAGGAAACGGAGGAAAACCAGTGAGCCATCACGCACGATACCAGTTTGTGTTTCCCTCGAGCTTGTTGTGACCGTTTTCTTTCCTTTTGGACTCTTTCTCTGCCTTTGTCCCCTTTTGCTTTACAGTTTAAATCGATCTCACAGAAACTCTGAAAACTTTCCATCACTCTCCCGGTCGTACATTTGTCTGTTTAAACAGAAACTCAGTCTCATCATCTCAACATCAATACTTGCATCATGAAACTAAGAAAAATGCTCATCTTTTATTCTTTTCACATTGTACCAAGACCGAACAACTTGAATCCAACCTAATGATGCGATATTGGCCATGTGCAGACTGTAGAACTCTGGTGGAGCTCAGAAGGGAAACCAGTGATCCTGCAGTTTGCAGAAGAGGAGCAGACTGAATGAGTCCTGTGAATTGATGTAGAGCTGTACAAAGGTAATTTCACACTGTCGCCTTTGTGGCACTGAACTGAGCATTTCTAGATAATGTTCCAGTTCATGGAATGTACATGCAAGGGGTTGTGGTTTTATTAAGCAAACCAGGGTCACAAGATACATGTAATTCAAAAGAGATTCTGTTAGACACTGAATATCTCAACAATTTGGAAGTAGAAATGGTTCCTCCCATGGAACCTTTCATGTTCTTCTGCTGACGTCACAGAATCACATCATCTGCAAAGAGCAGGAACACAATTCTCAGGTCAACAAAACTGTACACACTGCATAGCCTAGTTATATTTTGCCCACATTTTATTTGTCTCACACAAATGTGGTATTTTGCTTGATATTTTCTTTGGATTTTTGTTCCTCACTTTCTTGTAGCCTGTTTTTAATTTATTTTACATCTTTTGATCTTGATCCGTTCCTGGTTATAACTAAACATAAGTTAAGAAAAAACGTACATAAAATACAAAGACATGTACCAAGATGTCAGTGCTCACACAGTCACACTTTGGGGAACCATTGGTTCCAGTTGACCCATTTCGACACAGCCCCAGTGACCATGTTAAATCGAATTTTAAATGGATCTGAGAGAATGGTACAGTAGTCGCCTCAAAGAGGCAAATGATACTCATCCCTATTTATATACTGTTGCTTGTTCTCGCTTCACGAAGCAGCTTTTAGCAACACGTCTCTCACCTCCTCCTCAGCGCCTGTGCTCCCTCAATTGAAATGCAACACGCGACCTTCAGCATAATCAGACACTCCCTGATTTGTTTTTAGATTAAGTTCAGGAGTCATATGGTGTTTGTGCAGGGGCTCTGCTGTTATGAGTCGAATGCAGTCAAGCTGGTGATTAAGTTTACTCCGACACCGTGTTGCACAATATGTTTATTTCATATAACTTTAAGCTTATTATTCTGACGCATTATGTAAAGCTCATTATTGTAACAACGTCGCAAAAAAAAACAACTGGGGAAAGGTGAAAAACAGAGAATCACTCCTGCTTGTTTCAGCAAAGAGTTATAATCAGTGAATGAGTCCACGTGCACATAGTGAGCATGTTTCTGGATGACTTTGTGCCTGTGTCACTTGTAGACATCATTTCTTTTCCGACAGTTTCCTCGAGTTCCTATGTCTCCATCTGATCCCTGCCACTGACTCGCATTAACAAAAGACTCCATCCTGCTTTTTTTTGTTTTACTTCACCAGCTGCAACTTAACTGGAGTTGACCTGCTACTGTGGTTTGCCAGCTGCTCTGCTGCAGATAGGAAAAGCTTTTCAAACACTCATAAAGCTGCCACAACAAATCACCGGCACTCAGTGACCATCACCAGAGGACATTTACAGACGCCACTGTCTTCACCGAGCCACAAACTTCCTCGCATTGGGGTCACCACCTCTTCTCATGGCCGCCCTCCGGCAGGCAGCCGCTCCTTAAAGACTCACACCTCCAGACTCTTAACAAGCTTTCATCCAAGTGCCATCGGAGAACTTCCCCAAGTGCGATAATATCCCAACTGGGCCATATTATTATGTGCAAGGTTACTACGTGCAATATAGCTGAGTGCGTACTTTATATCTATGTATTGTTTGTTTTTATATTCTTTTATTAGACGGTAATGTGTTTATCTGTCTGGGAGTGATTTTACTATTTGTACCACTGGGGCAATTTCATCGAGCAGTGTGCAATGACACTTAAGACATGAATTCAAATGAAGATATAAAATGAACTGCATGAGGTGTTTCCAAGAGTCCTTCAGTTACATACCTTTATATATCCAGGGCTCTTAAAACAGGAATAAGAGCTTGTCCTGAAACTTAGGATTGTTATTTAAATGTAAATACACTCATCCATCAAAGTTCGTAGATTCAACTGTGGAGGGCTGGCTACCATGTTCAGGGTGAAATCACTGAATCTGTGTCAGGTTATCGTCCTTGGTGGAACTCAAGAGGCAGAGTGTTAAGTAATGTCATTTCAGATGTGTAAATTAAAGTATGCACTGCTATTTACTGCATCCTGCAAATGTAGAATACTTTCCATGAAGTATTTTTGCACTATTCTGGATTGTAAACCTCTCATTCTATCCATCTTGTGCCTTCATACTATGTTGTACTATGTACTATGTTTTGATTTCTTAATACGTTTTGTACTTATATGTTCTGTCAAATTCTATGTTTACACCGGGGACCAGAGAGAAACTGCATTTCTCTCCTGTGTGTAGCAGAATTGAGAGTAAGCCTGACTTGGACTTGTGTTCTTTTCCCCACCAACTAAATGAGTTTCCTCTGAAATCCACAATAATTCTTCATGAAGGACGAAAGTTTTTACAGTCAATTTTTAAAGTCAGCAGAGGTTGAGATGCATCGACTTTTGATGGAGTGTTAGTTGAACCTTATTCTGATTGTGCAAATGAAAGTATTCAAAGTCTGTCACTCCTGGAAGCAGTGGTTACCAGTAACCTTGGTGCTCCGCATGACAGAGGACGCAGCCATTCATCCGCTAAAGTCATGTTTCCAATTTCAGAGAAAAATATCTTGAATTCCTTTTTTTTTCTATGCCGGTGCCTCGGATGAAAACAAGACGGGACCAGGGAGCAGTGTAGAGATCTCCATGTAGCGTTATGTGTGAACCTGACATATCCAGTGAATGGACTTGCGCAGAGGCCGGTTGTTCTGAATGCCAGAATATACCAAGAGTATTAGATGCTACAGATAAGTGAACTCAGTCAGCAGTGTGTGTTTTATTTGCACAGCTTTGCCTACGCAGCGGAAGTAGTGATGTACACCGAGAAACCAACAAAGACCAGAACGCATCTCTCTGGACATCACTGCTGAGCACTATTCCATTTCTGATCAGGAGCGATGACAAAAACACACAAATCCCCTTCGAGAGTCAGTTGTTTCTGAGTTTTAATTGATTTGTTTCACACAATGAAACTAAACATGCTTTCCCAGGTACCGCGGCCATCTTGCAGCACCTCCACAGACATTATTATTACTTGTCAAACGCGCTAAATGGAAGTGACAGTCAGTTGGGCTTGTGGCGTGGAGACCGCAGCCTGATGGTTATATTCTGCTCTAGAGGAGATCAGCAGGGGAGGCCGAGCCCAGCAGGTAACAGTGCCAGGCCCAGTTCCATACCGTTCTGAGCCGCGTTCCCCTAATTAGTCCACGGCTGTTAGGCTCCTAGGAACCCGCACATCCATTTCCTGGTTCTCTCTCGCAGCCTGCCGCTGAGAGACCATTAGGGTGGACTGCAGCGTTCTGGCTGACCAGCTTCCTCTGAAGCCACAGAAGTCTGAATAACGTGATTAGCCTGCTTTTGTTAAATATCTTTTCCTTTTTTTTTCCTAACAGTCTGTCATGGGGGAAGTTTTCGAGACGCTTCTGTTCTCTGACAATGTTTGAAGCGAATATAAAGTTTGATCGCAGTGACATGAAAACGGCGTGAACGTGAAGCTCTGCCGACGGACCAGAGATACATCAGACGAGGGTCCCAGGGGCGGCCTGGTGAAAAGAGGAGTAAATCCCCGTAGCTTGGCAAATTTAGCAAAATAGAGACAGAATTAACTTCAAGCATGAATAGTGGGGCTTAATGATTTTCATGCTCGGAGGACATCTTGCTCGGTGTGATAAGTGAGAGTTGTTGTTTGACTTTGTCGAAGCACGACTAAAGCCCTGTATCTGCACAGCCTCCATTATCCTCCTGTGCTCACAAGATACATGTAATTCAATCAGCTGAGTCTTTAAAAGAGAACAGAGCGTCATCACTATAAAGGACTCATTTCAGGGTTGGAAGAATGTGGTATTCCTCTACCCTGAGAAAGATAAAGGCTCAAGTAGATGTTGAGTTGCTGACAAAAAAACATGATGGGTTGAAAAGTCCTCAGCAATGTGAGAAGTTAAAGTTCTTAGACACAAATGTATATGTTCAAACATCATCTGAAAGATTCTCAATACGGACTAAACTGACAAAATTGGGCATGTACCACCTGAAATTGCTTTTGCGTTATTATCACAACCTGCGTCACCATGTTTGTTGTTCTCAGAACCCTTCGACCCTGCACTGCCCTCTAGGGGATGTACTGTTTAACTATTATGCCAAAATAAAGGAAGGACCATTCGGAAAAGATGCATCTTATTTTCGAAAATAAAAGCGGCATAATAACAAGATCTTCAGATGTTGTGAATTTGCCCTTTAAAGTTCATTTTTTTCTAAAGGTTTTTTTATTTCAGCTTTTTACCGTAGCTACACGATGCTTCTGTCTAATTGTTAAAATTCGGATAGAACATTTTTTATTTCATCGAATGCAAATATTACTTCAAATGTCATTTCAAGCACTCTCCTAAAATATTCCACTCCAGTTTAAAATTTAAGATTTAACAACGAAGCTGAAATACACAAAGTAGAAAAGGTGTTGCTACACACATTAAAGTTAGTGCCAGGAACATGAAGTGTCGGATTCTGTGACGTGATTATCTCTGCCCTCAATCATTTTTGATTTGCTAATCACAAAGAGTCAGACAACCAAAGGTAACATTCAGTGACCTTCTCGAATCTATTCATCAGTATTTCACTCTCTGGTTAACTAACCTACCTCTCCGAACCCATTCATTCTTTCTCTTGCATCATCCGTGTCTGTCTGTCGCTTAATCACCCAAAAATGTTGCTCTAGGCAGAGGCTAGGTGCACAGTGACCCACATCATCTACAAGGTGAGTGACAAATACTTTATGTAGTGGGTGTCCCTGTTGGTGA
The DNA here is from genome assembly GCA_038501795.1 of Pseudopleuronectes americanus. Classification (NCBI taxonomy): domain Eukaryota; kingdom Metazoa; phylum Chordata; class Actinopteri; order Pleuronectiformes; family Pleuronectidae; genus Pseudopleuronectes; species Pseudopleuronectes americanus. Next base: position 3,027,209 of record CM076718.1, on the reverse strand, counting down.
TGTGTCAGGAAGTCCTCCTGTAATGTTTAATTTAGGGTAAAACCAGTATGCAAATATAGTTCAACTAAATTCTAGATTCTTCCAATGAAGTCCTTTTCAAAAATCCAATTACTTATCAAACCGTAACTTACTAAAACATTTGGTAACAACAATTTGTTTGAAATGTTGAATAACCTTGTTTACTGTAAGATACAAGGACAAAGCTATTTCTAGTACAAATACAAATAGATTCAATATCAATGAGGAGTCAAAGCATCAGTTCAATTATAAACTTGAATATCAGAACACAATAGGCCATGAATGCAGAATAAATCCTCTCTAAGTAATCTCTGCAATGTGCCCACTCTTTGATATTTGTATTTTATTATATTATTTACTTTATGAATCATTACACCCAGCCTGATTTATCCTACATCATAAACCTCTGCATAAAATAATAGGACACTGAATGTGTTCCCTCAGGGTCAAGGTGTAACTCGGCCGACTAAAATCCCGATAGTGTCGATAAAAAAAAGGCATCTTCCGCAGTTGTAAAATCCAATATGTGCGCGTCAAGAGGCCGGCCAGAAATAGGTCCTGACATCAGGGTGAAGTGAGAGTAAGTCGAGCTGTCAGTATCTCTGTTAGAGTGCACAGGAACCCTGTTGAGCCGGAGCCTCCCGGATGCTGGTCGGGGATACGCATCTGACACGAGCTGGTAAACGGAGACAGATGCTGCCCTCGTCCTCTTCCTCACCTGCCGTCAGACCTCTGTCAAACACACACGGTTGTTCTTATGGATACTGCACGTGTTTTATCATTTATCTCTTTTCTGGCGCATTATTGAGAACATGAATGTCCAATGCATTCCCATGAGTGATCCCTGACAATGGCTTGTTTGGACCATTGGCACTGCTGTCGATGTTGTTCCCAGCACACGGGGGACTACATCCTGAAAACGGGCTCCAGGGACCGTCCTCATCATCAACCTTTTCACGCTCCTATAAAAGATTCATGACCCTGTTTGTTTTTCTGTGGCAACACAACAGGAGCCAGAGTTGCAGATGAGCCGCCGCTGAGAGGCAAACGGTGGCCCCCCCCCCAAACAATACAAATACCATGTTTTCCTTTCATTGCTGAATAATAAAGTAGGATTACCTTGGATACAGGAAAGCTGCACATTTATACAAGTCCATAATCGAATGCATAACAAGTCAATTCACACTTCTGCATAACAAGTGTTCATCCTTGATTGGTTTAAAGAATTTCCCCTTCGGTAATCTGCAGCCTCAAACCTGCATACTGAATCAGCTCGACATTGACTTATCAATTATTTCCGTCTGCACTGATTCATGATTGACTTTAAGCTTAATGGGAAATGGCTGCAGGTCGAGAATATGACGTTGTCGTGTTAATTTAATGTTTGCGCGACAGACTTCAAGTGAAGTATACAAGTGGGAGTGTGATGGAGGTGCCGGAGCTGAACTGAAGAAAAAGCATTAGCAGCCGATTCTGCTCTGCTCATTCAAAGTTAATCAAATTTGACTTGCCTCTGATAAAATGTTATTAAAAGTGTTGATGGTGTTAACCGTCGCTAACCTACTGAGGAGCGATCATTTGCAGCTAACGCGCAGCTCCTTTCAATCTCCTGCATGGAAACAAAGCAGATGTTGGGCAGAACATCGGAGAGGATTACAGGAGACAGAGAAAAGTACAAACACAATTCAACAAGTCAATATTTAATCAAGGACACAGCCTTTTGAGGGAGAAAAAAACGACTGTATGTCTTCATTATTACTGCTCTAGAGCCGGCCTCTTTGCTCAGGCAGCCTTTCAGCACACTTAAAGAAAATGACAAAAGGGACAACTTATCTTATTATACCTCCTCTGAATTATAGATGTGGTTGGGAGTCCCTGGACAGCGGTTTCCCTCCCGTCTCCTCCACACTGCCACGCTCTTTGGTCATTTCCTGTTTTCCTCCAGGGGAGATGGTGAGGTCAGTCTGGGAGGAGCCTTCTACCAGAAATCTAGAGGCTGATATATGGCTCTGCATTGACCCTAACCCTAGGTCGTAGATACGAATGTAATCTATGCACGGGGCCTACGCCTTTGTGAGCATTCGTTGATTTGCGATCCCCATTTCCAGTTTCTGATAAATAAAAGAGATTAGATAGTGAAGAGCAATTTATTTCTGTTAAATAACTGCAACGGAAAAATAAAACACATTGAAGGAGATGCCTTGACTAGTTATTACGTTTTTTGGGAGGGGTACGACATAGGATTCTGTGAAGGGTACACATCTACATCTAGGCTACACAAAAGGTCAGGCCTAGCTTCGACGCAGAACATGAATTGGGCCTAAGATCCTAGGATTTTGCCTCATCGTGATGCAGATGACTGTTCAAACACCATTTTGATGGTAGCAGTTAAAAGCTGAAACCGACAGTTTGAAGATTCAGTTACTTTTGGCAGTGTGGTGTTGGCAATTACAAAAAGAGACATTTCCATGATTCCAAGCAGGAAGTCGAGAAAATAAACTTGCAACAGCGACAGCAGCACCTCGCCCAACAAACACTGAGGCTTGACTCTCATTTAATGGTACATGCGGAGATTGGCCTGTGGCTTTTGTTGTGCAATGCACCATTCCCAGTCTTTAATAGGAAGTGCATGCAGGAGAGCAATTACCAGAGCAGCCCGGGATGTGCTTGCCTGCCGTATAACAGTAGCAGGCAATGCACACATGACCTCCCCCTGATCTGCCCGCAGATGTACTATTGCCTCAGTAAAGGTTGGAAGAGGTTTAAAGTGAATTTAGAGTCCACAAGCTGAGAGAGGAGCCGTATCGCTGCAGTACACGGTTCATCGGGTAACATTTACCATCCGAGAGGAGACGAGAACAAACAGATGAACAGCACAGTGTGTTTTCTTGCTTAGAGAGTCACTTTTGATTTGACTTCTTCTCTCCTCCTGCACATAGGGTTGAATCCGAAGAAATTCTCACACGGTGCAATACGTCAGATGGAATAACTGTTATAAATATTCGGGTTAGGGTTAGCATTTTTTGGTTTACATTAAACAACATTTTCAGACCTACCTTTGTTTGGTCCCGACCTTCATACTTTCCATTTCGGCCAGAAACAAAATAAAAGTGTTAAAGGACCACACTAAAATTCTACCGAGGTGGTCTCGGTCTAGATTAGACAAACCAGAGTATTTTATTTGGAATAGAAAAGGAGGAATAGAAAACCTTTATTGTCAGTGTATTATGATACAATGGAATTTATAGTATTATTCCACTTTGGTGCATAAGGAACATATTCATGAAAAGAAGAAGACAGAGTCAAGTTTCATTGGATAGTTCGGACTTTCCGACCAACTACTTCCTTCTATACACTACACGTCAGTAGCACCCCCGCCTACAAACCAATCAAAAGTATCGGTTCAGTTCAGACTTTCAAGCGTGAAAATGTCGGAGGTCAATTTCAACTTTTGCATGACGGAGAAGCAACCGGCCAGAAATTGTGTTTTGGAAGCAGTTGGTCAGTCTGTCACTTTCCAGTGGATTTCTATGCGTTCCTGTGGATTCAATAACACACACGGCTCCAGGCTGGCACGAACTTTAAAGTTTGCTCACTCTACAAACTTATATTCAAAACCCCAGTTTATTCTGAGGAGGCCCCTGCACACATTTGATCCTTTTGTGAACTTCATCCGTAAACTTGATATTGAGACTGAAATTTGAAAGATTCAAGGGGAGGTTTTTCCTTTTCCTCCCCTTGCAATATCACAAATAACTATGCCACATAATGCCGGGAGGATTCAACAGAACCAGTTTTTTTTGATATTTTAAAATGCGCTCCTTTCTTTCCGTCCCGCTGCAGCTCTTTGAAACACAGTGCGATAGCTTTTTGACAATTCCGACACCGTAGGGGTGTTCGTCCCATCAGCGGTTTCCTGTGGCTCACACAGTCAGGGCGAGTCGTGACAGCCAGTCCAGCTCTCGGAGTGTTCATCCCCCAGTTTTCTGGTCTCGTATTTGGTCCCCATGAATAATAAAGCCCCCGGCAGAGGCTGGCTGGGGATACGTCTGTGGTTGAGAGCAGGAGGGTTCGGGACAGCACTGAGCCACAGCAGCTATTGATCAGAGGCAGACAGGAGGAGACACTGCTGAATAGAATCAAGACAAACCTTGTGTTTCTTCTCTCCCTCTGTCTGCGAGTGCCACTCACTCCCTCGCACATCCTGGTCTCACTTTTAATTTTCTCTTTTACACACATTTATCTGTAAAACCTACTCACACTCTCCATTCGGTTATTATTCTCCTCACCGCCTCTTTTCATCGTCTCTCTCCTTCACACTCATCTTTTCGTCTCTTACAAGTCTCACCCGTGTTTATTTTTCCCACCTTGATCGAGGTTTTGGAATCCACACCCAGGTAGCACAGCAGGAACATCTGTACCGACTGTACTTAACCCTTGTCTTAAAACATCTGCGCCACTGGTGGGAAGAGGAGAAGGTAGAACTAGGCCATATCTGGGCCTGCAGCGACTCCTCAGATGAAACACACACAAAAAAAATCACAAAATACATCAAATGCTGTGAGAAGGATGTGCAGAGACTGGGCCGTCTCATCTCTGCCTGTTCATTCATTTATTGTCTCAAACTCACAAGATGTGTTTGTTTTAATAAACCGAGGCAGGTATTGATTGAATGAGATCTACAGGGTTTGTTGTTGCTCTGCCAAACGCGAGCTGGTGTGACGGGTCTGGGTTTTATTGGTTTGCATGCGATGCATTAAGGAGAACATGCAAACAACATTTCCTACATATCTCACACTTATTGACGCACAAAACAACTTGCTTTCATACATTATGCAGATTAATACGTTCATTTAAAAAGCCCCATGTTCCACGAGAGATAAAAGTCCAGCTCCCATTTGGGACTCGGCCGTAATTACAACGACAAATAAATTCACGGCCACCTCGCAATTAAAAACATATTTCAAATTAACTAGGAGATTCAAGGAATGAGGGCATAATTCCTGCTATTAGGGTCTGATTTGTATGCAGCTGCTCTCCCGCTCCTCTAATGTCACAGTAAAACAAAGGAATTTAAGTATTTTGTAGCTTAACTCTCCCTCAGGCCGATTCCCTCGGAGCAGCTCTGAGGCGCCGCTCTCCTTTGTGCGTCTCAGTCTTTTGATGCTAATGAGATGGTAATCTGATCGAGGGTCAGCCCCGCTAAATGCCACTCACAGACATCAATCACGTCCCTCGAGTAACTGCGGGCGCCGAGCCACACTTTCAAAACTCTATTCCTTTCCTAATTGAATACCCTCAACCGTTTAGGAGTCCATCAAGTGACACAGTGTGTTTCGAGGGGGCAGTGTTCGTAAACGTGTAATTCACTCTGTTTTCTTTGCACTCGGCTGAGGCGATGACTGTGATCCGGAGAAGCTGTTGTTGTTGTTGTTGTGTTACAAATGGACCGGACAGGCTGCAGTACGGCCTGTAGTCATGGAGGAGCCTCTCAATCTGTGATGATAAACTTTCCCTGCCACGGAAGGGCCAACACCCACGGATACAAGAGGAGGTACACACACAACTGGTGTCGGCCAAGATTGATCCCTTCTCCCAGTGGCGCAGACACTGGTAATTACACAGAGGAGAGCCGACATGGCATCCATTTCTTACAAACAACCCGGAACAATGCAGCTGGCAGTTCAATTAGGGGCAGCTCCGTTTATTAGCTACAAGTTTGGGCTGTTAATTAACTGTGGCAGAGGGATGTGCCACTGACGCTGCCCTGCTGCTCCTGTGCGGTGTTTGAATTAAAGAGCAGCGAGCGGTGGAAATGTGCCGGATGTTTGAAGAGGCTCACGTTGGCACGAGAAGATGCGAAAAAAACTGAAGAGCTCGTAAAAAAATATATATAAAAACCTGCAGTGGTTATTTGCTCAAGAGCTTAAATTAAGACATGTTTATGTTTCCTGGCGAGGGATCTAATGCGGCCATGCAAATTATGACTTTTCTGTGTCAGGGGCAAAGGAACATATAGAGTTTTATTACTGAAAACTTTAAGGAAATAATATTCTCTTTTAATTTAACCATGTTGATAAAGTTTACCTTCAAACACAGACAAAGAAACACCTACCTGGGCATTCTATATTTTAGGATTCTGAGCTTGTTCTTGTTCTTGTCACTATCAACCTCAGTGGAGACTACCCTGCCTTCTGTGGTGCAGAGTTCCCATCATGCATCACCTTTATGTAAGCATTTAATGCCAATAATTTGTTTTTAAGTGTTTGGGAGCAGTAGGTGAAACAACTCATCCTCAGTGAAGTGTGAAGTCGCCTCGGAGAAGCCGAGACTCTCTTAGTTCAGACGGGAGTTAACACTTACACACACACATAGAGATATATACACATAGAACATGTTTCCTGGGCCCAGGGACGCTGTCAGTCACTCAGAGTGGAAGGTGCAAAGAGAAGGTTCCTGCACTGATGTCATTTTAAATGCAGCACATGCTTTTAGTATGTATTTGAATGGCTGACAACATTTTCAGGACATTTTTACACTTGTTCACACACAGAACTCAGGTTTATGAGACATCAGAAGTCGTGCCTCATGTTATCAAACTTATTAAAATGCTCCCAGGCCAATATCACAAATGCTACAATAGAAAATGAAATGAAGTGAATCTTTGAAAGTCAACTTTTTCGCAGTTACACCAGGGCCAGTTGGGGGAAGCTGCAGTTCCCTCACCTCCTTCCAAAGTCTTTTGTGTAGCGCCAATGCTACGTTAACACAACTTACGAACCTTTCTACTGGTCATTTTGTAACACACACTATGTTGTATAACTAAAGACTGAGTCATCACTCTGTGGCCTCGCTGAGCTGTTCCCTCTCTCACTCGGGCCCAAAACCATAATCAGGATGTTTTGGTGAACTCTCTGATGTTGACTCTCAAAACACTGACTGGCTTTCGGTTGGGATTACAGTTCAGTGCACAACATGTGCCAACTGACAATGTCGATGGATTTGGCAAAGATGTGCTTTACATGATGTTCTGTGTCGAGGGCCTGCAAACACACACAGAGCCATGATTTGCACCAGGGCTGTGTTTTGTGGAGAGCAGCAGCTTGATAAATCCTATAAGTATCTGATCACATCTAAAATCCACAGCAATCTATCGCTAGTCCCGGTAAGGATCAAAATGAAATACGTGGGCGTCCTGTCGGCCCCTTGGAAACTGTAAACAGTGAAAAGCATGAGGTAGAACACACAGCACACATGGTCTGGAGCGCAGTGATACATTTTAAAGAATTATAACTGGACCATTTTACCACATGACTTGGAAATTAAATGGCCGGCTTAGTGACATAAATGGTTTGGAGATGGAAACGCAGATGGGTGTTTCTTGCTGCACTGAGTTCCTGAACCAGCGTTATTTTTAAATGTTTTAAATGTGTTTGAAATGTCCTAAAGCAAAACAGCATCCAGTGACTGCCTGCAGAACCGGGAGTCGCTGCACAGACTTAAACATCAAGGCCTCAGATCCTCTGCTGCAACCTGAAGGGAATTATGAGAGAATTGGTTTGTCAACGTGGCGAGAGAAAGACTCCAAAAGGGAATCCACACAAGACTCTGTGTGTGAGAGTCCAGTGCAAAGAACAAACAAACATGAAGGACTCCGCAGGGGCTACTTTTCATGTTACACTTTGGACAAAGCCGAATTCTCAAGAGGGAAGAGAGAGGGGGAGAGAGGGAGATAAAACACAAGACATGATCCTGAAAACATGCCAAGAAGCAGATCCCATTAAGCACAGCGTCCAGTCTCAGCTCTTGATTTTGTGCCTCATCATCTCCAACTGTTTATCTCCTGCACAGACGTACGTGTGAGCAAGGATTGTGTTTGTTTATTTCCCCCTGCACGCATATGCACCGAAATCTGTTCCCCAGAGGACGTCAGATCCTTTTTTATCTAGCGCCCTTTAAAGTACATGTACTCAGTGTCCATTAATCTCAACCTAGGGCAGCGAGCAAGCCAAACGTTACGCAACCGCTGCCTTGTCACAGGAGGACTGGCATCCTTCACATTGGCTGTGACTTTGCTCGTGATTGATTGCATGTCTGTTTCCTGACAGCCAATATTCTGCAGGGGGCAGGATCGGTGCCCCCCGCCCCCCACACGACCTCCCCCTGCAGCATGGGAGGTAAGATGGCAGAGGCAGGCTTGTGGAGGGCAGGTTGTATTTTAACCTTCACAAAGTAGCGCTAAATTGCTGTTAAATCGGCCCGTGTGGATTAGCACAAGGCTGCTGTACTGTATATATGTAATTTGCTAAAACATGTATTCCCCAGTGGATCGTTCTGCAGACATCATGTGTGACCGAGCGTCCACAGCAGCCGAGGACGTGAAGCCACATAGCGACGCAGGGAGAGTAGATGAAGACGTTAAAACAGATCATTCCGTCACGGCAATTAGGAGACAAATGGGAATTTAATTGTCAGGACATGCAGCCCATGAGACGGAGACAGCAGCTGGTGAGGAGCATATGTCAGAAAACAAAACAGTACCTTTTGAGTCCTGGGTTTGAGGATAACATGTATATTAGGTTCTGAGTCTAATCCTCTCATCAAACCAGCCCCGATCAGAACACAGCGCTGCTTTGTTAGCTAATACTCCTGATCTCGTTTATTAGTTTTATCAACTGTGGAAGCCCCAGTCTGAATCTTTAAGCTTGAGCGCTACAATGGTTTTATTGGAATTTGGATTTTATTAAAAATTCAGAATCTGTGTTTTTTAAAATGTGTGAAGATCTTCTGAATACATTGGAACAAGTTCAGTGAGAGTAGAGGGAGAGCAGAGTCGAGTAGATTGATTATTATGTATAAGGTCAATTTTAGAAAGTTAGTTTCATAATAATATGATGCACTCGTGCTCTGAAAAGGTCAAACGAGTGTAGAGTTTATTCTTTTAGCTTCTATAAATAAACAGCATTCACTCTTTATTCCCAAACAAATATCTGACATCCACTCGCAACTCTGCTGCATTTCTATACCATCTTATTGTTATATGAAGGTTCTCCTATGTCCTGCAGGTTGAAGGTCCTTGGTTGGTCCAGGGTCTTCCTGTGTGGTGTTTGCATGTCCTCCCCTCGCCTGTGCGGGTTTTCTCTGGCTACTCCAGCTTTATACAACAGTCCAAAGACATAGGGGATTGGGGTCAGAGGTTAATTGAAGGCTTTAAATTGAATTGTTGCTGTGAGTGTGAATCATTGTTTGTCTCTTCACTTTGGCCCTGAAATGGACCCGCAAACTGTCCACAATGTCCCCCCCCTCCACACAACCTTAAGGACGAGCAGCAGCCTATAGATCATGGAGGGACGGACTCAGCCTGTCAAAGGGATTTTAATAACATCAAATGTTCAATTATCACTGTGTAATGAACATTATCATATAAATTTATTCAATATGTAACTTCCACTGTCTTTATAAAACAAAAGACCGAGTTTGAAGACATCTTGAAGCTGCGTGAGATCTTAAGAGTCTTCATCACCATCACTGATTAAAATCTGAGGCTCAGGCACAAATCATGTTCACTGATGAGGTAATGTATTCATGTTTTATTCATGATATGCACAAACCACAATGACTAATTGTGTTATAATGTATTGTAATATCTATCATAATATGTATTATATAATTATGTATTATAAGTGACCTATACAATCAAGGGAAAGACAAATAACACTGACAGTGTGTTCTGCCTCAGTCACACAACGTAAAGTGGATATGACGCCATAAAATTCAACCAAAATCAAAAGTTTATTTATCTTCAGTCATCATCACCATTTAATATATAAAACCTAATTTTTAATGGCACCGGAGTTACAACAATACAGGGAATACAATGGAATCAAGTTCAAAAAGCAATAACATACTGGCTATACCAGTAAAAACTAAATGTAAAGTAACAATGTTAGAACTAGTTAAAACAACAAATATATAAATGGGGATTTGTTTGGTCTCATACTGTAGTTATGAATCTTAACATAATATATCGCATCTTATTCAAGATTATACATAATCTCAATTTATCACCTTTAGCAACAGTATCGCGTCCAATTAAAACCCGACATGATTATAATTGGAAAGTTCCATCATGGGGGGGGGGGGGGGGGGGCGGGGGGGGGGGGGGGGGGGGGGGCCCGATTGGGGGTTGTGCAAGGGGGGGGGCGGAACAAAGCACACCAAAACAACAATAACACATAAAAAAAAAATAAGCAACAGCAGACAACAACAGCACACCAACACACACAAGAGAACCAACAAAAAAAAAGAACACACATCAGAAAAACACACACAGAAGCAAACAAACAACTAGCAACTCAAACAAAACTGCAACCCACACAACACAAACAACACAAAAGCAAAAAAAAAACAAATACTAAGACCAAAAAAAACCCAGAACACGACTGCAACAACTTAGACAAGCACAAACACAAACCAGGAAAAGAAAACGAAAACAAACTGAAAACCCGCAAACACTAGTCACAGAAAAAACAAAAACACAAAG